>KK119551.1:115500-221037 GCA_000611955.2 Stegodyphus mimosarum | reverse complement strand
GGGATGACATTCTTTGCTTTTTCTTAAAATTTTCTTACCTCTTGTATTAAAATTAATACAGCATTGAACCTATACTGTTTACCGAAGTAAATTTGGTATCTTAAGAATGCAGTGAACTCTCTAATGATGACCACTTTTAGAAGTGACCAGTATTTCTGAGAACATACATTAACATCAATATTATTGATAATGATAATATTATTTTCTAGAACAACCATTCTCTTAAGCAGGCATCAAATATGTACTAAGGCAACTATCAAATATCTAATTATGGTAACAATGTAAAGTAATAAAGCAATTATACACTGAACAAATGCATGTATCATCTATTCAATCTGGGATTTTTATTATAAGAGAAAACTATTTTTTATTGAAAAATTATTGTATAATCATTTTTGGATCATTAACTTGACCCTTTTTCAGCATAGCATAATTTGGTTTTGTATCTGTTTAAAAGGTTTGGTTTTGTATCTGTGACAAAATTAAGTAATGCTTTTTATTTCTTTCTACTTTTTGTCTACTATTCTTTTCCTTTATTGTTTATTCTAAGCTTTCCTTTACTATCTACACAACTGGTAATAGAAAAAAATCAGTTCATGGGTGCATATGTCATTCAAAGATGTCAGTAATGTTGGTTTATTGTTTTCTCATCTGAATAAGTACAATTATACAATTAGCTAATGACAATCAAATCATTTAAACTTTAATTTCCATAATATAAATGCCAACAGTGACAACACTTATTGATTTTCTCAAATGTTTAGAGCTATCTAAGAAAGTTTCTTTGTTGAACATGAAAGAAGCAGAAAACAAGATAAATGCAAGTGCAGTAAAGTAATTAATTTTAACTCTGACCAAAAATTAAGTCATACAGTACTTCTGTTTCAGTATTTTCCCTCTAATATTCCTGTAGCTTCTGGGCAAATCCTTTATGCAAACTGATAAGAATAGGCATCTTATCTGAGCTTGTCTATCATGGTATCTTAAATTATCCGGAATCACAAGTGGTCACCTTAAAGAAGATTCTTTACAGTTATTATTTTATTAATATTATGTTTCTTAAGGTAATTTCTCCTTTCAGCATTAAATTAAATTTTATTTTTGAATAAAGAAGCTTAAATTATTATCCATTAAGTCTTTATTGTTTAAAAAGTTGAACCTTTCTTTCAACAAACAAACGTTTTAATCCCATTCAGTTTCCTATATACATAATGTTATTTTATACTGTTAAAGCAAACCTCCCATGATATCGAAATCGGATATAAAACACTGCATGGATTCCTCAATTGAAACCTTTTTTATTTATATATTAGATTTTTTCCAGAATTTTTGCAAGTTTCAACGAAAAAATTACTATCTGTTAAATCAGGCTCATTAATTAGGCTTTACATTCCTCAGTCCAACCGTAAATGTAAACACGTTTATGCTATTTATTTTTTATCTTCACCTTCATTTTTCTCTATGTTGTAAACAAAGATTATGTAAGACAAGTATAACATCCAGCCCTAGGATAACAAGGATATAATAAGCATATCTTGGGACACCATACGATAGTCATGACGATTGAACCAAAAATGTAAAAGGGTTCTTTGATTCTATTAAAATTCTTTGTTTGATCTTCCAAATAGAGCACTATTTAAGGCTGATGCTATGATGGAAATTTTGAAATTTGTGGTTAAAGAGGAAGTAGGGAACCTTATACGGAGATTTTTTAATGATTCTTCTCTTAGGGAATGAAAAGTTTTGATCCTTATCAATTTGTTTTGTTTGAGATAAATGATCTCCAAGTTCTATGCCCTGAACAAGGATTCTTTAAGTCTTGCAAGATGTGTAACGTATTCTATATAAAGGTTATTAAATTTTTGTATCGCAGCCATACATATCTTGTGGAAGATGATTGTATTCTCGATGGACAGGTAGGTGAGGAAATTATTTTCCCTTTCATATTTTTTAGAAAATCAAAATCTCACATATTTTTTGACCAAACATTTTGTTTTTATGTCAAAATTCCATCTGCATGAAGTAAATGTAAACTTTCTGAATTGAAGATAAGGTAAAAATTATTTTAAAAAAAATCTGATGTGTACACCACATGACTTCCTTGTACGGAATATTAAATTATACACGTTTTTTCTTGACACTCTGTCACTAGGTTCACGTAACAGCGTTACATCTCATTCATTTTATAACTCAGAATGCTTGGAAAATTATATCATCTGAAAGATTATATAAGCATTACCACACGTTCTATTCAAATACTATAAATTTAAAACAATGTATAAAATAAATTAAACAAACAGACAAAAAAAAAAGGTAAGAAACATTTTTTTCACAGATGATTCAGTAATTCTCATTCAATTAAATCAGGTGGTTTTCCCTATGTGTAACGTGTATACGAGCCAGTTTCCCTTAGAAAGTCCTCCACGAAAGCATCCCTCCCCTTTAGGCAGATAGCCCTCGTGTGCTTTGCCATAATTGAATAACCCAACCCAACCCAATTAAATCAGTTCTCACTTTGCGGCAAGGCAAAAATACATAAAAACTCAAAATGTCTATATTAAAAATTACAAAGTAAATCTTAAACACTTATTTCCTTGAATGAATTCCAGAATGGATTAAGCATCATTTAATTCACAATAATAAAAGAAGGCATTATCTTTATTGTTGTGAAGCTTTCTCTAGATTGGCAGCAAATCCACTATTCTGCTAAGTTTCAAATGTAAACAAATATGGCTGCTGTATGGTAAAATGATTAGGCTTAGCCGCACTTAAACAACTTTTAAATTGTTGATAATTCTACAAATAGGGCATGCAGATTTACTAAAGGCATAAAAACTTTAACCGGAAGATAAAAACAACATAAATCAATCATTTTTGCAAAAATGTGCAATTTACCAACACATAAGAATAAAAAAACTGAGCTCACTCAGCCGAGTAACAGAGTGGGTATATATATATGTACTTTTGGTGCGGCTGATTGCAACCAAAAAGGAAGGTGTGTATCTACATGTTATAGCAGTCTTATATACAAAATTTCAACATTCTGAGGCTATTTATTTTTGAGTTATGCGAGATACATACATATGTACGTACATACAGACACTATGAAAAAAATCTCTTCCGTAGCCATTTTAAACCAGTTTTATAATTTGTTTGTGGAGTCCTTTATTCTGTCCTTATGTACAGATGTCATGCAAAAATATTGTTGAATTGCATTCGATAGTGGTCAAAATGGATATTTTCGTTGAAATATGATACCCAAATTTTTTTGCAATTGCAATACTTCCTTTTACTTTGTACAAGGAAGTAAAAATGGATCCAATCAAACTGACATCTGCCAGAAATACAATTTATCCAAATATACAGTTGGTACCATAAGAAAGAATCAAAATTATGATTTTTGTTCATGGAAACAAATTGGATACTACGAGAAAGTTGGAGCATACAGGGGTTAAGAAGCATTTCTAAAATGATTTGCCATTCAAAGAAGCTTTAATCTGGACAAATGCTTCAGATAAAAGCAAGAATTTGCCAGACACTTTGGAGAATAATAAATTTAATAACTGTGCATATGCAATCTGAATAGTACTTTTTTACAAATTAGATTTATTTTCAGTTCTTTTGGTAGGTGTACAATGCCACTCACTTTTTTCTTTATTTGTCATTTAAGTTTTGCACTTCTTTGATGAGATAATCCAATTTTCTCATTGGAATGGATCCGGTGCACCCAAATCGGTGGTATTTTTTAATATCATACTGAGATGAATAAAGATACTTATTTTCTTCTAATTCTACTTTATGAAACAAAATATATGTACAAATATTTACAGATTTTTGGGAGTTACATAATAGTTGATTTAATAACACCTCTACATAACCACACCCATCCCCTCTCTCTACACACTCTCTCTCAGCACTGAAATATTTTAATTAACTATATATATTGGCGGCGCAGCGCCCTCTATAACTTTTTTCTACAAATGTGATTCAACTGTATTAGGAATTATATTAATTATATAAATAATTGGAATATTTTCATGTTTGATATTCATGGTTAAAAGAATAAGGTAACATAATATGTATTAGAATAGTCTTGTGTTTCTCTGATTTATATAACTGATATTTTTTTTCCTTATTTTTCTAGTTACTGATTCAGTAATTGAATTAGGTAAAACTTGTTTTGGAGCACCAGCTTTTGGGTATACCTTGGCAAAAATTTCTGAATGGATTCTTGTGAGAATATACATTAGTCCTGTTTCAGAAATGACTATCACGTTTGTTTTTGCTTATGCAACATATTTAACTGCTGAAAGATTTCTTGGAATATCAGCTGTTGTTGCAGTTGTCCTATATGGAATTACGTTAAGTGGGAACAAAATGTGTATAAGTCCAAAAAGTGAAAGCTTAGTTCATACGTAAGTATTTATCAGATTTATTTTTTTAAACTAGTGTAAGCATACCTACTAAGTTTTGCAAATTTTGGTAATTTTTATGATGATCTTTCTAATTTTACATTTTTATAAATTTTATATGCAAAAATTATTTTTTGCATTTTTTTCAGCCTGTTAAAAATCATGGCTGTTTGGCAATTTATTTATGCTTAGAAATGAATATTTTATCATATTCTCAGGTTTTTATGCAAGTTTGTCACACTAACTTTAGCTGCATGACTAGAAAAATCCTTATTTTTGTCTTGTATCTCTAAATTTTCCATCACATTTCACCATTTTAATAATTTTAAGATCATGTGTATAAGATGTTGATCTTGTGTACATATGATGTGACAATATGTCAAATTTAAATTATTTTAGGTTAAAAAGTTATTTTTTTTTTTGGAAGATATAGCTTTTTCTAAAGTGCTTCAGACATATTTTTTGTTTTCTTCTAACAGTTTCTTAAAATTATTTATTACTATATGGACTTCAGACTGCAAAGACTTCAGGCTGCAAACAGGCCACAACTGCATGGCAAATCATCTTAATAAAATTGGCATCCTTCCATATAGTATATGCCAAATTTGTAATGAATGCAGAGCATCTTCTTATATGCCCAGAACTAGATAAAGTCTCAAAAATGTGGTGAGATGGGCAAGCTGTACTGGAATGCCAGAACTTTCATGAAGTCCTTGTAAAGACTGCATCTCTTATGTTTTCTTTCCTTGTTTAAATTTTTATTTTTAACTTTTTACTTTTGATTCCATGTTCATTTGTTCTGGTTCTTACTTTAAATGTTTGGTCTTTTTTATTATTTATTGTTGCGAAATGTCTAAGCGAATGTCCGGGTGCGGTAAGCTAGCTTCTACAAAAAGCAGGTTTAGGGGTTGCCAAAAAATGTCAAGGGAAGACAGGCTTGCCACATTTGGCGAGAAATCGCCCATTTGGCGAAATGCTATAGACGCATGGACAACCTTCTGGAACGAATTCTTACTGGTTTAGCCCAGAACATTCTCGAACACAAGCCAAAAGCTATATAAACTCTGCTGGTACGCGGAGATCGAATCTGTTAAGAGTCAGTGTGAAGTCAGTGCGGAGTCTATCAAGCTGATAGTTAGGAGTCAGTGCATAGTCTAGTGCCGAGTTGGTCATCAAGTGCATCGAGCGAGTCTCTTAGTGTATCGTGAGATAGAGCATCATCGAGTTTTATCTTAGAGTGTGTTGAGCTCCGAGAACGACTGAGCCGAGTTGGGAGCTGTACTCTAGTGTATCGTTGAGTGCATCGCGAATTGTAGCATTGAGAGTCTCGAGAGTACGTAGAGTTCTGAGAATGAGTGAGCAGAGTGAGGAACTGTAATCTGGTGCCCTGCCATGAAGCTGTCTTTACCATTATAGCCTCATAGTCTGAAGGCTGTGTCGCTGATTGTTTCAGCATGTTTATAGTAGTTCTTCGATGACTATAAACATGCTTTCGGAGCTGTCTTGAAAATACTGGCCAATAAAGTATGTTTTGATACTTCATCAAGTGCTCGTGTCGTTATTCACTCCAAATCCATGAACCCTTCAATGTAGTAAGAAGGAGAAAGGAAAAAATGTAACAACTGGGGTCAGAAGTGGGATTTGCAAGTGAATGCCAGTGACATTAGCAATGGAAGAACAATTAAGATAGCTCGTGACTGCCTTTGCTGCATTTCAAGACAAGATGGAATGTGTCGTCAACTCAGTTAAAGAAGAGATGAAAGCCGCATGAGAAGAGATGAAAGCCGAGATAAAAGCCACATATAATAAGATAAAAGCTGGATATGAAGAGATGATAGCTGAGATGAAGGCCAGATGAGAAGAGATGAAAGTCGACCGAGAAAAGGTGTGAGAGCAACTCCAACAGATGAAAGTCGAGCCTGCAGAAGAAACTGGAGCCATAAAAGAAAATGTGGAAGTCACAGAAGTGGCGTCTGGAGAATCAAAGGAAGAAGGAATAAAGGGAATAGCTAATGAACTTTCTGAGAAAGAGCCAGAAATTATGGATGAAACATCTAACGGGATTAAAGAAAAAGAACAAAAACATGAAGAAATAAGAGACGGAAAACAAGCTTTTGATTCTCAGGTACCTGAAGTGGAAGTGGGAGAAACTGAAAATGCGACTGTTAAGTTTGTCGAAACTCATAGTGAAGTTATAAAGTCACAATTAGCAAGCATTGAACCATCTGAAAATTCATGTGACGCTGAGATGGAAGAAGTTGATGTACAACTTACATAGAGTACTCCAGTATGGCAAGAAAATTCACCCACTTCGCAGTCTATGTGTGTGTCTGAAGTGCAGATTGTGCAGACACAGACTTGATTCTAAACCAGGATATTTCTGCTTGTAAAGAATTGGATTCTGTTCATAACTCTAATGCAAACATCGAAACTGGTTTTCAAGAAATCGAGGTAAATAAGCATATAGCAACTGCTAAAATTACCAAGGTGAACTGTATACATGGTGCGAATAAACTACAGAGTGGTGAATGAACTGTTTCAGATCTTCCTGTGGAAGGATTGAATCTTTAGACTGTGATATGATAAACAGAAATATATCTGAGAACTGCAGGAAAAAAGTATTCGACCCGGGTATAACTTAATGAAATGCCAGTGACTAAAATTCATTCTGAACTTTAATTTGTGTAATTTAAAATTGCTATGTGTTTAATTTGTGTATATAACTTGTACATAGTATAAATATTTGTTTGATTAGTTATGTTATTTGTTTGTTTTATTACCTTTTGTTTGTATCGAATTATGCTTCTGATCAAGGATTGTACTGCCCGGGACATGCAGTCCTTGGGAGGGCGCACTCTTACGAAATGTCCAGGTGCATAAGATAGCTTCCCTGAAAAGTAGGTTTAGGGTTGCCAGAAAATGTCAAGGGAAGGCAGTGTTGCCACATTTGGCAAGAAATTGCCCGTGTGGCAACATGCTATAGACGCATGGAGAGCCTTCTGGAACGAATTCTTACTGGTTTAGCCCAGAACGTTCTCGAACTCAAGCCAAAAGCTATACAAACCCTGCTGGTATGTGGAGATCGAATCAGTTAAGAGTCAGTGTGTGAAGTCCGTTTGGAGTCTATCGAGCTGATAGTTAGGAGTCAGTGCATAGTCTAGTGCCAATTTGGTCATCGAGTGCATTGAGCGAGTCTCTTAGTGTATCGCTAGGCAGTGCATCATCAAGTTTTATCTTAGAATGTGTTGAGCTCCAAGTGCATTTTTAGCATTATCATAAAGGATGAAACTCAATTTCTGCTCCTCTGTAGTAACAAAAACTCTTTAGAATAACTTATTATAGTTAATTGAAAGAATTTTCGAATTCTTTCGCTAGAAATGATTTAAAGAAGGAGACCTAAATATATTAAAATAAATCTGATTTCTATTTATCCACTTATTATCTTTAAGTAATTGAGTTTTTATCTGTAACTTTATTTAAAGTATTGATTTATGTCAATTTTTCCCCTTATGTGTGATCAACATAATGTGATTTTTATGTGTTGTTTTCAATTTTTTCAATTTTTCCTACTGAAGAGGAGGAATTCTGATTGTGTATAATGCTAAAATGTTGAATCTGTAATAAGTAGGAAACTTGGCAGCTAGTTAAGATTAAATATTCATTTTTATTTCAATTGGTATTTGTGGCCACAATTACTTAGCATTCTAATCGTGCATTGTACTCCTATTTCCAGAGTATTGTTATCATGCTACTACTATTTCCAGAATATTTATATTTTTGATACTATTGGTATAAGAAAAGAGGCAGAAGCTAAAGTACACAATTATCCAATTTGGAGGCTCACCAAGAGAAGGTTTTGGTTTAGATTGGAAAGGTTTCAGTTCTCAAAATTTTGAGTTCAAGCTCCGAATTAGCTATGTCATCAGCTTTATGCCAGCCATGTGTCACTTATTAATCTAGAAATGTCACAATCCAGAAAAGTTATTACTTTTAGAATACAGAAAGGAAATACCCAAATTAAAAATACGAAGTTAAGAGCCTATTTCTGAATTAAATTATAAAGCCAATTTACATATTTTTTATCTTACACACACACATATATATATATATATTGTATACTTATATTTATATATATTGATATATATTCTATATGTATATACATATACGACTTTTACTAGGTCATTCTTTTTGACTTGACTAGCTTGGTCATTCATTTTTAAATTCTTTGATATTACTTTTTTACTATATATATATATATATATATACTATACACATACACACACACACATATATATGTACTATACACATATGCACACATATATATAAGTGTTTGTATGTGTAGTGCACAGAAAATTATTTTTCAGCAATTGCACTGAAATAGTTAGCCTTTTTTTCTTGTTAAAAATGTTTGCAGTTATGCATTGGGTTGAATAATTTATTAGTTGGCCTAATTCTCTATAGCTAAATAAAAATTTATTAAAAAAAGAATGCTGGCATTAGGAAAAATTACTATTAAAAATTGTCAAATATTTCTAAATGACTCAATTGTGAAAATGCTAAATAATTTCTGAAGATTTCAAAAGCAAAACAAGTTCTTGAAACGCTATGTGATCTTGTTGTAAACTTGTCAAACTGTAGAGTTACTGTTGCAATGACTGCAGCATTTCAATATCTTAGGTTCTGCAGATCTTGTATCTTTTCCTTTTGTCCTATGATCATGGTTTATTTCCATAAAAGAAGTCTGTTGTGATAAGCCAGTATCCATTAACATTGTTTTTGCAGTCTTGCATAAGACTGGGCTTGTAGAAATCATAGTGGTCTCTACCTGATTCTAGTTGTCTGTATCACATTAAATATCCTCACTGCATAATCAAACTTTAATAAAATAAATAATACATAATAAAATTTAATCTTTATTTCATGATTCAGATATCCATATCATTCCTCGACAGTCAGTCTCTATTCTCCCTCTGTGCTTCTACAAAAACCTCTTAAGGTTGCCACATTTATCGGGAGATGCAAGGAGTGCTCCTTATCACTATCACCGAAGGCTCTTCTAGTACCACAAAACTGGACTGGTCTACCTTTAATCCAAAAGTTGGACAACTTCTCATTGCCTTCTCATTCTTTTTCCCCCTGTCCATCATTTTTGTGTGTGTTACGTTGTAATATTTTAGATGTTTTTAACAGTTTCTGAGAAATCTTTTTAGGAGTTTAGCACTGATTTTATGTATATTAAAATATTACAGGGGGATTTTTTCAGTTTGTGTACAAATCTTTGGCAGAGGTAGGTTGCGAAAAGACAGCCTGGAATCATTGATCTATCTAGAGTTGAAAGCATCATCTGCACATGGAGTTGACCTAGTACAGGTGGGTACCAGACTGAAAAATATTGTCTCGGGAAGTCATCATTTACATTTAAGATAAATGTTTCGTCTCGTATTGTTAGCGACTATATAATAGATTCCTATTTGTGTGGATGATGGAGTTACAGGATAGTGCTGCGGAATATCTTGTCAGAATTTTTGGTTGAATGATAGGTCCAACTGTTACTGCACCATGAAATGTTGTTGAACCATTGTAATAATTTAATAATAGTGTTATACTATTGTAATAGGATTTAATAAATTTGAATGATGTTGTTTGTCAACACTTAAATATGACATTTGGACAGTGATGGATCAGAAGTGGTTGTCCCATTAATTGGCCTATATGATTGGCAGACCTATCCTGCCATGATTACCTTCTCATGAGTTATCGAAAAGCTGTATTACATGATGCCTCTATTGATAATGCTAAAGACCATCTCTCATGCATTTTTGTAGCTGCCACTGGCACCCAAGTTATGCCTGGAATCTTTGAGAATGTTTGTGATTCCATTTGCTGATGATTTCAGGTATGCGGTACAGCTCATGGGCTCAACTTCATATAATTTCTGTGCATTTCGCAGATGTACTTACTGTTATCAATAAAACATGTTTTATTCACATACACGGTTTTTTCATTTCTTATATTCTTTAAACAGCAGTACATGATAATGCATAGCTATCTAACCCTGCATAGCTAGCTATATGGTTCTGATTTATCTTTAAGCAACCTACTTCTTTCCAAAGCTTGTACATTGTATTCTGAAACACCTTATACATGACAGATGCCAGTGAATTAGTGGAATAAATTTATTTATAATAGTCTTCCATTTCTGTGGTATTTCATAATTATTTTATTGAAAAATATGATTAGATTGGATTGGATTGGATTGGATTATTGAATTAAGACAAAACTTGTGAGAGCTGTCTCCTTGAGTTCCATTTCAGTTTTAACCAAGAGCTTCCAAAGAGATGAAGGATTCCTAACCCCTGTTGACATACTACATCCTTTTACCAAGTTAATAGATTTTAATTATTTCTATTCAATGAAGCTCCATTCATTAACAGTGTGCCGTACTCAGAATTCAAATTCAGGCCTGGTACCATGCACATTCAGTCTTTGTTAGCTGTCATATTATCTAATGCTGTTGTTAAAATTTGGATATTTATTAGATAAATTTTAAAATATTCTTTTCCAAATTATAGTATTTTCAATAGTAACTTTTTGCCAAAGCTCAACTTAATGTGTTGGCAGATTTAAAAGTTTCTGAGACTTATTCAGAATCCGACAAATTCTGCTGGACATATTATCTTTTGTTTTTAATTTTCCAAATTGGAAATCTTCACATTGAATTTCATATTTCATGCATTGTATAAATACTTCAAAACGTGGAAATGATTTTTTTGCATAACTCCCATCATCCCTCATTTGTCATAGCCCATCATCATTAGAACTGTGGTCATGGTGTTTTTATTTCCTCAGCTAAAAATGATCTCTTTCCATGTAATTGCCTTTCAAATACTGAGAATGCCCAGCAGTCACATGTCACTAAGTCTAGATTGTATTCATGCAGGCTATTTTAATACTGACAGATCGATTTCAGCCAGGGCTACCAATACAATAATTGGAATGCATAGTCTCACTATCAACTATTGTTTCTTGAGCAAATCAGGTCTTTTCTTCCTTTTGGTTCTATGCAAAGGTTTTCAAGATGTTTATATCATAATCAATACACATTGTCTGCCCATGAGTATGTAATTGTGGCATCCATAACCATAGTAGATAACCTGCCAGAATGTGCTTTGTTGATCTCTTTGATAATGTCTTTAAGTATCTCTATATTTGAAATATTGAATTGTGGTTAAATATTTTACCATCATATTCATACTATAATATTTCAAGTATTTCATTATGGTTCTTTGCTAATTTAACACAGAATTAGTTACTCATATATATGTAATTATATGCCATTTGGGCATAACAAGGTCTTCCTCATCTACCAAGAATACCTACTTCCACTGTCTAACTGCAAGCTCAGACACATTTATACAAGGTGTGCTGTGACAAGCATCAGGCTTGACAAAACATCAGATTTATATTCTAGAACTTCCTTTTTCACAGGGAAACATACCCCAGTCTCTGCTGGAGAGGTCAGAAAAGAATCAAGAGAAATACTCGTTAAGGACACCCCCTCCCTTGGTTGGTTTCCATGGGCAAACTTGGAAAATGTTTTTAAAAAAAAGAAAAAGCTTTTGCCTGAGAAATGCTGAAGGAGTAAATCGCATCATGTGATGGGAAGACTGCTGTCTCTCCCTTCTGTTATTGTGCTATGATTTTACTTTTTATTTAACCAAGAAAACTTATGTTAAGTTTCCAAATAAATATTTAAAAAGACAACTGGTCTCAGTTTTTCGTCATCAGTAGTTCAGCACATTACAGTGCCCTTTAAATATACAGACAGTTTTCTATAACATACACAGCTAACAAGTTAAGTAAGAAAAGGATTGGCAATAAGTCAAGAGAATATGATGGGGGATGTATCACTGCAATTCAGTAGCAAGATGTTGTGCAGATGATTCTGTATGGGGACATAACATCACCATATAAAAGAAACCATCGCCCAGAATCAAAAGGTAACTTCCTAACTTGCCTTGACCTATTTCTTAATTGAAAGAGAACCTCCTTGTAAAAATTCTGGTGAATAAGACCTTTGTGATAAAATATTGCTGTCCTTAAAAAGCATCACCTTAGTCTTTGGTTTTGTCATCCGACTTCATTCTCAATATATTTGAGTCCATATTTAAAGCAGTTGTACCACTCATGCAGTGTTCTTCATAGTGATGCATCAACATATACTGTTCAAATTATCTCTAATGCTTCAGCAGCAGATTTACATAATTTGTAACAAAATTTAATGTTGTAACATTTTTCCATATTGAAGCAATTTTTTTTTTCATACCATGTCTTCTCAGTAAATGGAAATGACTCTGACATTTTATTATGCAGACAAAAAGCTAACCAGTTTAAATTAGCTTTGACAAGCATTGAGATGTCACTGTTACTAAATGTACCTCTAGTCTTTTACTATTTTATTTTATCTTTTAGTCTTTTAATTTGTTCAGTTGCTTTAGAGCACACCTTGTATGTCACAAAATCCAGTTCAAGTTGTCCATATCTAATATCAGGAAAGAAAAACAGAGGCAGTCTTAAAACTTTTCACTCAATTGCTTGTATATGTAATATTTAAAATATAAATTAGTATATTTAATGTTATGTTTTCTTTCCAGTGACTGGAGATTGTTAGCTGTGTATGCTAATACTCTAATATTTATATTTGTTGGGATACTTGCTAGTATTAGTCTTTTCCAACATCGAGATTATAAAGAATTTGGACTTGTATTTGCTACATATGTAGCTCTTACAATATTCAGGTAAGTGAACATTTTATTTTAAATTGTTGTAATGCATTTTTCTTATTTTAATATAAGCTTAAAAATCCAAATATCTATATTTAGTTCATTCCAGAGTTATTTTACTTTTCTTGATTTAAATTTACATTTAATGAATGTTTAAGAAAATGTTTTATAGGTTCTTACCTACTTAAATAAAATTATAAGCTCATAATAATGCAATAGAATCCATTTTTCTGATATAAAAGTGCTGGAACTCTATTTCGTTTTTAGTTTTTTAAACTATGGAAACTGCTTTCAACATCTTAAAAGGAAAACAAAAATGTAACAATATTAAACAAAAGTTATAAGATCTAATTCTGTTTGCCATCATAAATACAACTAGATCTTATTAAAGAACCTGGTGACTTCTCACACAGATGTTAAAGAATACCAGCACAGAAGAAGGCACTTCGTACTTACAATAATACCAATGACTTGCGGTGGATATTAAGAACAGTTACACAATAATTTCAAAGATAAAGAGTAGTGCTGGACTAACAATTTAATTTAAGGCTAACTAGACTCACTCTACAACCTACCCAGTGATGTACTTATTAAATGGCTCAAAAAGGCATATTAGAAAACTACACGTAACAGCAAGGACAACTAGTAATGTGAGCTGGCTAGTGAATTCATGCTCTGAGTAAATTACAAGATTCGTCCGTTTAAGTAATCTCTTCACTTAACTTTAAATTTGCATCCTAGCGAGGAAATGCGAGGGAAAAATGAGAGTTTCAGGAAAGGTACCAAAACTTAAAATAATGTGTTATTCAAAGTAAGGGAAACCCTACAAAGTATGTATTATAATACATTAACATGTTCATGTAGTTTAAACTGATGAACTGTCCTCTTTCAAGTGACCATATCTCATCATGTTTTTATGAACAGTGTGTCAGCTGGTGTGATGTTATCATTTTGTTCAATGAAATGTAAGGCAACCATTATTTCAATTGTATTATTGATAGTACTATTGTAAAATATTTCTCTTTAAAGTATATAATGTTTCAATAAAATATTATTATGGAAATATTCTTTAAGCTTCCCATTTTCCATTTATCCTATGTATTCTCATTTACGTTTAATGGTCTTAACTCATTTGAGAAGAATAGTAACTTTAAAAGTGGTCTCCAAGAGTGAAAAAAAATTTTTTTGTTCTTGTTACATTTTTTTAACAGAAAAAAATAATGTTAGAGAACTGAGAAATTAAATGCAATTTTCATATAAATGAAATGATAACATACTTTGTGTAATTGGCTATTCAGAAACAGTAACAGCTGATAATTCCAATAATTTTCTAATTTGAGACATGCAATAATATATAATAGGAAATCCAAAAATTCATAAGATCTTTTCAGCTAACTTATTTGTTTCATTTTCAATCATAAGTTAAAAAAGTATCTTCAGATAACAGCTCAAAGAAATTGTGTGGATCATTTCCTTTCAACAACTTTTTTAGACGTTTTTGATTTCCCTCAAAAATAATATTTTAAAAATCTTTCTCATAAATCTATCATTCAGTATTTTCATTATGTTCAATTTCTTTTTATTGTAATGTTCATGATCATTTTCTTCTACAATTTCACTAAATTCATTAATGTTTATTTCTTTATCTATATGTTATCTTCACATTCAAAATCACTGCAATTATTATTTATAACCTTTTTTGTTTTTTTCTACCTATTCCATTAGAGCAAAAAATCACCACTTTCATCAGTAACTGTTCATTTCCAATGGCCTTGATCATAGATTGCTTATTTTAGGGTCAATCCTGGAACTTAAATAAATTTTAACTTTTGTGATTGTTTAGGCTTTACTATGTTAGGAAAGAATATAATCTCCATGACTATCTCTTCAATGTTGACTAATGATAGAAAGTCATTATTATCACTGTGTGTAACTAGTCTTTTTGGCAAGGAAATGCCTTGTCAAAAACAGTACACAGTATGTAATGCACTTATGCACACAGTATGTAATCAGTCTCAAATAGATTAATAATGTATTAGCATTTCAGTTATCCTGGATATCAACTAAATGAATCTGAAAAATTGCACTTTTTTGTGTTTATTTATAGTGTAAATTATTTTGAATTCTATTTGAAATGTTTGTAAAGGTAACATTTTTAGGAGATATATTTTAAATATTCTTTTATCCTGATAAAAATGCAGTGTGAAAATATTTATGTCATTAATGCCAATCATCCATATGCCAACTGTTAGTTAAAAACCATAGAAATTTTTTAAAACTTATGTATAAGCATTCAGTGTATTCACTATATGTAATTCCTATTAGTATATACCTTAAGCATATAATTTTTATTGAGTGTGTATTCAGAATATAGCTTAAGTGTATAAATGTATGCATGCAGTGGGTAAGTAGCTTATGTATACATTCAATATACAGCTTAAATTGTAGTTAAAGTATAAACCAGTATTGCTTCTAATTTCAGTCTTAGTATAATGCTTGTTGTTATGCACTAATGACATTCGATTAAATCTACATTTGTCCACTGGTATTTTGTATTTATTGTAGGTCATAGTTAATTTATCAAAGTTTTGATATGATGTGATGAACATATGAGTGAACAGATTCAGATTTTATTACTGATAGTTATGCAACATATTTTAAAATTTAATGCACTTCAAAATCTAGCAGTATTTATAACCAAAAAGATTCACAAAAAGTTATTTCTTTAACATTAACTTAAAAAAAATTTTGGGGTTTACATTTCTCTTATTTATGCTGAGCTTTAAAATGTATATAAAAGCTCTCTGAGATATTGATTTAAGGGAAGACTAAGGCCACTCTCATTTCTGCATGTTGTAAGTTAAATTATCATGAAATTGGATTATTATGCCACTAATGCCAAAATTTTTTGATGTGCGATAGATATAACTTTTATCCTGCTCATGATTGTTCATGGATATTCTTACATTTCAAGAAATTGGGATAAGCAATAACATGAAAAAAATTTAATAATCACAATTCTTAATAATTGATTTTAATATATCTAAGCTATTATAGTTGATAACAATTATACAGAGTATATAATGTGTTACTGTTAATATTGTTCTTAGCAACAATCAGGTTATGAAAGAAATTTTCAGCGTTCCGATGAATTTTTGGAGCTGTTTTGATGGAAGAGAAGATAAAAAGTTTTAAGTTTTTTCTTAAATAAACATGCATTAATTAGTAATGGAAGATAGAACTAATAGTGAAGAATGGGCTAGAAGAAAGAGTTGAAATATGTGAAACGTTTTTCAATACTTTCAGTACAGCATATTTGTATCATCCAATTTATGACAACATAAAGCTTTTTTGTGTAACAAGTCAAGGTGTTAAAAATAGTATACAATATTTTCATATTCTTCATATATAAGGCAATTAGTTTAGAATATATAAGTCAATTAGATTAGCATATACAAGAGAATTAGATTATTGACAGAAATCTGTTGTTTAAAAATTGATTATGTTGGGAAATTTAAGCAAGAATACAAGATGACCCATGTGAAAGGTTTTGATTTATCTGACTTGGAAAACAGAAATGTAGTGCATAAAAGCCTTCTCAAATTATACATAGAACTGCTAAAACAAAAGGCTATGCGATCAAAAGCAACACAATCAGTAATGTTTTATTTGCCTTGAATCAAAGCATGAGAATAAATATCGTAACATGTAATAAGAAAAAGTACATAGTTACCATAAGGAGAATTTTGAAAATAAGACGTAATAAAAAAATTAGGAGGAAATAAAACATATAATTCCAATGTTTGATTGTTTATTTGTCTGTTTTTCATTATTTTTATTCTACACTTATTACGCTAGTTTTATTATTTTTATTTTTATTTATTTATTTACTAAATAATATATACTACATTTGTCTTATCAAATTATATTTTAGATCACTGATGATTTTATTATTTTATCCCATTCTTAAATACACGGGATATGGTATAAACTGGAAACAGAGTATCGTCTTGTCATGGGGAGGATTGCGAGGAGCTGTTGGGCTCGCTTTGGCTACAATGCTAACATCAAATCCTAAAATTGATGCATCTATGCATGTGCACAAGGTTAGTTTTTCGTGTGTTCTAAAAAAATTTTGGTTTTTCTCATATTTCTAGAATATTTTTTCATATAACTCTTGAACCTTATATTTTTCAAGTGAAACAAAATAGAAATAAGTATCATACTGAATATATAAATTTAAAACAACCTGACAGGTTGCTTATTTCAGTTTAAGAAACATTTGCTTATATAACTTTCTCACTGAGCAAATGCTTTTAGAAAGGTATTCTTTCCAGGCTTTAACTTTTCTGCTTTGCTGCAATCAGGTGATAAGCTGAAAAAAAAATTGGTTGCATCTATTAATCAAGCTTAAGTTTCGATTTTCTATGCTAACTAATGCGTGAATAGTTGGAAAATTGATAATCTGAAAAAGCATCTTTTTAAGTGAATGCTGTACAATGTATTTTTTAAAGTAGGATTTAATTAAAATAATAATCTGATTTATGTAGGTCTTTAGTTTTTCTTCTGGGAAAAGTCTGTTACACGCCCTTTTCTTGAAAATTATGCTGACTTTTTTTTAACATTATATCAAATTTTATGTAAAGCTACAATAAACATTAAATCTGAATTCAATTTATTCATGCATATAGCAAAATAGAAATAATTTGTTATCGATTGTTCACTTTTGCCATTTATCTCCATTTTCCTCCTCACGTTTTTCAAATGGCTCCCTTAAATTGTTACTTGCATATCATATTGAAGTTGGTAAAATTTTATAGTCTTCATATTCTAGCTTTTCTCATCTGTATTTCTTGTCTTCTTAAATTATATTTTAAAACCTTTGAATACCAGAAATAATTTCAATAATGTCCAGTGTTTGTTTTGCTGATCCTCATTATCAGCAGAAACTTTCTTACTTTATAACAGCAAGAATGAATTTTTCTAAATATAATATGCATTAAACTTTATTTCAGGACTTGTTAACCCTCTGACCGTAGGATCCATAAATAGCTAGTTCTCCATTTATCCCAGATATATGCAAGGAACATTATTATCACATCAGCATTTAAATTTTATGCTACATTAATGTGGGAATTACTATTTCTTTATCAAGTTATGATTTCATCTGAATCAAACTCTCCATTTTTATTAATTTTGTACTTGCATTTAGAATGTTACTGAGATTTTACTTATCAAAAATTGTGAATTTCTTTTTAAAGGTGCAAATTTTTAATCATTTTCTGGTATTAGTCAGGGAGCTGTTCTGTGGGACTGGGTAAAGATGATCTATAATGCAAATAATCCACAACACAAATAATCCACTTACTCAGTGTAGTGTATAAGCATCTTTTCAGAAATCTGGATATTTTAAAGTGCTTGTAAAATCAACATATTGACATTACTTTTCATGTAATTCTAAGCATTACCCTTGATACTTATTAGATTATTACCTTAGATGTAAATATGCTACTTTAGAGGCAAATATGACAGAAATATGTTATGGATTGCGCATGAAAGCTTTATTTATACAATTTTTCTAAATGAGAATTTGGTGGGCTTGCAGCAATTTTTGAATGATGTCTTTTCAGGCAAGTAGATTGGTAGTGCTAAATTATTTCTTTCTACTCTAAAAATATAAGAACAATCATCTTATTTGTTACCAATTTTAATTTCAAAAGCCTGCATTTAAAATTATGCAGGATCCTCCGGTGAAGCAGGGCATTAAATTATAATTGCTCATTTTCTGCTCATGAGAGAGTGTGGAGGTTTGGGATTATTTCTTGACATTTAATGTCATTTGTTAAGCATGGAGCAGTGACCTGATACAGAGTGCTTTTTGTGTAAAATCATTTGATAAGAATGATGACAATGAGACTTTCGTCAATATTGGAATCATGAAAGTTCATGGGAGTTACATCAAAGCCTTTACATAGTCTGAAAGTTATGATGCGCACTTTGATCATTTAGATTGCTGGGTCATATTTTTTCCAACAGGTTAGAGGAAATGCCACAACTGTTAATGCAGACTGCTAAACACACATGGTCAGAAATGAGAACACTTTTGATCCCCTAGTTTCCAGAAATTAATTTTTTCCAGCAGAATGAGACCACGTCACACTGCTTGTGTATCCATGGCTGCTTTAATTCTTTGAGTGACACGGATCTTTGGATCTGTCATAAAAACCTGTATTTAAAAAGAATTTGTTAGCTAAATTTGCATAATTACTCATTTTAGTTTCAATTTTCATAAACTTACATTTATTAAGATAATATTTACATTATTAAAGAAAGTAAGAAAGCAAAATATCTTAAATTATAAGCTGATATATACTAAATGACAAAAAACTCACGACCGGATAAAGGTGATCATGTCACCCAGAGGTTTAAGAGAAATCTTTCTGAGTGGACTCATATCCAAGCGTGGTGTCATCTCATGGCCTGCAAGATCCCAGATTTGTCCACATGAGACTTTTTTCTTTGAGGATTTCTGAATATTGTTAGACTGCAAAACATACTGGAATTAAAAATAAATGGACAAGTTTATAATAATAAAATGAGAGACTGCATGGATTCAACCTAACTGCTCCTTGCAGTGAAGGAAAATTTTGGTCAAGGTTAGGCAGATGTTTACACAAAAATGTCTTACTTGAGCTGCATTACTTTTAAAAAGTAAAACAACATTCTTTACTCAATTCAGATCTGTAAAAAAGTTCTGATAATAAATGTTTCTTGGAAAATGGGTAATTTTAAAACTTCACATTTCACTAGCAGACCCATAAGATTTTTAAAAAATAAAATTTCAGACATAAAAGCCTACAAAATATGTAGGCCTTAAACAGGAATGTAAAACATCTGATCCGATTATGAAATTTGAGTAGCTGCCAATCATTTTGTCAGAAGTTTAAATGAAAAGACCATTCTTTATTTAATTAGGTAATAAATAGATGCAAATTACAGACATAGCTTATAAAAAACTTAAACTATGTATCATAAGCCATTTTTTATCTATTTCCAAGGTGCTTCGGGACTTTTTTGATGCCAAGATCTTCCAGCATAATAAATACTCCACTTCATGCTGTCCCAAATATTAATCATTTTTTCAATACACAAGAAAAAAAAATAGAGCTAATATCCATCTATAGAAAAATTAAATCAGCTTACTAAGAATTAATTGAATTTACATTAAACCCAAACAAACTTCTTATGATTGTGTTGTGACATCATGCTTATCTATTATTGGGACAACATATACAAGTTAATAGTATTGCTAGCTCCATAATGGCATTATATCTGTCATTTATTAAATTTTTTTAGCGAAAAACTTTTCTAAAATTCTAAAATATTCTGGTTACTTGAGTTTTCCAGTTAATTGAATACAGGTCAGTCAGATTTTTACTGTACTTTTAATTTTATATGTTTACTGTAAAGAAATAATTTCTGAAAAATTTTAGGTTTTAATAATAAACTGATCTAATAAACTGGTCAAAATATATCATAAAACATTATGTTAAATACAGGGTGATTCACTGCCAGACCGATAAACTTGCAGCTTGTGTAGGTGGTACAAAGACGACTCGGAATCACATAGGAAGGCATGGTTACAAATGCCATAGTTGTGAGCTATGGTGCAAAGAAGCAGAGGAAAAGAACAGAATCAGCAACACATTAATGGGAAGAAAACATTTTATTGAAAGGTTGTACTACAAGAAGTGTTTAAAATTACGACTAGAAATCATCTGGCAGGCCTGAGAGCAGTGTTGCATGGAATTCCTTACATTCTGGAAGATTCCTGGCACATCACGTATCCTCCCGGCAGCTACAGATTTTCGAGCAACAAGGTCTTCAACTGAAGGAATGGGCATCTTGTACACCAAACTCTTCATGTGATTCCAGAAGAAGAAGTCCATGCATGATAGGTATGGTGATTTGGCGGCTAGTGAACTGGGCCAACATGACCTATCCACCACTGTCCGAAAGTTAGGATGAGGTGTCGGCGGACATCTATTATAGTAATGGAGCCTTGTCATGCTGGTACCACATGGACCTACACGTGACCTATTATGCATAGACTTCTTTTGGGGTCACATGAAGAGTTTGGTGTACAAGATGCCCGTTCATTGAGTTGAAGACCTCTTCGCTCGAATGTATAACTGCTGGGAGGATACGTGGCATGCCAGAAATCTTCTAGAATGTAAGAAATTCCATTCAGTGCTGCTTTCAAGCCTGCCTATGACTTCTGGTCATAATTTTGAACACCAGTTCTAGTACAACCTTTCAATAAAATTTTTTCTGTCCTATTAAGGTATTGTTGTTTCTGTTCTTTTTCTCTGCTTCTTTGCACCATAGCTCATGACTACAGCATTTGCGACCTCGCATTCCTACGTGATTCCGGGTCATCTTTATACCCCCCACACACCCTGCAAGTTTGTCGGTCCAGTAGCAAATCACCCTGGATATATTATTTAGAATTTTTCCCTAATTTCAAATTAATCTTCTGATATAACTATTCGCTCTTTATTCTCTAATATTATTTTATTTTCATACTCTGTTTATTTCTTTAGATTTTAGTCCAGGTTGCAGGAATTATTGTTTTAACTCTGTTGGTGAATGCAAATACATTAAAACTTATAATGAAATGGATAAGTATGTATGTCCTTTACAAGATATTGCTTTTAATAATCTAAAATTATTAGACAAATCACATAAATGATTAGTTTTCCTATTTAACTTACAGCAGAAATTTTCTAATTAAAATGTTAAAAATATTGCTATTAATTAAAATAAACATTCCATTTAAGGTCGAGGAAATTTGGAACACAAATGTACTTTACATTAGAGTTCAGAGTGCTGTTAATATTAGCCTACCCCCTATTGTTACTCAGAGTTATTGTTACAGCTGACTGTCTGATGTCAAGTACGTAGCAGAAAAATTAAACTGATTACTTTTTTATTTCCAAGAGTAGTTTTCTGTTTGACTTGTATTAAATAATTGGCCCCTAAAAACCATTAAACTGTGATGATAGTTCTAAAATTAAAGAAATGAATAATTTAAAAATATTTAAGGGAATCCATGCAAATGAAGTTAGATATCAATAAAATTCTCTGCTCAATATTTGATCAATAGTAAAATCTAATACTGTATTAATGTACAAAAAGTTGGCATATCAGGTTGTCTAAAAAGTAGTGAACCTTTAGAGATCAAAACTAGGAATATATTTATTGTTATTTGAAATGAACATTATGAAGACACAGGTGCTCCATTTTGTTTGATGACCTTCTGCCATTTTTCTGGCAGTAATATACACTACTGGCCACCGTAAATGCAACACTCTGAAGGAAGCATGCAAATAATATGAAATTTACAACATGCACTAGCGGAGGTGAGCTATGCAAATGATTAGAATTTCAGCACAGATGCCTGTGGCGCCACTTCAAAGCGCTGTTTAAGACTTTGAGTTTTCGACAATTTCAAGTTCGGCAATTGTGTTTTTCTTGTGGCTTTTTCAAAAAAAGGATAAATTATGCCTCGTAGTAAATAGCGGTCATTGTTTGGTCAAGTATCCGAGTTTGACAGAGGAAGGATAGTGGCCTACCGAGAGTGTGGCTTATCTTTCAGGGAAATCAGAAAAAACCAAAAGTTGTTGGAAAAAACCAAACAACTGTAATGCGGATATGTGACCGTTGGATGCAGGAGGATACGACGGACGGATGTGTTCGATCGCATCCACCTCAGTGCACCACTTCACGTGATGACAGGAACATTGTGCTCATGGCAGTGACGGATCACTCAGTCACATCACGAACCATAGCACAGCACATTCAGTCTGTAATGCATCATCCAGTGTCTGCGCGTACCATTCGACGCCGTTTACAGCAGAGTGGTCTGTCTGCAAGATGTCCATTGCTTCATCTACCCTTGACGCGGAACCACAGACGTCTCTGCCGCCAATGGTGCAATAAAAGAAGGATGTGGATGGCAGAATGGAATGATATGGTCTTTACTGACGAGTCACGCTTCTGTCTGCAACACCATGATGGTTGGGTTCGAGTCTTGAGACACCGTGGAGAGAGGATGCTGAACAAGCTGCATTATGCACTGCCACAGTGGTCCTGCACCGGGTGTTATGGTATGGGGCGGTATTGGATATCGCTCTCGCACTGCTCTAGTATGCATTGCCGGTACTTTATACAGCCAGTGCTACATCTCCGTGGTGTTGGAGCCAGCTGTCCTTCCTTACCTTCAAGGCTTGCCCGCAGCCATATTTCAACAGAATAATGTGGGACCACACATGGCACGCATTGTCCAAGGGTTCTTCATCAATCACCAGATTGAATTGCTTCCTGTTGACTAGTTTTCCTCATGCAAATTGGATCAGAGGTCAATCGGCGGTAAGCTAACGTGGTTGCCGCTGATTGGCCGATGACGTCTAGATCGGCGGGTTGGCCGAACTATATATATGTACGCCAGGGAATCAGCAAAAGGGGGTTATTGAGTGCTGAGTCAGCATTATGATAGTTTACTTTCTTTTTAATGGTTCTAAAAGCTACAATATTAGCTTATTTTATTTAAGTTGTAGAAATAAAGCATGGATTTTAATTTAGATTGGTCTTAGTTTTCTTTGCCAATATATCCACTGCCATTACTTCCCTGGCCGGCTCACTCTCCGGATCTTTCGTGATAGAAAACATGTGGTCCATGGTTGCTGAACGATTGACCCAGATTACATCCCAAGCTGCCACACCAGATCAACTTTGGCAACATGTGGAAGCTGCTTGGTCTGCTGTATCCCAAGAACACATCCGAAGTCTCTTTGAATCAATGCCTAGACGTGTGGCAGCAGTGATCTCCAACAATGGCGGCTACTCTGGCTACTGATTCCGGAAGGAACCACACTTCACAGAAGGCTATAAATTTAATCATTTGATACTTGGTCAACATGTTATCTACTAAATAAATTTTTTTATGATATCTCTTGTCTTTCTTGGTGTTGCAATTTGGGTGGCCAGCACTGTAAGTGTATCACTAGGAAACATCTGCACAGAGATGGTAAAAAAAACTGACGCGTAATTTTAACAAGTCTATTTTGAAACTAACTTAAAATTATTGAGAGAACTCATTAACAGGAAGTTCTGCTTAGACCCAAATGTGATATTTTGGTGGTACTAGGCTATATGGTGAATGCATTAAGACCTCCCAGCAAAGTCTTCTAAATTTCTGATAGGATGTTAAAGATGTATGGGGTCTGGCATTGTCAGCATGGCATACAAAACTCTTTCTGCTGATAAGTTTTAGCCATTTGCCTTGAATTGCTAGGTGCAGTCGCTCTAATTTTTGATAGTACAGGTCTGAGTATATCATTCTAAATAGCTGCAGCTGTTCGTAAAGGAGCTGCAACCAGGCAGCAATGAGAATCTTGGAATATCTCTGAGAAGCATTTTGAACATTAAAATTTCTATAATGAAAGTTTTTTTTTTTAATTTAGTGACAGATATTTGCTTATTCAGCACTGGCCATTCCTAAGCCCAGAGATGGTGAGCAGTTTATTGTGGAGGCATCTTATAGATGATCACTGTTGCCTCCTATGAAGGGACAAACAATTTACAACCATGCATCTCCGGGATTCGAACCTGAGCCCTTTGGTTCTGTAGTAGGCTCCACTAACCACTATACTGTCTGGGTAGAATAAAAGTGATTAAACTATCTTTTAGCTGTTCCTTTTGATAGCTTATTTTGCCCATAAACAACAGAAATTTTGTCAGACCTGCACAGCATTTGTGCCTTTACCTAAATAAAATAGTAAAATAAGTGTAATTTTGCAGAAAGTTCACTCATCTTCATGGCATAGTACGTTATGTCTGAGTATAGAATTCAAACATTTTTGGACATTTACTTGCTCAAATGACATTTGGCCATATTTGGCTTGCCTCATTGTGACTCATATATCTTGGGATTTGGGACAGAGTCCCTATCTCATGAGCAAAAGGCTCAATTCTTTTTAGATTACCCAGTATTTTAAGAGATGGTCTTGGAGAAGAGTTTTTTCATTACTCAAAAATGAAATCAATCTGTCACTCATTCTCTGTTAATTATTCTGCTCTTTGAAAATAAGAAAACTTTTTCTTATTTTTATTGCTTATGAAGAGCTACTATTGCTTCTTTTTAATATGCATCCAGTTTATTTAATACTGAAAGTATATTAATGCAGCATAAAATTTTGTTTATATTTATGCATAAATTATTTTGCACAACATGCTAGCAGTATGTCTAATTCACCAGTAATGTTAAAAAAATACTAGCATATATTTAACGAAAATTTTTACTTGTAGTTATAGCAAAAAGCATGAATTATCCCTAATATATACTGGCAAACAAAAGTTAAAATTTTAATAACTGAGATATATAAGAGCACTATGTTATTTATAAAACAGAAATATAATTCTAGCATAGAAGTAAGTATAAGGTTCCTGTGTTTTATATCCTGTATGATAATGCTCGCTGAGAATCTGCAACCATATGCAAAGATGCCCTGAGAGCTTCAGGGCCACTTAATTTTATTTAAATTATGAGCTATTGTGTATGTAAACTACTAGTTGTACTCACAATTAAAAGAATATCAGACATGCTTATCTATTTTTTTTTTTTTTTTTTTTTTTTTTTTTTTTTTTTTTTTTTGCTAGCTTGAGTTTTAAATTTTGAAATGTTGTTCATATGTTATCAATATTTATTTATAATAAAACATCTTTATTCAGGAGATTAACAGGAGACTTAATTCAATATGGTGTTTGAACTGATGAATTTGAGTTGAAATTTCAGATAGACTTGCACATTTGTGACAGTTGTATTTTTGCAAAATGGGCCATTTAAATTATGTTGATCTTAAAGTTCTCTTGAGAAGTTAGTTATTGGAGGAGACAGATGCAGGATCTTTAGATTTTATCCATTGGTCTATTCCCAATCAAAATTAAGATGAAACTGGGCAAATATTGTGCCATAACTAGTGGTGCTTACGATCTGTAGTCTATAGTAATTGTCCCATTTGACTCATCTGTTATTCATAAGGAAGTTCACACTCAGGACGTAGCATTAGCAGCAGCAAAAACTTAATTTTAAACTAAATCTTTCACCCTAAGTAATAAGCTTAGCTTTAGATGCATGAAAAGAATACATTTAAGAAAAATAATAACATCATATTTTTAAAATATTTTGTATTCTGTTTCATGAGAAATTATGCATTTGTATCAGAAGTGTTCATGTTTATGAGGGACGGCTATTTTTTAATTTTTGTGTGTCTAGTATTAATAAAGAGTACTTCTCAATATGAAAATGCAGTGAAAGTACTTTTGTTCCATTTTTGTATTCTAGAGTTCAAAGAAATAACATTAGTAAATCGATTATCTATGGGTAATGCTTTGTCTTGTGTAAAAGAAATTAAAGAAAAGTCAATGAGAATATGCAAAAATGATTGGAAATACAGAAAAGCTGATTGGGATTGCATTTATCATCAAACTGTGGTTGATGATCCTTATAAAGGAGGTTTATATGTGAGTATTATTATTATTATTATTATTACTACTACTTTTTTTCCTTCTTCAGTAGTGATATTTCCTTATGAGGAAAACTACATTCATGTAGTTTTTAACATCAGCAAAATTTTTAATGAAGAATATGAAACAGATTATCTAGCACCTATCATGTTACTTTTGTATATTCTTTATTTACATATGGATGAGATTAGTGCTGGATTAAAAACTAAGCAATATAAGCACAAGCTTAGGGTGTCAAGGAAAAGGAATCACCACTAAAAGATATTCAGGAAAGGTGGCATCAAAAATTTTACTAATACTGAATGCATGGTGCAGCTAAACCAAAACCGAGGGAGAGGACTGAGGAAAAAAATGGTGTAAACATGTATGTGGGGCACCAAAATTGTAAGTATTTAGGGCCTCTAAAAGTCTTAATCCAGCCCTGGATGCGATGATACTTTTCAATTAGAAGTATTTATTTTTCCATTAAAATTTTACCATGCCTTTTTGGTATAATTTAAAATCATGTAGAAAGGGGCAAAAAGTGCATACTGGCATTTCTTTGCCTTTCTTCATGCCTTTGGCTCAAAACTAGATGTCCCCCCCCCTTTTTTTAGATTTTCTGTCTTTTTTACAAAATTTCTATTTCTAAAATTTTTGTCCCTTGATTTCTTTTAGTTTCACTCCTGAAATCCACTTAAAAGAAATGTGAAACAGGAAATAAAAACAGCTACAGAAAGAAATATTTATATTTATTTCTTTTTAAATGATTAAGTAAAACTAAGTTAAAATAATAAAACAGTAATTTATAAACACTGTATTAAAACAAATAATCATCTGTGGCTAAGAGGCAGACATAAAATTAAAAATGGCATATAGCATAGCTGAGTTTTCTCCTTTGGAATGCATTTAATGCCACTTGAATTCAATTAAATCAAGAGTCTAAATATTGGAGAGCAGTGCTTCTTTGGTATTGATTGTGTTATTTTGTGCTGTCTTACAGCAGACTGGGTGTAAAATCTAATGTCTGTATCAACAAAATGATAAGAATAATTTCCTATAAAATATTCCAAACCTCATACAGCATTGCAGGGGAACTTGGTTCTCCAAATGAGAACTATAAAAATAATTAATTCCACAAAAAAAGATAAATTAAACTGGTAACATTTGGCGCTGAGGAAACAACAAAACAAAAAATACACCAAGTGTTATAGCTTTAATGAAAAATACTAGTGATGTTAATATGATTTTAATGTAACTTCCATTTTAAGATTTTTTTTCCTTTAAATTTTGGATAAAATTTATCAACGTAATATTTGTGTTCTTTTTATGTATAACAAATCATTTGTATTTGTTTAAAATATCTTAGATCCACATAAAAATTTTAGTACTCTTGTAGTATACAATCTACCACATTTGGTTAAGTATTTATCTTTTAGATGGCTAGACTAAAATTGGTTGTTGTTTTAATTATTTCTTTAATCTGCCATTTTATTGATGTTTAAATTAAAAAGTAATCTCTTAGTGGAATCATCTAAGAAATAAGTAACTAACTAAGAGCAATAGAACATATATTATTTGCTTGGTAGTTTCATTGTTTTTTTTATTGGAAAACAATTAAATTTTTCATTGTGTTAGTAATTTAAAATTGATGTAGTAAAAGTATTGAAAAATTCTGTTCTACTATTCTGAAAAGTATTGAAAAATCATGATATTTTTTAAATCTCATTTTGAATTAACAAATATCATTTAACATTTATCAGAGTTTCAGAATAATTTTATAGGGTGATGATCCTGAAATGTCCAGTTTATATATTCCATATGGCACCTGTGATGACTGTGCATTAACAATCCTGCCTTATAAATTAAGGGAGGAAGAAATAGAAGGTTTGAATGAAGCTGCTCGCAGAAAAGTCTTGAGAGCCATGAAAGTAAGTTTCAATTATACATTTACATTTTATAATATTTATTATTTGTTATTTGATTTTTAATTATTTAACACTGTATAACATTAATCAATAATGTGTAAAATCATAATAAAAAATCATATGTGATTTTTCAAAATTTGCAAAAACTAATTTTTGAAATATATACACATTATTAATTTTTGGTCAACCTCTTGATTGAGCATCATAAAATATTGTTCTTTAGTCAAACTACTGAATTTATTGTAATAAGTGTACAAAATAATTTAATGTTCATTTATACTTTTGAAATGAATATTTTTTATCTTGAAAAGCTCAGTGGGAAATTTTGGAAACTAATACTGCATGAATTCTCTGCTTTTATGAATGCTTTATAGCATGGGAATTTCATTCCTACATAAACCCATATAAAATAAGGCATTGTAATGCTAATAATAATGTAATTCTATCATTAAAATAAAAATAATTATGTTGTATAGTTTATTATGAAACCAGCCATCTTTATTTTGTGCTTATTTTTATCACATCACACAGTTTTCTGCATTTGGAGTAAATGCTTGTTTTGTATGTTGTTATATACTACATGCAATACTATTTCATATATTGAAATGAAATTTGAGTTAAAAAAAACACACATCGAATAATGATTATTGAAGGAGTTAAAGCAACAAGAATCAACTTGACTCAAATAGCTTTATTTCCTTCATCTTTTTCTTATCACCTTATCTTATTTTATCACTGGCTTCTCTTTCATCATTTGCATTTCTGCAGCTGAAGAAGAAGGTTCTATATTTAAACCTTGAAACTAGCCCTGCAAATTTATGATTATTACACTGATTATTGTTACTTTAACTCCTCCAATAACCCAAATGTAACATCATATTTAAATTTCATTTGCAAAATTAAGTTAGTTGAATAGGAATATTGAATAATGCTGAAGAATCAGAAGGCACATGCCGTTAAAATTAAATTAAAAACAAAATAATGCATTCTAGTTTTGCATGCTAAAAACACATTTAAATATTTCTAAGAATGGAATTTCTCAAGCTGCTGTTCTGCTGCTGTCAATTCCAGTTTGAATACATATTCATGTTAGAGCGAGTTCAAATGATAGTAACAATTCACCTTCTTTTACAGCTGTTTCAGACATGGTTGCTTCATCTCAGTTCTCAAAAATACAGCAACCCTATGTGAAGCAACCCTGCCGAAAAGAGCAGAAGGTAAATTTGATTGAGCCAGTCATTTGGATACCAGCTGATAAAGCAGGCAGGCTGCTTGTGAGAGCTCGACCCTTAATAATGTTTAAACGTTGTATAAGCCTAAACTAGGGCTTCTCTCGAAATGAGATCTATATCCGAATACTAAGACCTAGGATGATTTTCCAGTATCTTATAAGAAAAGCCCTATCCTCAAAATAAGCCTTGGACTATCAGTCAGACAGACTTATTGTCATATGAACAATTGCAGTACATAATGAACAGACCCAAATGCTTGATAATGCTTGGAAGGGACTATTACTATTTAAAACTTTACAGTTTAGTATATTGTGTGTTGTAATGGGCATTCTTAATACATTTATTTGAATTAAAGATATGTTTTCTAAATTTTATGCATGCAAATTTTCGTCACTTTTGTGTGGTGCTTCATTCTTAGTTTTTATTGCTATTCCTATCTCAAAAGTCTTCAGTTAGCACTTGATTTAGTGATATATATAAAAGGAAATAATATATTTGTCTCTTAATAAAGTTCGGTGCAAAATGGAATACCATGAAATTTAACTGTATGTAAATGAAAGCTAATGGTATAAAAACTTTAAAAAAAGTTTTTATACCATTAGCTTTCATTTAAATTGGATATGATAATTAATACAGTAAAAAGAGAAAAATAATTTATCAAGTATTTTAATGGGAATAATAGTTAAATAATTCTATTTACAGAATTCATTTATAGCTTTATATCACTAATAAAGGCATATGATGCCCATGATAAATTAGAAAAGATAAATGACTTATACATTTGATGACGCAATTAAATTAATAGGTTTCATTATTTAGGCACCTCATGCATTTATTATTCATGATATAAAACTGTAAATGAATTATGTAAATAGAATTATTTAATCTATTATTCCCATTAAACTATATAATTGTTTGTTTTTCTCCTTTCTCATAGTTATTTTAAATCTTACTGTATAAAAATCCTATTTTTATTTATTTTTCCTGTTTCTTAGTCTTCATTGCACGTTATCAGCAATCAAATAGTTAGTCGTTTTTAAAACACAAACAATAAATTATAAGAAAATTATGAAATGACTGAATGACATTAAAAGAATTATGAATGACAATAAAAATAACTGAATGTCATTTAGAGAATGAAGAAATTGCTTTAACTATTCAGTTTCAGGAACTGGATGTAATAACAATGTTACAGCAAACATATTACTTGAAGCTAAAATGTATATCACCAGTTTATTATTAAGTGTGCCAAGATGGCAAACTCAAAATGCATTTTTCGCCCATCTGCCTTAGACTGCAACACATTTTTTTAAACAAATGTAGACAATCAGTCAAGTAATATTTTTTATCATTCTTGTTTTAAAAAAGGGCAGACTTTTTTGTAATCTATGAAAATTTTAACACTTTATATCCAGTACATTTTTCTGTGTTAAAATTTTAAAATCATAAATGTTAAATAATCTAAAAAATTAAGCAATTTTTAAAAATTCACAAATTAAGTTGTGAGGTTTGACTTATTTAATTCAATGTTCAATCTTTGAACCCCACAACTACTAACAAGCAAATAATCACTTAAGTGTGTGAACAAACACATAAGACTTAAGAAGAGTTAACTAATCTTTATTTTTCAAAATAAATACAATCAACTCCTAACTCAGAGTATACAGCAAAGCCTCCACTTGGGCTTGAACTTAAATTAATACAAAATTAAACTTAGCTAAAACTAACTAAAAGTATAGCCGAAGCTATCAGGATTCTAAGTAGTTGGCCCTTAAATCTTAATTAAATCAACGAAGCCAAACAAGGGCCTAAAGTATGGTCGAGCGTAGCAATATGTAAGAGAGATGTAGCCAAAAGGCAAACGCGTGCTAGTCAGGAAATCAGACGCTCTCTCTTGAAGTCAGTGAAACATCGACTTAAATAGTGCTCTTACTCATTTGCATTCACTGCATTTCTGAAATTACATTCTGGTAGGAAATCGTAAGCTGAAACTAGAATTGATAGGAAAGAAGCATAAACTTAAAATAACTGTTAATAAAATTAGGATAAACCTTACATTTTTCCCCACCAGAATTTAACAATATGAAGAATAAGGTCTCAAAACGACCTTGTTTAAGAGTGTAAATTCTACAAAACTCTTTTCATCAAAGTTTAACTTGTAGCAATAGTGCTTTCTTGAATTCATCATTAAAACTTTTCGAGTTTAGGGCCAATTTTACAACAATTTCTAAAGCTATACTATAACTAAGAATTTTACATTTATCATTTTTACAATTTGACTGGGAACAAACATCTGCTTCTTTGCTGAACAGGTTACTCAGTCTTGGTCTTTTAACATATCTGGAAGGAAACAATGTTAGTGGATTTTTCACAAGCTATTTTATTTTTCTTACCATTATCCTTTTATTGAAATTACTTTGGCCCTGAAACACTTTCTTTCACACAAAATTTAAATCTTCTCCCCCCACACACACACACTCTCCAGAAATTGTTGTGAGTGAACTGAGTGTGTTAATGCTGTGTATCAGCGCACTACTCTACCACCTACACAACTACTTATTTGTTAAAACTTGACACTCAAGACCTTAGAAGACTCCTTAAACACAAAACTAGTTCTAATGTACTAAAATAGAACTTAATTTAAATTCTTAAGTGACGCCTGGAGAGCCTAACTTTGAACACATTCAATCTACACTTTCTTTCAATTCATCTATTATACAAAGTATTTTACAGTCATGCTTGACCAAAGCTTACATTTGTACAAGTTTAATTTTACCATAGTTTTAAAGCTGAGATTAGCATTTCTACATTCAATAGAACATTTTGTCATACAATATTTTAAAATTCATTTTACATCATTCGTTATAGTTGCTATACAAAATTTAGAAAGTTTTGCTACAATCTTTCTTAAAGTTAACTCATTGTAGATTAAAGTCTTTCAACTAAAATATTCAGAAATTAGTTTCTCACAACTTGAGAATTCTCAAAAAGGCATTTACAAAATAAATTCTCTCAAACTTATGAATTCAAAAATCTTTTGTGTTTAAAAGATAGTGACAACTATATTCTCGCAAACTCGCGAATTAAAATTTTTGCTTTAAACAGTATTTGGCAACTTTAAACCAGATGACTTAAATTAAACTTTCAGTGTAAAATAGAAAAGAAGGAAAATTTTCACTCATCTTTTTTTCTTTCTAAACTCTTCCGTTCTCATGCAGCAAAACTCTTAGAAAGTAAGATATTTTAAAACTTGAAATCTTCCTTTTTGGTTTGGCTGGGTTATAGCCTCTGTTGGGACTCTTTTCCGCTTCTTTCCTTGCTCAATGAGTCAGAACAACTTTTGGAAGGGTTGAGGATTCTTGAAATGTGGTCCTCTCTTAAGGTGAGGGGGCCTGCTTCTTTGCTGGGGATCTTTAAACCTTCTTTTAGGCCTCCTGGCCTGCTGGAACGGCACAGTTTCCATGTCAGCTGATCTTGGCTCAGATGTCCCTGTGGCTTCTTTCGAGGTAGTTGGCTTAAGTTCTGTCGTTGGACGTTTTCTTTGAATACTGTCCATGGGCTTCTTCCACTTCCCCATCAGAACTTGCTTCTGCTGTAGGGGAACTTTTCTCTTTTTCATTTTCTTCTTTTTTGCTGAGCCTGAACCTTACGGCTGCTGTTGCGTTTGCTTCGCAGTACTTTCTTCGATGTTTTCCACTTGTTTTCTTTTTGTTGCTGGGGGATCCGTGCTAGCGACAGCAACATCAATGTTCTTGGCACACTCCCAGGATCCTGCAATAGATCTTTTAGAACTTGAAAATCCGTACGACTATAGGACGGCTTGAGTTGATCAACATTAGCAATTATTTGTTGGCCATTTTCCGCCTTTAAATAAAACATTAAGAATTTCATTTTTTCAATGATGAATGGCCCATCAAACCTGGGCTCAAATTTGGCCACCCTATTTTAGGGTGCAAATGATAATGAATGTTTTATTTTTAATACTCTTTGGCCAACCATATATTCTACCTCATGTTTATTTCTATCATAATAAAATTTTTGTTTCGACCTTGCCGCATCAGAATTTTTGATGGCCTCGTTAATATTTTTCTTGAAATCTTTCAATTGAAACTCTTCCTGTCTTTCTTGAACAAGAAATAGCATATCCAGTGGTGTTAAATTTTTTCTTAAGAAAATTCTGCGGGGGTTGTTTTTCGTGTGGTATCATGTTTTGCTATTCTCAAGGCAAAGCCTAATTCATAGACACAGCCTTCCCAACAATCATGATAATTCTTAACATATCCCCAAATAATTTTAATTATATTCTTATTTACATGTTCCACAATATTCGATTGCGGCCTATAAGGTACCATCTTTAGATGGTGTATGGCAAGGCCTCTGCAAAGATTTTCAAATAAATTACATACAAATTGCCTACCATTATCTGATATTACTTTTACTGGGGCCCTGTATTTTAAAATATATTTATTTAGAAATGAATCTGCTACTATTTTTGCTGAAGCTCTTTTAAGGGGAATAAGTTGCACCCATTTTGAGAAATGATCCAAAATGGTTAACAAGTATCTCTTTTTACTAATTTTTGTTCTAGGATTAGACCGAGCAAATCAATGCCAACCAATTCATTTGGGAAAGTGGTTTTTATGCTATTTAAGTACCCGGCCAGGTTGTAATTAATTTATTGACATGAGTGACAAGTATAGATGAGTATAACAATATCTAAGAGAGACGTAGCCAAAAGTCAAATGCGTACTACTCAGGAAATCAGACTCTCTCTAAGTCGGTGAAACATCAACTTAAATAGCACTCTTACTCATTTGCATTCATTGTATTTCTGAAATTACATTCTGGTAGGAAATTGTAAGCTGAAACTGGAATTGATAGGAAAGAAGCATAAACTTAAAATAACTGTTAATAAATTAGGATAAACCTTACAAAGTTTATCCTAATTTATCAAAGTTTTTATAATCAAAGTTTAATAATCAAAGTTTTTATATAAGTTTCAATGAAAAGAATTTTTTGCAGTATTTGATAGGGCAAATAGTAAAATTCGGATATGCATAATTCATTCATTAAACAAAGATATATGTGAAAAATCATGTAAACATTAAATAAAAAATATCTAAATCAAATCTTGAAAAGAAAAAAAAATAAAATCCGAACTCGATAGTGTAACAAGTAGTTTAAAAAGTCGATGGCAAAATTCCTGCCATTGGGGAAACACTATGAGTGACCTAAATAAAAGCTCATAAAAAGAGTTATTCCACCAAATATAGAAAAGGTATTCTGAGGACTTAATGGCAAAAATCTTGCACTTTCTACAAATGTTTACTCAATAGCCTGAAAATAGTGATCAGTATATGATAAGTTCAGTTAACAAATGGAGAAAAGAAATGCTAAGATGCATGAGTGTGGGATCAGGTCAGCAAGCTGTCGTTCTTGAATTAGAAGACATCATCTGTAAGCAGATTGCTATCAGAAGAGTAAAGGTTTTTGCTAGCTTCCAGAACTGATATTTAAGTTTTTGCCCAAATGATGGTACCATAGTTAGACATATCCCCATGAAGATTCAAAACATTGCAGTATTGGACGAATGACCTTCTTCAACTGTCTGTAGGAAGAAGAGTTCTGTTTCTAAGAAGACTGATAACAGTATTCAAGCAGGAAGATGTTGAAATTATTGAATGTAGACTTGCATTCAATCAATTTGTTGATGGCATAATATTTTTTAAATATCAACTCTACAATATATTTGCTATAAATTAAAATGCAGCATTTATAGATCAGAGATCTGAAATGACAGTTTATGGTACTGTTTCATAAGATGAAAGATGCTTAAATTATTAAATGTACACTTGCATTCAAATCTTCTGTTGATGGCATAGATTTTTCGATATACAAACTCTCTAATACTCTTAATGAATTCCTCTTAATGAAACTGCAGTATTTATAGATTAAAGATCTCCAGTAAAAATTGATCAAAGAAGGTGCCTAATTAATCTGTATTTTCTCCACTGGTTATGTGTTAACTGTGTGTTGACAATTTGTTTAGATGTAAAGAAAACCTTACATCTAGAATATAAGATTAACTATGTTTCTTGCATTCGTGTGCTTGAGCCTAAAAACATGTAGTGCACATAAGCAACCATAAATGGGTCAGCTCAAATACTGTTACTTGTTTTGTGAAATATTCAAAGAGTTCTGCAGAATCTTTATATTGCAATGAACAAATTCATTGAAAATTTGCACATGGAAATCAATTACTACATTGACCATAGAAGAAAAAGAAATGCGTGTGGACACTCTGTGAAGTGTACCCTAGAAGCGTCCTTTACATAAGTGAAGAGTTTGTGTGATAAAATCACTAATAGTTGTGATGCTAATGAACAAATTTGCTGCAGGAACAAGAAGTGTTCATTCTAAGAGAGATGTATTGATAGATATGAGAGATTAAGGGCCAGTGGTTTCTGACTGTAGGTTGGTTTATTTGATTATGGCAAAGCACACAAGAGCTATCTGCTTAAGGAAGTTAATGTCTTCAGAAAAGACTTAAGGGAAACTTGCTCATATCCATGTTATGCATGAGTTAAACTACGAAAATGCCCATGCAGCCAACCTGTTCTCCTGGAATTGAATTACCAATGTTCAGAACTTGCTACTCAGCCACTAGTAGGCTTATGACAGTGAGGCTCATGAAGCAAGTTAACATGACCTGCAAATACATTTCAGTTATATATCTGTTGTAAATACAGTGCATATAGTTTGAGATATGGGCAGCTTATGTGTATGAGTGCTGTTGAGTGGAAAAGAGATAAAATGAATAAGCTGGGCTGTGGTCTTTATAGCTTGTATACTAGTTTATATGCCTGGGGTAAGAAGCTGGGAGAACTTCCTTTGTTCATACCATCAGTGAAATTTAGTTGGCCAGCTGATAGTTAGTAATGCTTCAGTAATATGGTATTTTTTCTCTGTAGAGTTGGTATTTCTGATATATACTTTTCTTGATTTAGTTAACAGTTGGCTGGTTGCGCTAAAATTTACTAGTGCTAATTATGCAGTTCATATTGCTATATAGATAAAGACAAACTAGCATAAGGCTTACAAACTCTGTTTATTTATGCATTTTTTTGGATCTTCGTTTAGATATTTTTTGAATGAATTAAAAATATAATTAACAGGAATCTCTTGTGGGTACACTAGCCTTTAGATTTGAGACAAAAAATAATTATACATTTCACTTTTTTTTCCTTTTGTTTTTATCATTGTTGTTGTTTGTGTATTATTATTTGTAAAATTAAGTGAAATTTGAATTTTATTATTTTTTTTATCTAATTAAGAAAAAATATCATAAAAAAATTCCAGGCCTGTCAGCTGATTGTAGATCCTGCATTAGGTCTGGGTGAAATTTAAGAAGTTTGTCTTGTAGAAAAATTATTTATTTTGAAAATAGAATTGTTCATTTTTCTCTCTCTTTTCTTTCCTTTCTTCCTCCTAAATAATACTGTTACATGATAGCATATGAATAATTCTTATGTTAGATTATTATCCATGTAAAAAACAATTTATGTCACATTTCTATGATAGGAAATTAGCTTGGAGTGTTTGGTTTAAAGTTAGTCTAGAAACGTATGTTATTTGAAAGAAATAGTTCATTACAGATGATACTGTATTATAAATGAGTATTTTCAATTGTGTGAAATAAAAGAAATGAGAGATAATGTAATAGGTTGAGAGTAATGTAATAGTTTCCAAAAGTTTTAAACATTTTTTCTTAAATTTATGGTTTTTGTTAAAATTAAGTAATTAATGTAGAAAAGGTATTTGCATATTAATGCAACCATCTTGGCACAGTATAATAGTTTTTAATAAATGAAAAGGTAAATTTTTTTTTTTTTTTTTTTTTAAGATGTTCAAACTATTATTATTGGTCAGCAAACATTATCAACATACCCAAAGAAAACAACTTTATCAATTTAAAATACAAATTTTATTTATTAAATAGAGATTATTTGATATTTTTTGTAAAATCCTCCTTGTGTATAGTTTGCTTCCCCCCCCCCGCGCTATTCTTCTTCCCAAGTACACATCATTCCACTTCCTTGTAAAAGATTATCAGAGAATTATGTGAACTTTACACTGGGCACTGGCTAGCTAATAAATATGTCTCATCTTTGCAGTATGGCTTCTATTTGCATCTCATCTTCATTCAGAACATTCAGCCTTATTTGCAGTTTAATTCATTCAAACATTTTCTCCTTTCAAAGAAGCAATAGATGGAAGGCTATATTTCTTCTCTTTCAGAAGAAAATTATTTGAATTTAGGTATAAAAATTGCTGTGAGAGCCATGCTCTTTCGGTAAGCAATGACAGATGGTATTGTCAGTAACAAAGCGAAAAAACATCAAAATTTAACTTCAGGAAGAAAATTGTTCAAAATACGTATCAAAGGAAAAAGCAGAATGCTTCAAATATTGCAAAGATAAAAACTTTAATTCTATTATATTAAAATCTGTGCGGGTCTGTCTGTTTGTTTGTAACAGCTTCTACTCTCAAACTGCTCTCTTCTGGGCTTAGCAAAACACACCGTTGGATTCCGAAAATTCCTGGTAAGCCTTTTAGAACATTCCCATCTTCGTATGACTTTAATTTACCGAGATGTAAATTAAAAACGCTTTTCCAAATGATAAATTCAGTACGAATTCTTCACTACCTTTGTTGGGTTTCTCCCTATTAAAATGATTTGGTTATGTGCCAATTTCTTTTTTCACAAATATCTATGGAACGGTGCTTAGTTGAATTTTGAGACACATATCTTATGGTTAAAAAAATTCGCCAAAATCCATTGATACTATTCTCATCTTTGTATAACTTTAATCAGTTGAGATATTAATTAAAAACTCTAAAAATACTAATTTGAATGAGACTCAATAGCCACTTTAGGGATTTTTTCTTAGGTTTTCCCGTATGGCTTCGTGTTTCAAAAGATGTAGGGATTTTGCACCGTCCCAATGGGTTAAAACCTATATACTGCTTTAGAGATTTTTATTTTTAGATTTTTTTTTAGTAATGAATTGCTTTAAAACATCTCCACAAATTTAACATGGGAACTCTTTTAGACGCGAACAATGAATAAAGTAGGTTTGCCCACTAGTGCTAAAAGAAAATCTGAAGTCAAACGACAATTTCATAATCATTAAAATGCTCAATGTCGACTGTAAACAAAGTGATTAGTGCTGATTTGAATCTTAAAAAGGCAACCAAACACAATGGGCATTGTCTTTCTCCATGATATATCAGTAAAAGCAAAACACGCTGCAGAATTCTCTATGAGAAACAATTATTCGGACAAAAATGGAAAAATTTTGTGACAGTATATGTCTTCAGTACATTTAAATAACCACAATAAAAGGGATCCATTTATTACTGAAGAAAAAAAAAACATGGTTCAGAGAATCTAGAGGAAGTTTTTCAAAGAGATTTATGATTACAATAGAAGAGAAACACGCCAATGTGACAATCAAATTAGATGAAACAACCTTGTTTCATCTAATTGATTGCGTACATTTACAAAAAAACATTTACACATACATTTACTAGCGTACATTTACAAAAAAACACTCAATCGATTTCGAGGGCAGCTACAGGGATTTATGATTGTTGTAGGTTTTTTGGTATAACGACAAATAAAAATTAAAAAGACTGGAGAAAACTGTTAAGGTCAACTCCACATGTTATCAGAAATATATTTTATATCCAACAAAACAAGCAGCTGCACGTCAAAATTCACTGTTAATTTCCTTTAAAAAATGGAAGAAACCTGGAAGAAATGTATCAAAGCCATACTCTTCTCTCATATCCCTACTAAATCTCCTGATCCACAGATTTTTGCACTTTTGGACTTTTAAAAAGCAGATTTTCCAGAAGTGTCAACCTACAACCCTCCTTGGGCTTTGGAAAGCTGTTCAAGAGGAATGGGATAAAATACCTCATTCAATGCTAAAAAAGGCTCTTTTGTCTTTGAAATTATGGTGTAGAAAGGTAGTGAAATCTAAGGGTTATCAAATGGTACATTTAAAGCTCAAAAATTTTAATGTAAAATTTATTTATTTATATTTTTCAATTGGCAGGCTTTTAGCTGGTGATAGGCTTGGCTGCTACTAAGGCCAGAAGTGGAGGCCATTTTTTTATGGAAGCACCTAATAAGTGGGCCACCATTACTTTCTGTGAAGAGACGGACAATTACAACCATGCCTTCTTCAGGATTCGAAATTGGGCCCTTTAGTACAACAGTAGGCTTCCCTAACCACTGTATTGTCTGGGCAGCAACATATATAAATATTACAAACATAATTATCACATATATTATAAATTATTATGAATTATTGGTATATATATAATTACAATACAATTTTTTAAAATCCAATATATTCATATTTAGTATTTTCATCCATTGAGCACCTGAAAAATATCAGTAAAGACATAAAGCAAGAAAGTAAGAACCAATATTGCAAAGCCAAAATTTGAAATTCATAAGTAATAAATTTCATAAAATCCAATAAATGCAAAAAAGAATTTAATCAATGTTAAACCTAAAAATTTTTAAACCAGTAATATCCTAATTTTAAAAAAAAGTCAATGAAATTTAAAGAAAATAACATAATAGAAGAGGAATTCAATCAATTTCAATGCTACTTTGTCAGGAGAGGAACATTGAATCAATTGAAATCTCTCTTCCACAATAAAATCCTTGCTTTTCTGTATCAAGAATTAGCCGATGAACCATTCCAATGTATTTCAATTATAATAGGCTCCTTCTCAAAGCAAGGTAAAAAAACAAAGTAAGTTGTAAATATAATTCTACTTTTAAACAAAGACTACTCAATCCAAAGAATTAAAACCGAAAATGAAATAATAAAATACTTTAGTGTAAATTTCAAATCAAAATTTTACCTTCAAATAAAGAGAAACAAAGAATTTAAAGCATAAGTGAAATTACTAACTCTAAACGTAATTGAAATAGACATAATTAAAAAACTTTGAATTAGAATGGTACCTAACTATGAAAAAGATCTTTCCAAGTAGTGACTTTTAGGTTTGCCAGTTTGGTATAACTAGTGAAATTAAAATTCAGTGGTGAGAAAGTAATCTCTCAAAAGGTGAAAAATTGCAACATTAAGTAAATAAATAAAAAGAAAAATGTGAAAGGTTTTAGATGTTAAATTACGTCCAAAGGGATGTTTTTGTTACATTTTGTATGTTAGTATTTATTAAATATCATGTTCTTCGTACTTAAACCATAAAATTCAATTCAGGAGCAATATCACAAAATAATTTTAAAATGAGCATATTTTTAGAATTTCCAATACACAGTCTCACATGCTGGAGATAACGTTTCTTCTGTACAACGCGTTTCCATTGCTCACTTTGGAATCCTCAAGTTTGTTAATCAAAAATTCGTTAAATTTTTACAAAATAGGAAACCGATAATAAAACAAATCCAAATTTCAAACTTGGTCTTCTAGATGCCCATATTCAGCTGGAAACATTCAGTATTCAAAATTTGATAGCTCTAGGTACCATTTTTTTATCGCAGGGCGAGAAACATACATACATTTATGCAGGTTCTTCATTATTTAATTTCTTTAAATGTAATACAGGGCAATAATATTTGGGGCAACAGTTTGAAAAGTGAAACTATGCTTTTAGTGAATCAGCGCAAAATGCCAAAACGAAATTAATAATTCTGGGCAAATTGCCCCATTGGACTTTAAAAAAAAAAAAAAAAATTAAAATTAAAAACTTATATTAAATTTTTAATTTAAAATTTACTTTTCGATAAAGAATAATAAAACCTTACTAAATAAAATAAATCTTGACTTTTTTTAAATAAACAAATAGGGAATAAAGAATGTGATTCAGTGAAAAACTTTAATTAAATTTTAGAATTAATTATACTGTAAAATTAGTAGACTCAAAGTGGTCAAAATTTTTTTTATAAATTGTTTTGTAGAAATGAGTAGAAAAATCCTGTAAGTGTAACTATTTTAGATTTTTTAATTTCAATATACAAAAAATATGTAGAAGAAAGTTTGAAAAAGAAGTAAAGGAACTTTGTTAGAAAACTAGAAAGTCTTCATGTCATGAGCTTATCATGACAACATTTAAAGGCCCGTGTTTCAATAAAAGAATGGTAATAAAGAGAAAAAATAAAGAATAAAAACCTATAAACCCTTTAAAGCATCCTTCTTTATCCTTCTCTTTTAGAGCTTTCAGATAAAAAATTTATATTTTTAAAAAGTATTATAGGGTGTGGACTACTCCAGAGTTTTTTATAAGATTATTAAGGAATTTTAGAACTAAAGAATGACACGAAGTGTGAGCTTTGTCTCTATTGGAAACAGACTTCTCCTTTATCATGCTCCCCAACAAACTGGTTTAACTTTTGTTGGAAGAAGGTCTCGATCATGTGACAGTAGCGATTTGTAGTAACCATTACCATTAGCCCATCTTGTTTTTGATTTGTTTTTTAAAAGAAGAATTTCAAACACCAAATTCAGCACCAGAGCACCAAACTGTTGCACAAGTGCTGTGAAGTGGTCATTGGTGAAATTCCTCAGGATTTTCTGCTGCGTAGTAGTGGAAAATTTGTTTATTTATAGTACCTGACAAGTGGAAGTGAGCCACATCAGATTAAATCAAAACAGCACCAGGAAGAATGTTTGGAAGAATGTCCTGATATGTAGCTCTATGAGTTTCAAAATCTCTCTCACTTAATTCTTGGGTAATCATCATTTTGTATGGATGTATATGAAGATCTCTGTGCAGGATTCTTCTTACACTCCTTTCAGACAATCCCAGGGCAGCTGTATGTTTAAGTGTTGAATGCTTTGGAAATTGCTGAATAGATGCTTTCACATGTGCCACATTTTCTGGTGTTCTTACGGTCTGAGGTTGGCCGGGCTATTTTCTCCCCCTCCCCCAGCATAGAACCTTTTGCTCTTTTTATACCCAAACATGAATAGTTTTTCTATCTGGAATAGGGTCATGTCAGCCAAGTTTGAACCAAATGAGAAATGCCTGCTGAATAGTAATCACAGAACCACCATTATGAATATACTTCTCCACAACAAATGCATTATATATATATATATTACAATCGAATTAGATATTTATCCCCAAATTCAATCAATAAACCTACTAACAAGCTACTTTTAATTTCTTTTACTGTGGTGAAAATTTCATGGCAATCATTTTAGCAACAAATTTAAAACAATCATTCAATTTAGCCATTGTACAGCGAAGCACTGTATTCCTGCAGAAATATTACTGCACTCTTTTCCATAGTTGGCAAAAATTCCATGAGCACATATTTTAAGATGAAATTCAAGACAAAAAAATATCATGATTTGTCTATTTAGAAAATGTTGAGATTTGGATGTTTGCCTGAAGAATGGTTATATGAATTGTTGCCAAGATTTGGCACATTCTGAAAATTTGGAGACTACTATGAAGATAATTGGTATGATGTATAAGTATCATAAAAATGAATGTGTAGGTTGATCTCTATTTTGAGTTTCCAAATTATACAGCTAAAAGAATACATTACACAACTTGTAAGGATTGGCCTCGTTTTAGAGTTTAGAATTTAAAGTTCTCAAAAGATATGGCTTTTAGCAGAGAAAGAGAGACTTCTCGCTGCCTTACCATGTGTGTGCTTTTCAGTCAATTCACGTCTGCCTTTAAGGCCAGAATTCAGTTGTTGCTGATATTTGAAGCTATATTGTAGTATATTGTTTTTCTCTTCTATTCTATATTGTAGTTTTTTGCATTCAGCTCACTATATACGTAGTGTTAAAAGGCCAATCTTCGCATTATTACTCTCTGTAAAGCATCTAAGTTTAGTTCTTTTTTAGTTAAGTTAGTTTATTTCTTATTTTCTACATCATTTTAGACCATAAGTACTGGTCTCTGTATCTCGAAGTGTGGGAACGGCTGTATGCTGTGAGAAATAAGGGTAAATTTAAACCTTCTTATCTTTGTTGTATCTTCTACACACACATGAACATGGTTTTGAGTAAGTTCCCTGTTCCTACTCAGGATTGCAGTGATGCTTCCCAAGTCAATTAGAAGGCACAGCAATCCTGACAAACTAAGCAATTAAGGGGGGGGAACCTCCTTGAACACTCACTACACATGTACAGTTTACAAGTTATGAGCCATTGAAAATCAGAATCAACATGTGCAGATATTATTTGCCTGCATATCCACTTATCACTCAGTCTTCTGCAGTGACTTTGACATCCAAATCCAGATCTTTTTTTTGTTTCATTTTTGAATTCTGCAGTATAGATAGAATATTGTCAAATGTATCTGCATCATTCTGGGTGCTTTAGAATATCTCCATCAGGTTCTGTGGCAACAATATGTCACTTGTGTTGCTAATGGTGGCTAACATTTTGAACACATATTGTAACACATGCATTCATGTGTAATCTTGCCTTATTGTCTTTGTAACTGGTTCCATAACAAAAGCTTTGCATGTTGCTCCCAATGTTGGTATCTTACTAATCTGCACATAGCCTTCTATTCTTGATACCTAGAACCCTGTAGGTCAATCATTGCTTTGCTAAGCTTCGTGTTTTTACTTTTTTTTTGTATAAAGTAGGGAGCTGTCATCACATTCACTTGTTGCTGATGTTCATTATCCCATTACTCTTAGAATATACATTTCCTGTGTTTTTTCACATGCCAATATTTGTTTATCTTTGGCCACAGAATGTTTTACCTGTATTTGGAAATTTTATTCTGGTTTCCTGTGTAGTATAGCATTTGCTTTTTACTCATGCTTTATGTCTTATAAGTAAAAAACTATGCGTTTCCCAGTATATTTTCATAAGATAGTTTTAGCGAGCCACAAAATGCCTTGCCATAAGTTAAAAATTTCAAAATTAGCTTGAAAGTAGCCTATCGTTTTGGTTGCTAGTAAAGTAGTTTACCTTTTGTTGTTATTTGGCAATATTGTATCATAATGTTATGCATCCTGTGGTAATCTTGCATTTATTTTGTCATGTTTTCAGTATCAAATATCGGTCAATAAGAACAAAAAATCTTCTGTTGGAAATTCATTTATGGTGAATGACCACCACCACTTCTTTGCACAGGTATGTCTGCTGCTTTTGAAGTTTATCAGTAGACATGATACAGTGTTACAGGGTTTGTCCATGAAGTAGTGAGACTGGCCACTGCATGGTCCTCATTTCACCATCAGTGTGTTTCCCAAGGATAGGATTTTTGTTGGAAGTCTAAGCTAAGCAATGCACTGGGTGGCAGTTACGTCCAAGCTCTGATGTAGTGAGGATCATATGGCACAAAAGCTGTTTTTAAGCTTGAGTAACATGTCAAGCAGAAAACGTCAAAAATGGAGCATTTATTTTAGCAGCACTATGCAATTAAATTTGCTCTTACCTAGGCAAAACTGCTTCCAAGACGCCTGCCTTGGTCAAGGAGGCTTACAAAGATGATGCCTTATCAACAGCCTAAGTTTTCTGGTGGTTCAATGAGTTCATGAATGCACAGGAGACCGTTGAAGACATGAAACAATCTGGATGTCCTTCAGTGAGTGATTTGGACAAAAATGTTACTCAAAAATCTCCTTTACTCTGACCATCGTTTGAGTGTAAGGTTAATCACCGAAGACCTCAACATGGGCAAAATAATGGTTCACAAAATTATGTGTGAAAATTTGGACATGCTGAAGGTTTTTGCTAAATTGGTGCCAAACGTGTTGAGTGATGAACAAAAACAACAACGAGTCAACATTTCCCATGAGACATTGGAGCTTACTTACAGGGAGCCATTGCAGCATGGGAATTGTGTTGGCAGTTGTGTATTGATGACCAAGTAGATTATTTTAAAAAATTTTAATGATATGTATTGATTGGATCAATAAATTCTTTTTACCAGTCCCTGTTTCATTACTTAACAGACAAACCCTGTAGCTCTTTAGCCACATTCATCTCACACCATAAAGAGGATTGATTGCATATGCGTACCACATAGGATGTAACATTAACTTTAGCATACAAAACAACTTAATGGTGAAATAAGTATGCAGCAAGATATTGAAACATAGATGGAAGTATCACTGCCCAAGAATCAATAAGCACTTGCCAGAAAGTAACCACTGATAAAGGTGAGGGTTGACAATCATGAACAGCTTTCTTTAAAAAGCCCTATAAAATCTCCATCGGGCTAATGTCTAGCAAGTATTTGTGAGTATGGTGTACTTAGCTTGGAACCAAATAATCTCTAATTGAGAGTGATAGAGCATTATCTTTAGAAAGCTGGAAACAGGTTACAGAGCACACATGTAATGAAAGGGTGGAGATGTTAACCAAAATGTAACCAAATGTTCTGTAAAGTGATCTAAGTAAAATTTCTTGATCTTGAATATCTTCAGGAATTTTGCATGGCAGTTTATGGAACTTTTTAATATCTGTCTATTAAAGTATAATGAATATTTTACTAATCAGATTTTTAAATCTTTGGGGATGATATAAAATGTTACATTTAATTTTTAAAGACTCCTTCCATCCAAGATGGAAATTCTTTTAATAAAATAATCTTCATTTAAAGAAATTTTGTAATAGGAAATATATGTTTAAAATCTAAAACTGTAACCTTTCTTTCTTTTTCCCTGAATATTCTGCACAGAATAATAGTAATTTATGCTTAACATTTAAAGGAATAAATGTATTTCTTTCTGCATTTAGGTAAACTTTAGTTTTAAATAATTTACTACCACTTTGTAGAAACAAAAATATTTTAGGCTCATAAGATAATAAGGAAATAAATGTTTTTGAAGACCAAAAACAATAAAGAAGCCTATTGAGTATAGATTAAGGCCTGCTTTATAAGTTGTTTCTTATCATAAACTTTATTTTGAGGGAAAAAAGGCTGAAATTGAAATCATGATAATGAACATTTATTTTTAAACTTTGAAACTTCTTAGTCAAGAAATTTAAGAGGTCACACAGTATTTAATATTACATTATTAATATAAAATTTTATTTTATTCCTTCATTAAGTCTTCACCAATATAACTTTCCTGTAGTGTTAAGAAATTTTATAATAGCCAAATGTTTTGAAAGATTAGATACATGATATCTCAAGGATTTTAATAGATGGCAGTGAAGTGAAAATTTGTATAACAAAACTGTTAAGATAATATTACATTATAGAAGTATGAATTTGATAAAAGCAGTATGAGCACTTTCTTGAGTATATGATTTGAATGTTTATGAAACTGAATAACTATATTTATAAAAATTTTATTTTGTTTAAACCATCCTGAAACCTTTAAAAATTTTAAAATCTGTTGTTTTATTTATTAAGAATTTGTACATAACTGTTATTGAATAAAACAGTTCAGAATGTAATAAACTAGTTAATTTTTTCTTTTTTTTTAATCCACAACAAAATGTTAAATAATCAGTGTTAACTGTTTTACTGAAGATTTTTAATGTTTATTGAAAAGTATTTGGAATAAAAAAAGGAATTTTTAAAATTAGTTAATTTATTCATTAGTATGTATTGTTTTCATAGGGTCACTTCTGGAAACAATTTCGTAGTGGCTTTATCCAGAGAAGAACATTAAAATGTTTAAGTGTAGCTGCAGATAATGCATCAGACATCCAAAAAAAGTGAGTGATCATGATCAAAATTCACTAGCTTTTCCTGCATATTTTAAGAATAGACAAAGAGACAATTTTAAATACATAAACAGTCAAGAAAAATTGTTGTGTATGTAATGTTTTATTAATTTGAGATTGCTTTTATTAATTTTGATCTATACAATTGAAATGGAAATGAAGTCTGTGCAATGTGTACTAACTTCTGGGAGGCTTCTCAAGATTGCTCAAAGATGAATCAGAATCACACAACTATGCAGAATTATAAATGCCAATTTTTTATATTAGTGTGCATGGAGCATGAGAAATGGGAGAGTAATACATAAGTAAATAAAACACAATTAACGAATAACAACAGGTACGTTTACAAACTATGCAGATGTATGAGAAGTTATTAAAACTGCTCTCACAAGCTATCACTTACTCCCATTGTTAGTGCATGGAATCGTGAACATCCTGGAAGATTCCTAACATATATTGGATAGCTGTAACTATGGAGATGCTACAAGATTCCCAACACTGCCCATGGATGTGTTATGTATCAGAATTTTCATATAACCGCAGAAAACGTAATCAAGACCCGATAATTCTGTCCCTTGTAAAGACCAATGAACTGATCCCCCATTATCCAAATGTTATGTATAAGTGTTGGCAAATGGCATTGATGAAAAAAGTGGAAGCTTGATTGTATTAGAACCACATTTCAAAGCACAGCAGCTGCTGTAGATCAATTGTTCATCCTAAAGTTCTGACTAGCTGGCCTCTAGAAATATCCTGTAATTCTATATGCCCAAATAAATAGCATCAGCAATGAGTCTATTAAGTGGCTCTCAACAATGGCAGACCATACATTTATTTAAATGTGTAATGTTTTCCAAAGATGGCCTTTTTTGCAGTCTTAAACCTACTCATATAATGCTGCTTACAACATGGAGATGATGTTTCTGATCCTACATAGCTATATAATACTGTTTCCCCTTTGAGCAACCACCTTTCCCAGAAGTTTGTATACATTGTACTGAAACTTCCTATAGATACAACAATTTTATTTAAAAAATTTCCTTCTTTTTTTCTTTGATTTGTCATTTATAAATGCATAAGCTGAATTTTTTTTCCAGTTTTATTATCTTCAAGAAACTGGTATTTTTTAAACATTAGATTTTGAAATATATCTAAATGGAGTGGATAGTATCTAAAATTTGTAGGAAACTAGGACTATAAAATTTTTTCAGAAATACATAATCTACTGTGTCAAATTTTTTATTTACAAATACGGTTATTGCGTGTTTTGTTAAATCAATCAATAAAATGCAATTTAATAGTGGTTATTAATTATTTCAAATTTAGTGATGCATTAATTTAAAACTAAAACGTTAAGCCAGAACTAATTTTCTCATCTGAATTTTTTCAACTTTTATGCTAATTCATGAATTTTTTAGACTGTATTTGAAACAGTTTTCCATTGAAATTTTCTAATTTTAATGGCTCTAGTTTTTCAAATTATAATGAACAAAAATTATGCTTTTGCAGATATTTGTTAGCAGATGAAGTTGCTAAAGATTTTATGAAAATTAAAAAATATATTCATTTTCTGGTAAGTAAAGTTTTTAAAACTTGTGGAAAATTATGTATAGTTAGCCAAAATAATTACTTATGCTACAAAATCAGTTCCTAAAGCTTATTTTCCCAACATTTTTATGCTTATTACATATATTTATTTTTAAAAAATATACCAAATGACAAACAATCATTCCTTTATGTGGTAAATATTTGGTATTATTATAAATTCTGTAGAAAGAACTAGTTGAAACAAAAGGGCACCCATTTTCTGTAATCTACAGAAACTTTTTGTGTCACTATAGCTTTTGCTTTTTAAGCTTTAAAACTTCTTGATCTATAAAAAAATTACACATGCCTAATTTTTGGATGTAATATCTAGTATTTCTTTACAGAACTTTCAAAAACATTTCTACATTGAAAATTGCGCATTACACATATATCCACATGTATTGCAAATATTTTGTCTTTAGGAATACTGTTTTGATATTCATCATTTCAAAATAAATTGTTTTGGTAAGTTCATATATTATGTATGATAAAACTCATATGTATTTCTAAAAGTAATAATATGTAACAAATAGAATTTTCTGCAGTCCTTAAGTTATTTATAAAGATATTTATGTATCATTATGTGACAAATTTAGGCATAAAATTTATTTTGTGCAGTCATTAAACGCTGACATCAAAACTAAAAGTCCATTCTGAAAATGATGTAAATATCTTGTCTTAAATTCTGAAGTGTTTCATAAATTTGTTATTGCATTTATGAATATAGGAAGTAAATGTTTTATTTAAATTGCAAAATAAATAGAGTTTTATTATTAATAATTAAGGCAATAAATTTTTCTTCGTGATTTTATAAAAATGTTCGTAATTCGTTATTGACAGTGAAGTAGGTAAAAATTTTTATGTATTCAAAGTCTTAATGGGAAGTTAAAAAGTGCTGTTTTATCTAATATATCAATAATATTTTTAACTTTTTTTGCTTTATAAAGGCAACTATAAGTAATTTGGAATGGTTTTAGTACCTGAAACATTCGAAAATAAGGACTACTTTAAGTAGTACGTTAAAACGTTAAATTGGCATATATAAGATATGCTTACCAGCTTTGTTAGACAAGAAAACCCAATCTGATATTAATTTACATTTGTGTTTAAAAGAGGCTAAGCATGTTCTGAGAGAAAATAAGATCCTTCATTATCAGATTCTGTTTAAAATAAATAAATAAAAGGATTCAAGTGTGGTTCTTTATTTTAACTTCAGAGTTTTGTAAAATTAAGAGCTTTCATGGATGGTATGTTTTGTTTCACAGCAGTAATCTGAATGAGGTGTCTTCTGTTATTTTCTTCCCTCTCAGTTAGGTATATTCTTTGGGGTTCCTCGTGTCTGTAAGTTCTCTTGGAGTTCAGATTGTTGTGCTCATAAGAATGGTTTCCCAGGTGTATAGCATATTATAAAAAGTTTTTTGCAATACAGCTTAATTAATCTTCAAAATTATTATGTTTTTATTATAATTTTTGTGATATTTGATCAAAAAGTTAATGGACCAGACCATCCAAATTTTGTAAACTAACCTGAATTAAGGTCCCCATTCACTTCTGCATTTAAGCATAAGCATTGATCACAGTGCTTATATCTGAATGATCATTGTCTTAGAGCATAGCAATTAATTTTGATTCATACCTTACACTGTGAGATGAAAACTGACTTCTAAGCTCCCCGTGATTAAAGAAGCTAGGAAATTAAATACGCTGAAGACTATATATATATTTTCTCCAGAGGTGAGGATATGAAATGCTAATGCAGTATTGCTCTTTCTTTCAAATCTCAGAATCAACCAGACATGCTATTGTGATGGTTTGAAGTGGTTGATATAAGTTTAGTTTTAAAAAAAGAAGAAGTCTTTACTTCTGCAAAGATTAAAATTTGTTGCTGCTCTGTAGCAATGCACAAAGCTGCAGTGCCTGAAAACGGAAGAATTTTTGTTAGAAACAAAACTGTCAATGCCTTTCAGGCTTTATGCTCTGAGCCTTTTCCTTCTTTTAATTTCCGGTTTGATTCCCTAGGGGACATTCAAGGAAATCACAAAGGATATTAGATACACTTCAATAATTATATTTCATGGAAGTATTCCAATCACAAATATAAATTTCTCACAGTGTTACAAAACAAAAAGCGCCATTTTTATGAGTTATTCAACTGTAAACATATGCAGCATAGCTGAAAAATAATCACCCCTTTTATTAATGAATTTCAACCATAATTTTAACATGGATGTAACATATTATAACATGGATGGATTTGTAGTGGGGTGCTCCACATGTTGAATTAAATTTTACCTTCAAAATCCTCTTGCATAATTCAGCTGTTTGAGTATTAGTACTGTTTGCAGGATTGAAAAAATTCTTTGGTGGTTTGTAATTTGATGGTAATATCCTAATTGTTAATGGTCACAACAGCGATAGATTGCATACTGTATTTAATACCAAGTTCCTTGTTGAGAGAAAAATACTTGAATTTTAAATATCTGTTATTGCTGGAGAAGACAAAATAGAGACATGATTGGATTCCCCCTTTAAACATGTATACTTTATAATAAAATACACACTAGATCTAGCAATATTCTGCTACAAATTTGATCTCAATTACTGTATTATATTTTGTAAGAGGAATTTTCCTAAATACACATTTATTAAAAACTAAAGGAAGATAATTAATGTGCATTGAGATGTAAACCTTATTCAAAGATTTGAAAGTACAGATTTTATTAACTTTTATTCATCTTTGTCAAAAAAATAAGTAAACTCAGTTACACATTTTTGCACTAAGAATAATTACTTTCTTGGGGAATACATTTATATGAGAACAAAGTTTTTTTCACATCTGAAAATCAATAAGAAAACCTGATTAACTGCAGTGCATCTGCAATGATGATTTCTAGTAATTTCTTTCCAAGGCTATAAATTTTTACAAAATCGAAACACCATCAAGCTGTAGTAAGAATAAAGGTATTTATAATCATTTGCATGAAAATGTAAGTATTCTTATTTATGCATTGAATAAAAATTTAATGAATGAAATTAGAGACTAAGTTGTTATTATTTATTCTCAAGTTATGACCTAGTTGGTAAATTTTCTATAAAAGCTTAAAATTTTCATAATTTTTAATTTTTATTTTAAATTAAAGCAAATTAATTAATGAATAGTTAAACATGTTAGAATTATTTGAAAGAAAAATCAGTTTAAGAATTTTATATTTAGTCATTAGAATATTTCAATTACCAAGTGTAACCAACTAAAATATCTTGCAGGTACCAAACTTGACATCTCAGATAGAAAATAGATATAAATTTGAATTTTTTTGCCTTTGCAGTATTTTTATTGTTTATGTATGTTTTGATCAATATTTAGTAAGAGAAAATTAAAATCTTATTTAAAATATTTTTAAACTTGAATAATAAAAATTTTCATTTTATTAAAAATAATTTGGCCCATCAGCTATCTTCAGATTGTGCATTCAGCTTGCATGCAGTTTGAGTTCGAGACTGTTGCCTTACGTTTTACAAATAGTACTGTCTCCAGAATGACAACTATAGTAGTGAAACAGACTACAAGAATGCTGTTCATGGTTTTTGGTAGCGGAAATAAAAGTGTGCTTTGTAGCATTAAAATTTTGTTTTAAAAATAAACAAACAAGTTTTATTTATTTATTTATATGTCACTTTGTCATTTTTATAGATCTTTTGATGTGTATTGAAAAGGATGGTAGATCTTTGGGCATACTTCTTTATTAAAAAGTTTTAATTCATATTCTGTCTTCAAAATATGCTTTGTCATGTAGGATTTGTTTTTGATGAGTTTAGTTCACTGGGATATTGTTATAGTCCAACATTAAAATGTATCAGATCATTGTCTTTTGTGATAAATAAAAATTTTTTACCATTTAACCGTATTATTAGATTGTTCAGTAGAACAATCTAATAATAAGGTTCTAATAGTTTTTCTGCAGATTTCAAAAGCTTAAGATTTAAACAATCTGCTAAGTGAAGCATAATTTTCTCATGTCATTTTGTTTTCCTTACATTCATTTTAGCTTCATTTCATTTACAGGAAACAAGGCAATCTTATGCTTTGCGAAAACTGGAAAATAGGCAAAATAAAAGATTTGATATTAATATTCACATTGCAAGAAGCAAAAAAAGAACTGGGTTTAAAGCCTGGTGTTCAAAGCTTTATTTTAGCCCATGGTTTGAAACTTTAGTGATCAGTGTGGTTATTTTGAATGCCATTCACATTATTGCAGATCTTAATTTTATCTTTAATCCTGCCAAAGTGTGGCCTAGTGATTTCAGCAATTTCTCTGCCTTATTTTTTGTAATATTTTTCTCTGGAGAAGTTACAGTAAAAGTAAGTAATTTAAATTTAATAAAAATAACTGATTAAAATGTCAAATTGTAAATTTTGATTTGTAAAATATTTTTAAAGGTCTTAGAAGTAATTAATTTTTTCAGTAAGCAAGTTGTATTCCAATAACTGCAGCTTTTAAATGTTGTTAAGAAATGTTATGTGGATAGCAAAATATTTTTAACCATCTTATGCTGAGAATAATAACTAGCATATAAATGCAGATGTCTTTTTATATTTATTTAAGGGCAAATATAATACAGGATATTATTATATTACAAATATAATAATAATAAGTGCAGTAAGGAAGTAACAGGAATATTAACATATTGTTGGTGTATACATTATTTAGATTAAATGAATATTACATATTTAAATCATGCACTTAAAGCTTTGAGTAATTTGTTTTAACTATGTTAGCCCTATAATATTTAAATGTAATGAAAATATAATGTGTGTGTGTGTATTTACACATGCACATACATACATTTCTGAATTTGGTTATTTATTTATGTATTGTTCTATAAATATATCATAAATGTTTTATCTTTTTATTGCTGCATTTTATTGTATCTTAAACTGATGCGGAGTAAACGTTCCTTGGAAACAAAACTTATGTTTCATGAAAAATGCAAAACGTTTTAGTCAAATTTTTGTAGATATGTATTTTGTTCAATTTATAAAAATTTATCATTTTTTATGTTTAATATGCTTTGATTAGTGTTAGTTATTCAAATTTTAAAAATTTTCAATATAATAGAACATCAGATTTCTGGACTAATAGGGGTATAGCAATGTTATAATCAAACCCCACTACTATTGTGAACTTCAGGGGATTGGAAGTTTAATTTGCTATATCCAATCCAATAAGAAAAATGGGTAGTTCTACAAAAACGTGTAAGTTGAATGATGAATTACGGAAAAGCTGATTAACATTGTAGCAAAAGAAATTAATAATAAATCAAATTTTAAAAAGTACTATTACAATATAATTGTAATTATTATTACATGCAGTTATTAAATTTGTTGTTCATTCTTTTACAGTCTCTCTAAAGTATTTAGAAAATCCATTTGCCTTTATGTGAAGTATTTGTTCAGATCTTTGCAGATTGCAGCTTCTTTAAATGGTGAACCATTTCAGAAATGCTTTTTCAATATCCCTGGTTGATAACGATTTCAGTGCATTTATTTTGTACTTTTTGAATAATGGTTGCCCTATTTCCAATGTAAAAACTTTATGTTTACAGTTTGCAGTGTGGTTGAATTTTGACACAGCTACAGATTGCAAAGAGTTTGATCAAAGAGTATGTGAAAGTTTTTCTGTTCTCACAAATCGATAAAAAGAAGGGAATTTCATTATCAGTGTGTCTTAAGACTGCAAAAGCCCTCTTTGGAGGATAGGACTCGGAGAACACTTACACTCAAGCAAAACAAGCTGATAAAGATAAAAAACTTTTCATTCCCCAAAAGGAGAGCCAACTGCAAAACTGCAAGCACAGAAGATATTAAAATTCCTTTTTATCCTGACAAAAATTTCAAAATTTGCATCATAGTATCAGCCTTGAATTGATCTCTGTCTGACAGCTCAAACGAAAAATTTGAAAGACATTAGAGAACCGTTTCATGTTTTTTGGTTCAGTGGTTACGTACATCATATTGGGTATAAAGATATGCTTTTTGTATCCTCGTTTTCCTAAAGTTGGATGTCCACTTATCTCGCACAACAAACAGAAAAGTGTAGAGGATCATAAAAGAAAAATAGCATAAATGTGTTTTTCATTTACGGATAAAGCAAATGGGGATTCCGATATCCGAAACTTAGAGGTTTCAATTTTGTATTTGTAACAATTAGTATTTTTTTATTAAAATTTGGGGAAATTCTAGGGGAAAAACTGTGAGAAAAAAAAGTGTCAATTGAAGATATCCGTACAATATGTTATATCTGATTTTCATACTCTCGAAGGTTTGCTATATCTGTATAAAATAACATTCAGTATATAGGAAACTAGATAGGACCAAAAGGTTCATTCAATGTAAGCCAGCTTTGTTATGGTAGAATTTTACCATCTTAAAAAATGTAAATAACTGATCCTCTCTATCCATATACTGTTTACGGTAACATGGCAGAATTTTATTTGTTGTTTACCATATTTTGTATCATCAATGTTTATACTGTTAAAAATGTTTTTATTTCAGTAAAACAAAATGCAGACATACTTTGCCCGATCACAATAAACAAAAAGAAAATTCTTTTTTTATTTCGATAGAGATACAACCTATTTTTTTTTCATCTAAAGCAGAATTATAAAAATATATTATCATAAACTTTAAAACTAAGCAAGTAATATTTTTCTCATTTTTATCCTACACAGATTAAATAAAGAAATGATTTTTTATGTAAATAAAATGTGTAGCCTGTTCCTCTTCAACCAGAATCAGGTTCAGATATTACTTTATTATTGATGTAAAATAATAAAATTAATTTAACATTGTAGTGCAAATTAGTTTTTTAACTTATTTGAATAAATTTCTAATAATAAGGGAGTACATAAATAAAAATAAAACACATGATAAAAATATGTAAATAAATTAATAAGCTGAATTTTCTTTGACCATGCAAGAAAAATATGCAATGCAGGTAATAGTTGTTTCAGATATCTAGAAAACTGGAGATCTGTTGTTTTATGAGAAAAAAAAGGGTATGCAGCTATTTGCTGTTTAAAGTTTTTTCATTATTTTTATTTTCAATTCTTTTTTTATTTATTTACTTATTTTTGTGTTTACGTTGTGACATTTTATTAGGTTGCTACATTGGGCTGGTATCAGTATCTAAAAGGTGTATGGAACAAATTTGAATTTGCAATCATTTTGATTTGCATTATAGAAGGATTAATAGATTTCATTTTGATGTATTTCTTCATAAATTATCATGGCTGGATTACACATATGAGAATTATTATTCTATTGCGGTTACTGAGGATTTTTGAAATACTAGAAGTAAGATTGTTTTTAAGCCCTAAATAGTTTTTAAATTTTATTTAATTTAGATTTTTATTTCTAATCTAATTATTACCACATATTAAATAAGTTTACTATTAATTTATCTGTTACAAATTATTTTAATTGAAAACATAATTATATAATGACATTTAGAGTTTAAAAAGAACAGAAATTTAAAATTAGTGAGATTCAAATTTACCTTTACTTCGGTTTTTTAAAACGATGATGCATTCTGAGAAAGACTAACATAAGTATTTTCCCCCAAAGCCAAGCATACTATTTTGTCAACTTAAAAGATTTTGATTTATAAGTATGTGTTTTAAATGAAAACAATTTTTCCCCTTTAAATTCTGTTCTTTAAGAAAAGCATTTTTCAAGAAAGAGGAAAATATTTTTTTCCTTCATTAAAAAAATATATTCAATCTTAGGTTTGCATAAATGGAAAATAATTAATGTGTCAAATGTAGAATAAATTTGAAGATATATAATTTGGCAGTTTAATAAGATTTATGTTATGGTTTTATAGAGTCTATTATGCTACTTTGAATTAAATTAGTAAAAATCACAGAATTGTGTGTAAAATTTCTTTTCTATATATTTTCATTTAGCGACTTTGTGCCTCACTTATAGCAATTTCGAGAAATTATACAGCATCTGAATTGTATTATGTGTATGATCTTGGTCGAGCTTTTCTATTCGCAAATGAAGGAGTTCTGAAGCATATGCCTGTCATCGTAGATTTCAAACCAAGTGCAAATATTCCTAATCAAGTTTGTAAAGCAAACATTTCAAATGTAAGTAAAAGTTTTCATCTTTATTTTATAATTATCATTAATCTTTTCTTTGGTTTATATGAAGTTAGTAAAATATGAATGGTAAAACTGGAGACTTTAACAATTTATCTAATTTTAGGATTTTGCACTTTTCTGTTTGAGATAGCATACTCTGATTTGCCCCTTTTCCCTAAATACTAATAATAATTTTATAAGTTATCTGCACTGGAAATTTTGTAATATTGATAGAAATTTTAATTTTTTTGAGAAATCCAATCCAGATGTGACTAAATATGCTCATTATAACTTAACTGCTTATTTTCTTTCTTATTTTACATAAAGATGAAATATTGACCATATTTTACATGAAAATCTGCTCAATATAGACATCAGATAGGAATGTGCTTGAAATGTCTGTACGTTTCTGGCTCAGTTATAACATAAGTTATGCATAATATATCACTTACATGTAATATTCAAAATGGGAAGTAAGGATTTAATTTTGAGTCAAAACTTTTGCAATGTGGAATAGTCTCATTAGCAGCAACAGTTCCAGTGAGCTTTATTATGTTAAAAAATATTGTAAATGAACTTGGTAGCAGTAATAAAACAGATGTAAAAACTAGAGGCTCCATATAAGAAGAATAAGCAAAATAACCACGTTGTGCGTAGATTTTACATAAATTTAAAAAAAAAAAAAAACTTGGTAACTGAAACAGATTTTAGTTATTAATACTGAAATGTTTGTGAAGTTAATAGAAGTCTCATGCATTTTTGGAAATTGCTAGACCAAAAATAAAATTACTGTCTTTTTTTTCCCCTCTTTTCTTTAAAAAAATATATGTATGATATAATACCTAGAAATTTTAAAGTTAAAAAAACTTAAAAATAATTATTGATAATAAAGAAATGCTGTTAATAGCACAGTGGTTTGTAATAACTCGTCAAATACTCAGTAAGCATTTGTCTCTTTATAAATGCAGAGTGAGGTTCTTCTGTGGGTATTAAATTCCTTACACATGATTGCAAAAACTGATGCCCTATTTCAAAATATAGCTCTATCTTCTGATGCATTAGATTATCTTATTAAATATTAATCAGTCATTTTCTGCCTTTCTACTACTTAGATGATTATTATTTTGGAGAACTTTGAAATGCAGTATCCAGGAGTTGCTTTTGCACTGAAATCAAATCGTGCTGCAAGAAAAATTCTAAACAGGGTTGAATCAGTCCTTGAGTATTTTAAAGAAAAATCGCTAATTTTAAAAGAGGATGTTATCGAAGTAAAGAAGGTAATTTTTATCTTGTATTTATATTATTTATACAATAAATATGAATGTAATGGATGATAAATATGAATTTTATTTTTTGATACACATAATTTGATACATTAAACTTATACATTTGTCTTTGTGTACAATGAATGGCTATATTGAAATAATATCAAATTCAGCATAGACCTTTATATTATCAGAGAAGTTCTCTTCTTTCATTTTAATGTATTATCTTGAAAAATATATCAGCATAAATATTCTGAATGTAAAATTATTGAAAAATAGTATTTCATTATTGAAATGATTATATTAATTGAATAAAACATAAAAATAGATGGATAAATTTCAATATATATAGTCTGTTACTTTGAAACTGGCACTTATGGGTCATTCTCCTTTATATGATTTGTTTTGTTTACCATGGTAATGACAGCTATAGTAGGTGACTGAATCTCTCAGTTTTTCTCCCCTCACTTTATTTCTGTTTAGCATGTTTTGCTTTGGAAAAAGTACTTGAAGGAGGACTAATAAGGGCTGCATGGTGATGATGACAGGTACTGTGATCACAAATAGGGGACAGTCGGAAAGGCCCTGAAATACCTGTTTTAAAGTAGACTATGAACAAGTAGCTCATTACTGAATTGAATACCTTTGTGAAAGACTTTTTAGGGGGTTTGTCCATATTCTCTGGTGGGTTATAAGCCAGTTGATGGCCCCTGGCAGTAAAATTTTTGGTCCTGTGTGTGTGTGTGCTAGCTACACAAGAGCCAGTGCACCTCGAAGCGATTTTTTCGAAATTAGAATTTTTTTTTATTTTATGTTTTGTGACCAAATCGCGTCATTTTGAGACATAATGGGCTACAGGAAAGCGAGATTTCACTCTGTACATTTCATTTTTACGTCGTCGTGAAGCGTAGACACTTAGCTATTTTACGAACTTAAAATAAATTTCGTATTTCAATTAATCGACTAAATACGAATTTATTTAGGAAGGTGAGCTTAACACCTTTTCAGCGGAATTTTTTTAAAAAAAACTTATTTTAAAAAATGTGCTGTTTATTTTCCTTTGATTTTTGGACACGTTGAACTTTAATCCTTTCGACTCCTTTTAAAAAAAGAATTTTGGAAAAATAATAATATTTTGTATTTTTTTAAAATTTTTTAAATGAAGCTTCCGAATACACTTCTCACATCTCAGATATTTTAAAATGTAGTTTTGGCAACAATTTTCCTTTCTTATTGTTGTTGATAGATTTTTGATGAAATTGCATCATTTTGAATAGTTTCATTCTTTTAAAAATTTCGGTTTGGCAACAATTTTTCATCGTATTTCTTATGTTACTGTTTTTAAGAGACTGAAAAGTTTAAGAAATTAAAAAGTTGTTTCTTTTTGCAACGGTAAATTGTTTAATTACTTTATTAGGATAATTAACATTTGTATCAAGGGATATTGCTTATTTCATTGTAATATTATGTTTTAATTATATATAATTTTAATTATAAAAAAGTTTTGCATGATATTTTTTAATCTGTTTAAGTTCTTAATCTGTTTATACCATTTGAGTTCTTAAGATTTTGCAAAGGGAAGTTGGTTAATTTATTTATTAGGATAAGTAATATTTGTATTAAGGGATATTGCTTATTTCGTTGTATGCTTTTTATATGTAATGCATTTTTAACTGAATTTTTTTATTGTTTGTTTCTTTTTTGATAAAATTGTTCTGGAGAGTAAAATTCTGTGCAGTTTTCAAATTTAATGTTTGGTGTTCTCTTTAGGCATTTTTCTGGTACAGTTAAAAGCCAGACGAAGGCTGGCCATGCAGCGGCTAGTATATAATAATATGTTTAAAAGCCAGTGCTTTTATGAAGTTGATCTCCTCTGATATTAGTGAAATCAGACACAGTGATCAATAAGAAAATCTTGCGCTCATGGGATACAGAACATACACTCGCAAATGATTGTGAACCTATTTCTTTGGTATACCCCTGAGTTTCACCTAAATATCTCATTTTGGAGACCACTGATATAAATAATGGTCAGTTACAGAATTTAATCATTATATTTTTATATTTTATTTTTGGTGCAAGTCATAATAAACATCAGTAGCGGGAAAAAGGGGGGAAAGAACTGAAATCTTTCAGATTTTATATTGTACCCAAAGCGGCTTTTACATGTATATATTTATTTATTTAAACATACATACACATTTCGAGAGCATTTGGATTGAAAATATTTAAAAACAGCATATCGTTAGAATTTCCGATAGACAGTTTCACATGCTGGATATAAAAATATTTGATTCTGTTCAATGTTGCCACTGTTCGCTTTGAAATCGTTGAGTTTCTTAATAAAAAATTCGTTAAAGTTTAAAAAATATAAAGTAGATAAAAAAAACAAATTCGAAATTTAAGATTCAGGTTTCCAGGTTCCCACATTTGGATGGAGGACTATGTTATTCAGAATTTGATGACTTTAGATACTGTTGTGTTTTCACAATATGAGAAACATGCATGCATTCATGCAGATTCTTCATTATTTAACTTATTTAAATATAATACAGGGTGATAATATTTGATGGCAAACAGCTGTTTATAGTAAGTCGATGCAAAATGCTGTTCTGAGACTAATAGTCCTTCTGACTAATGCCGATTTATGCTTAACCCCCCCCTAAAAATTGTAGCTAAGATAGATAAATTACCCTATTCAAAGCATCATTTATCAACTACATTAATGGTCTAAACATTAAAACTTGTTGCAAAATATTATTAAGAAACAAATGTTTTTAAATGTGTCTCTTTGGCGAGGAGTTTGATGTTGTAAAGTTAAGGATAACTTAAATTTGGTCTCTGATGTAGCTAGGAAACAGTTTCTTTATTATTATTCCAGATTGGATTTTAACCAAAATGAAAATATTATCACCAGAAACAATTTTCAAGTATTATTGATCAAAGCTAAATTGGAAGAACGCTTAAATTTGAGAAATGAGAAATATTTTTTCCTCATAAAATGTAGTAACTTTCGAATTCTGATTAATCTTCATAATATGTAATTTTTATACCTTGTTCATGAAAAAAAAAATCAAATATTATTATAAACGTTTATATTTTCAATTTAACAAGGGTGGAACAATAATAACAATTTCATCAAAATTAATGTTAACAAAGCCAATAAGATAAACACCCAACCAACTTTGAAGCAGATGATCTGAATACTAAAGTGTATATGAAATGTTACTGCCAGAATGGCAGCAGTATGTTTTATAGAAGTCAGTGACTTTTGTGTATAGTGCTGCCAACTTAGTTAAAAAATTAGATCATTTACTGTTTAATGGTTCATCTACAGTTGTCTATACAAGATCTTCAGTAGTTTTGTGAAAAAAAAATATAGAAACTATTGGGTTGGCAACTAAGTAATTGCAGATTTTTTTTAGAAAATCAAAGACAATTTTTTTATGGAACTAAATAACTTTATTCTGTAATATATTGCCCATTTTGATCAATGACCTTTTGCCATCTTTCAGGCAGCATCATAATCCAACGTTCATAAAACTTCCGGTTTTTATTAGCAAAAAACTGAATCAGGTACGATTTGACATCATCATCATTATTGAAATTTTTACCATTCAAGGAGTTTTGTAAAGATCGAAACAAAAAGTAATCAAATGGTGCAAGGTCAGGACTATATGGTGGATGTGGCAAAACATCCCAACCAAGCTCCAATAATTTTTGCCAAGTGACCAAAGATGTGTGTGGCCTTGCATTGTCATGATGGAATACAACACCTTTTCAATTTGTCAATTCGGGCCGCTTTTCTTCAACTGCATTGTTTAATTTCATTAGTTGTTCAATGTAGACATCAGAATTGATCGTTCATTTGGGTGGTAAGAGTTCAAAGTAGACAATTCCTTTGTAATCCCACCAAACTGATAACAAAACCTTCTTTTGATAAATATCAGCTTTTGATGTTGTTTGAGTTGGTTCACCTGGCCTGCTCCACAATCTTTTCCGCTTGATATTGTTGTAAACAACCCATTTTTCATTGCCAGTTATCAGTTGTTTTAAAAATGGATCATTTTCAGTATGTTTCTTTAGCAAATCGTAGCTGTTAATGCGTTGCGTTAAATGCATTTCTTTCAGTTCGTGAGGAACCCATGTATCGAGTTTTTGAACATAGCCAAGTTGTTTTAAGTGATTTTCAATGCATGTATGTGATACATGAAGCTTCTCTGCAATCTCACGTGTTGTACTGAGATGATCCAAATTGTTTATTGCTTTGATTAGGTCGCCATCAACTTCAATTGGATGACCAGAGCGTTTTTCACCTTCGTTTTTCAATCAGAACGAAATTCGGCAAACCAATTTTGACACTGCCGTTCTTTTAAGGCTTCGTCACCATAAACAGCGCATAACTTTTTATGAGCTTGCAATGCGTTTTTCCTTTTGTGGAAATAAAATAGCAAAATATGACGAAAATGTTCCTTTTGATTTTCCATTTTTCAATGAACGCCAAACGAAAACTACGCAACCGATCAAAAAAACTTTTTTTACTGATTCAAAGCTGAATTGCCAACTATCAAATAACAAAATGTGCTTTACATTTGTACGTCTGCAAACCTAAAAATTCAACTGAAACCATCTATGAGTGAAATCCGCAATTACTTAGTTGTCAACCCAATATATGTAATGGGTACTTCCATAACGGCATCTGAAATCGAATAGTATTTCTTGGAAAATGAACATATTGAGCATATTAATGGCAGTCATTTTCTCTAAGATGATCATCTCTCTGGGATCACGGAATTTGCTTGGAACTACAAGTGTAGTCATTTTGAGAAAATCTCAAAATATAGATTAGAAAGATAGGAAAATGCAACAAAATTTAAAATTTCACTATCTTGTCAGTTTGTTGCTTTTAGGTAAAATGGATTGATGAACATATCATTTTATTGAGCTAATTGTAATGAACAATATTGGTTGATTATTGTTCTTTAATTAGAAAAAGTTTGTATTTGCAGATGATAGCGTGCCTGTGGGTCCCTTTTGGAGTGAAACCATGCCATAGTTACATTATCCATAAGGAAAACTGTTTGCAGCCAATCCATCCAAACATCTGGAATACAGAATCTAGAGTGAAATGTGATTGCTTTTTATTATAGCTATAATAAAATAAGGCAGCTTGACATTTTATATGAGCAGGAAGTCAGAAAGGCATAAAAATAGAAAAATCATGGAATATGTCAGTGATTCCGAAATATTTTTTGTTTGCAGCACTGTTGATATGTTAGAATTCCTGCATGACATTTAAGGTCAGAACATAGGCGTACTTAAAAGTTGCAATGCACATTTGATACATTTAAATTAGTCAAATTAAAAAATAAATAAAATGTGTATTTCAAAATCAGAAACAATTTGCATAAAATTTACTGAATAATTACATATTGAACAGTCATATCATTCAGTAAATGAATCAAAATTAGTGGGAAGGGTGAGCCTTCTTTGTCTCACGTCTTTTTAAATCCTGAAATCAACTAGACATAGCCACCTCATTTCCTTTTCCATACTGATTTTTCTCTCTCTTTTTTTTTTTTTTTTTTTAAATCACAGTGACCACCAAAAACTCAGTTTTTCACTAGCATGATATCACATATTGTGTACTTACCTTTTAGTGATATATCTAAAAGTCATTTAGGTTCATATTTTTGAATTTTGTCTTCTGTTTATTATTGCAAGACGAATTAATAAGATTTCCTCCTCCAGAAGTAAATTCAGATTGACATCTGCTTGGAGATAATTTTCAAACCAGTTGATAACCTAATAAATACTTTTCAAAAATAGTAATTTTTGCAATGCCTGTCAAATGTTCTTCCTATTGCAGTACACTTTTGATCCAATTTTAAAAATCTTACTAACCATTTCTGTGGAAGTATTGGAACATTTCTTGGGATTCCTACAAGCCACTTAAGGTGCTGAAAGCACTGCAGTGCACTATTTGGGAATGCTAGAATGCACTACATCCTGTATGAAGTGAAACCTCTCAAATAATCTCCCACTTCTGGATAGTGTCCCATATAAATTTATTTGCATGTTTTAATTAAAAAAAACTTTTGCATAATTCTCTGGTCAAAGTTTTTTTTTTTTTTTTTTTGGTTAATTATTTTAGAAGTTCACATAAAGTCAAACTAAAATTGAACTACTAAATTATGCTTTATTTGATTTTTGAAATCTCATTGCATATGTGTAAAATGAAGAAATTTATGTTTTTATAATCATACAATTCCATATTTACAGGTGTTATTTAGTATGACTAAAAATGTGGTTTATGCACCCAGAGTTCGACCAATCATTCGTGATGTTCCAAAAGTTTTAGCAACCATAGACTGGATTACCAGTTCCAAACTATTGGAAGAGATTGAAGTCAGTATCTAGTATAACAATGAAATTATAATACATTTACTTAACCTCTTCCTCTCTTTATAATTATGGAACTAATAATATTAAAGGTGGGAAATTTTCATGCTTTAAAAATTCAAAGTTCTTTAGATTAAAATTTTTTCCTTGTAGCTCATAGAACATCCAGAAATGTTTGAAATCTCTTTTGAATGGAAGCATACAAGTTCTGGGTAGTGGTAATAACCATTTCGGATCATTGCACTATCAGAGACTGCTTCACTTTTTTTTACAGATGATTTTCCTATTTTTCTTTCCAGGAAGAAAAAAATGGAATCTTATTCTATTTTCCAGCATAGATTACAATAATTGAATGATATGTAAGCCTGGTACTTGTACTGGACAGGGAACCTATGTAATTTCATGTTCTTTAAACTGCAACTGAACAATTTAACATTAATAAATGGGAGCATTGTTGTATTGAAAGTTTCAGTTACTGTAGGAAGCAAAGTCTGCTCCTTTGAACAGACATGGTCACTTAAGTGGCTATGTAGTCAATGATTTCATTCTTTCTGGTAAATGGATGTATTGCAAACATAATATTACTGCCCAATAAGAAAACTCAACCACCACTTTGCTTTATAGTAAGAAGCAAGCAGTTTCAATCATAAATTTCTACTACTAGTGTTTTCAGCACATAAACTTGTTCTGAGGTGGGAAATAATGTAAAGGTTCAATCTTTCAAAAACAACACTTGTTTCTGTTGATCAACACATTCCACACTTTATTTTTTTGACATTACTGTAATTTCAGTTTTGCTTATATTTGTTAAACAGAAGGTTTTGAGATAGCAGCTGTACCATAAATATTTTACTTGTGTGCTTCCCTTTATGCATTGAAATCAGATTTTTTGGATGCATAGTAAACTCTGCAGGCACCTTTTTCTCTAGTTTTTTTTTTTTTTTTTTCTTTTGGAAGAGGAATATCTTTAATGCCTTTCATGCTTTGTCAGTAAGTTTAATTTTTCTTCAACTGTGACTTGCAGATGATATTTTACCAAGATTGTTTTATGCAGGCGCAATTTTAGATGCAGTGTTTCTTGATATCTTCGATAATTTTATATCTGAGATTACAGAAAAGCGCCAATGTGCCAGGCACTAACAATCGGACTTTATTAGCAGTCAGTCAAGTCATTCATTTTCTTTCACAATGTAGTGAGGTTTACAAATCACAACTGAAATTTACAATTTTAATTTTAACAAATATTGTGTAATCAACTGACACAAAATTAGCTTTTTAAGCATAGTGTTTTTTATTTTATTGGATGACCTCTGTAGCTTATAAATTTTCATTATGTATATAGCTATAAAATGACTTCAACTAAAAGAGTTAATTGTAGTGATAACAGATTGAATACTAATCATCCATTATTTCTTACTGTTAGTAATATTTATAGCTGATTAAAATAAAAGATTATGATAGATAATATGATAAATAAAAGGTTTATAGCTGATTATAAGATTTATAGTTGATATATATAAATAAAAGATTTATAGCTGATTAAAATAAAGCTGATTAATATGTATATAAAATCCGTACATAATCTTTTGTTTTATATTAACTATTATTAATTGTATATGTATATATACATATATATCATCATCATCATCAATATTTTAAATTTTCTTCAAATTTAAGCTAATCTCAAAATTTCCAGAAAAGATTCAATTTATTATTTTTTATGAAGTATTAAAGGATCATGTTAGTTCACGGAGGACAAGGCAATGGTAAACATTTGCCCTTCAAAGATCTTTGGATGCCTAAATATGCAAGGTTAAATGTATGAAAACTTCAGAATGAATTTTTCATGGAAATACAAAAAAATAAAAAACATTTAATCAATGATTGAGCTGACGTAAAAAAGTTATTAAAATTTCTCTAATAAATACTTTAATTTTGGTAAGATTATGGCTAACAATTAATGACTTTCAAGTATGTTCAAAATTTTCTGTTACTGAGAATTTACAAAGAGTTATCATTTCTTTACACTTAATTCACACACATCAGTGAATTCATTGAGGAAAATAAAACTGTAAGATGATAGTATTAAAAAAATGAAAATGGATGAGAAAAATTTATTGCAACTTTTATCCTTAAATGCATTTGCATATGGTTTATATTGAAATAATAGTTGATTATTATGTTTTAAAATGTAATGATTGAATGAAATATAATGAATAATGTCAAAATTGTATGAAGAAATATTCAGGCTGCAATGTTGACTAAAGTAATTTTATTAATTTTTGTGTCATTGTAATTGTATGTAGGAAAGGTTAATATCTTCAGTTTGCTTATTAAGTAGCTGTGTCCTTGTTTTCTAGAATGACCATGTAGTGCATATTTATAAAGCTGGGCAAGTTTTGCAAGAAACTGGTGTACCACATAAATTTTTGCTTTTTGTTATAACTGGTATTGTCAAGGTAACGTATAATTTTAAATACTATCTTACTTGCATGATAGATTAATTTAAAATTAAATTCTATACTTCTTACTTTCTAGATAAAAAACCATTTATTTTTTAACTTGAAATTTCAATTGTTTCAAATCAATAAAGAATGTTATTAAAATCAATAAAGAATTATGTATTGAACGAATTTGTAATGAAATAGATTCATAAATTATTATTGCTCAAAATTTTAAGACCTTATTTGGTATTTTTTTTGTGAGATAGATGAATGTTTTGAATCTACTGATGTGTTCAAATTTTAAAATGTATGTATAGAAGATATTTTTGTGCATTCAGGAAAAACTATGCAAAAATAAATATAAATAAGGCAAGCTTTTTATTTTACGATAGCTAAATTTATATTCCAATAACCTGTTGGACATCAAAGCACAAAAGCATTCATACATCCAGCGGCATTCAGATAGAGTATATATTAAGAAGGCTTGAATATTTGATACTGCTCTCAATCATGCAAGTATAAAGTTATGCCCATCCCCCAGAAAGAGACAGACAGAAACGCCTTTCATTTATTTTATTTATTAATTTATTTATTTTTGGCAGATTTAAGAATAAATCATTTTTAACTTTTTAGATTTCATGCTTAACATTTGACCTTAGTATTATAATTTATTGATTCTATCATTATTGATTATTGGGATGTTTATGTCAATGTTTTTCTCTGAATTATCTCAAAAACTTCAAATTTCACTAAACAAGATGGCATTTATGTTATAGTAGTATATTTTAAATACCAACTGTACAGACATCATACAAGCAGGACAGCATGACTGATTTATATTATGCATATTAAAGGTGCAGAACTGCAGTTTAAAAAATTTCACTCTTACATAAATAAAAATTTGCATTCCTTTACTGGATTCGTTATACATTATTAACAGATCTTATTTTTAATGTATAACATATTTTTTCGTATACATTTATACAAAATCATGCACTTCTGAATAATGTTAGATCAGTTGCATAATCATGTATGCAAAAATATGAATTACATACAACTTATATAACAAAAAATATTTCAAGTGTGAGCAGTAGGATTTTTATTGAATTTATGTAATATACATATCTCCGCAACTGCCAATTCATAATACATAATTTATAATATTGTGTAAAAATTTGCATTTATTAAATGTAGCTTTTAAATCGCTAACTTTTCAATGAAATCTCCAACACCAATCTGAAGATGTTATATAGTAGACAGTGTGGGATTGATAATGACTGTAGTGTTTAAAATAAATGGATTACTTATTTTAAAAAGATATAAAAGGATGTTTTTTATTTTATTCATCTGACCTTCCTTTAATATAATTTATTTACAATTAAAAATTCCTCTGTTATGAGTGGTGGTCCATGTATTCCAGGGTATATCTTCCCAGTTTCAACTCTGAAGACAGCAAAATAAAATATACAGATTTTAGTACACTGATATATAATGTTTTATATTACATAAATTTTATTATATTCTTAAATTAAGAGATCTATATTTATTTATTTCATTCATTTTTAGGTAGTAGCTGATAGAGAGAAATTTGAATCATATCGATCAGACTTGTACAATAAACTCCCAAACAGTGATTCTTTGCTTTTCTTTGAAAAAGGAAAAGAGGATGAATTTGTAGATTTTCTGACAATATCTCAAACACTTGGACTGCTAGGATATTTGCAAAGAACATGCTCTGTCAGTACTGCTATTTGTGTAACAGATTGTGAGGTGTTTCATTTTTTCTTATTTAAAGTTTTATAGATAAAAAGTCATAAATGCAATTAACCCTTGAATTATAAAGAGGTTAAGATCACTAGCATACTGTGCATATATAAATCTGCAAATTATATTTGTTATTTGTGTATAGCAGATTGGTTGCTTGTTTTTTAATACATTACATGTAGCAAACTTACAGTAAAATTATTTACAAACTGGTATAGTGATAATTTGATTGTTTTGTTATATTAAGATAAAGGGAATTTCATTGCAATCATTGTAAAAGTTTACATATAATGCATAAAATTTATTATAATGTAAAATTCATAATGCATATTTTGTTCATAAAATTTTTAAATAATGCATTTTTATTCATAATAGCCTTTAGGAAACATTATTGTATTAAAACATTTACAGTACATTCAAGCAATTTACTTTTTTTCTTCAAATGCTGTGACTTTTCTCAACTTTTGCTACCCTCTTCCAGTATATTTAGAGGCATTTTGCATGGAATTTATTCCTTTATTTAAGATCTGCAGTATTATGTTAAATACATTTTTAAAAAGAAATTAATGATAACTATGGAAGATACTGCTTTACTGATAGTATTAAATTAAAGAGCTATTAAGCAAAGATAATAATCAATTCCATATCCATTTACCATGTATGCTACTGATCAGGTGTTGGAGCATGATGTGGCATTATAACTAAAAACCCAATCAGGCACTAGCGCATATTGTGGGGTGATGTCTGAGGTGCCACTTATGCACTGACTCAGGAAAAGCAGCAAACAATCGGTATTATGCTTTAAGTATGTATGTTGACACTATGACTGAAAAGCCAATCATGCACTAGCGCTTGTTGTGGGGTCATGTCTCAGGTGCCACTCGTGCACTGCCGAGGAATGAAGGCTAGAAACAATAATTCTAAATATATACTGTTTAAAATTAAAGTAAAATTTGATATTGGGAAAGATTATACATGATTAACCTTTTGAAATATAGTTTGTAATAATATCATTGTAACTGTCTTGTAATAAATTCATTTGTAATATATATATGTGTGTGATATAGTTTCATACAAACATAATGCATATCGTTATTTACTTTTCTTATTTTGATACTACTACCAGTGGTGACATTTGGGAAGTGTTTATATACTTGTTTCATGGTAAATTTTAACTTTTTTTATAACAGATTTGCGTGCATTTTATTATAAAAATACCCATAAATGATAGTAGATGATAAATTAGATTGATATCAATATAATTTGTGCATTCATTATATTTTTTCACATATTGTGTGTGTATGTACTTGAAATTCCTATTTCACATCCTAACAGCTGTAAATGTCCAAAATAGTTTTAAATACATTTGTTGAAAAAATATCCACATGCAAACAGAACCACATAATTCAAATTTGTATACTTCAGGTTCAGCTGTATTCTGCATCTATACATGTTATTTCTAAGGGAGGAGAAGAAAATAAATTCTATTTTTTTCCTATTAAAGATATTTAAATAATGATAGCTTTAAAAATTTAATATTCATGCATGTTTTTCTCTTTTCTCATTCCTCATGCTTTAAAATAATTCAAAAACAGTGTTCATTCATGTGTAAAACATCAGAATCATCTGAACTATGTTACACTCTCTGTTCAAGTTTTTAAAAATTGCTTCTTTATCTTATAGGGGTAGTTTCTGCGTTTGTTACGGAAAAAGGTGTTTTAATCCTTCCTACTTTCCTTATTCTTTTATCATTACATTTTGTTTTAGTTTCTTTTTTAATTTGAGAATCTGGTAATTAGTTCTGTGGCTGTGCTCTGTGATTTATTGAGGACTTTAAAGATATGTATTAAGTCTTTGCTTTTTTAAACGAGCGTGCAAGTTTTCATCGTTTCAAATTTACAATGAAGCCATGTCATTGCAAATTTATAGAAATTTTTTTATCTGATATTTGTTTTAGCCAGCTCGAAGACCTCATTTTAAATATAAGATTTTATTTTCTGTATCTTGAATTTTTGGGAGAATAATGCTTAACGATTCTATCATAATTGACTCACTTAAATCTGTTTCAAAAGGTAAGTAAATTATTTTAGGGTTTTTGTAATCTTTTCAAAATTTCAAGGTTAGATTCTGAGGTATTAGACTACAATTTGATTTTTGGAGATTTTTTTTTAGCCTTTCCTTCAGATCAAAAGAATTTTCTCTTCTCAAAAGAGTAGTCATTACTATGTTAAGAGTTTTGTGAATTTGAAAGCTTTCAGATTAACCAACATACCATCAACCATGATCAATCCAAATATGAATGATGCATTAATTTTTCTTTCATCTTTTTTTTCCTCGTTCCTCTAATGATCAAGGTCTGATGAATCTATGGGTTTTCCATGCCAAAGATAAGTTTCTCTCTAACGATTCAAAATTCTGTCTGAAAATGGAAAACAGTATAAAACAGTCTTGAAAGTACTGATACCCTTTCAAGAAATGCCATTATTTTTCACAGGCTTATCATTTGAAGTAAAATTGCTTTTTATTTTGCTAAACTACAGTAAGAAAACTGGTGTGAATAAATATTAAGTTCAGAAAGCAAAAATTTCTTTGCCAAAATGGTAATGAGCATAAACATATGTATGTATACATTACACACACATGTATAGACACATAGTCCAAATATCAGTACTGTTATTTGTCAACCAAGCTTCAATTGCTATCTAGAGTATGATGAATTTTTCAAGTATTCTTTGCTTCAAAATAGTAAATATCTATATTCTAAACTAACAGTGGTAGATGATAATTTATGATAAGTGGCAGATGATAATTAAAAAGAAAGATTAGTCAACTGATCTTCACTCATTATTTTGAGATCTCTGGTCCACATATTGAGACATTGGTTGACTCATGTAAGTATTTAGTAAATGCAAGAAATTAAAGACATTTCTTCCATGTGTTCTTAAAATCAAATAGCCAGTTCACCAATCCAGGAATTTGAAAACTCTGATTAAACTTCTACGAAATTTAAAAAAAAAATCCCAGTCTAGAATTCCCATTTTTTCTACAGAATAATTTCATTGCATTTTTCAAAACAATAAAGGCATTCCATTTGAAAGCATTGTTGCAATTATCATTTATTATAATCTAAATAATATTCTTATAGTTTTAAAAAGTAATATTCTTATAATTTTAAATAATAATATTTAGATTATAGTAAATGATAATTGTAACATATAGATTAGTTAAATATGAAAGCTAGTATTCAAAATTATTTGTCTTACTCACACTGCTACGATCATTATATTTTATTATATATCTGTTGTGACCTACTGTGTACATTTTCCATGACTCATTACAATAGTAGCACCATCTGTTGATAGCAAATGGAAGTGCTGCACTTTCCATCAGCTAGCATCGAACCTTTTTTGGGGAGATCTGTTAATGAAAAATGTAGCAAATGAACTGAAAGCTGCTCCGAATCTAGACATGAAATTTATTTTGTATGAATAAGTGAAATTGTTATGTACTGTTTATACCTCTTCTATGTACAACACGATGCTTTTGACATATGAGCCTTTAAACCATTTGATCGTAATTAGCTCCACTGCTTTGGGGTGAAAAGTGTGAGAAGTAATCCTTGAAAGGTAGAGTTTGTATTATATCTGGTTAACCAGCCTATAATGACTTGCTATATTTGTTTTTCAAGATAAGTTGCAGCGATGAGAGTTAAAACTAGATCTCATCGAATTCCTGACCTTTTTTTCTCCTTCTAGTCTGGTTCTGGGGTTCATAGGGGAGAACTTCAAGAACTGGATTAAAAGCATGCTCTTATTCCAAGTACTAAATGTATGTCTTTTCTGTGAGCAAGCTAGAATGCTATATAACTTTCTTGTTTGGGAAGTATATATATTATTTTATGCCTCTTTAATTGAAAATCGTGAGTTGCTGAAAAATGTAAATATTGCATACATTTCTCTGGAATAAGTTTTATATAGCAAAATGTAAGTAGCATTAACAAATGTCAAAAATTGTTAAAATTTCTATTCTCAACTGAATAATACAAAGTTTGCTTACAATTTTTAATATTCTGTGTTATGTAGAATAGAATATACATGTATAATGCATAAAAAGATGAAGTATAATTAAGAGTAAATAAATTAAGTAATAGATTAAACCAGAATTTAAGTCTTTAAATCATATTTCTTTAGCGAAATTTCTGAACCAACAATAACGAACTAATTATTGTACTTGCTCAAATACTGAATCTGTTATTTATCTTATAGTAATTTTATTTTTAATTTTTTTTATCTACAGTTGATACAAGTAAGCTACAGTTTATTAGATAAAGCTCAGAAATGTTATGGAAATCTGATATATTCCATGTGGAGAAATATAGCCATCAAAATAGCAGCACAGATATTAAAATTACAAATACGATATAAGGTAAATTGTACTTTACATCTCAAATATGTTGTATTATAAAATGTTATCACTCATTGGTAATGTGAATTATCACTGGTCAAGACACTGCTAATAAGAATGAAAATTTCACAATGAGAATTTCTCTTTTTAAGATGTATGCAAGAAATGTAAAAAAGTAAAATGTTGCATTCATACGCATTTACGTTGCATAAAAGATGATGAAAAGATTTGTGTTTTATACAGTATTAAAAAAAAAAACTTTATACACACTCAAGTACTTTGATATTTTATTTAATACAATACTTTGTTCTTTAATTGAAATTAAAACAAAATCTTAAAAATGAATTAAAATTTTAATTGCCTGAAAAATTTTTAACTTTAATTTCTCAAAAGTATGTGAAAGCGTAATTTATTTGTTGAAATTGTCTGCATTATGCATTTCATTTTTAAATAAATCTTGTAATAATTATGAAGCCATCAAATTAATACTGCATGTATTTAAATTTATACTTAACGTGATCTCTCTTAGATAGTGCGTAATTTCAGAATTTCGATTCAGTTGTATCTATCATTATTTGCTCTTCAGTTCAAAAATTTAAATTTGCATAACACATTAGATAAAATTTTATAAAGGTTTTATGTATCACATGTTTCACACATATTTCCATTTATTTAAAAACTGAAAGATAATGTTATTTTTATGAAAAAATCAGAAATACTATACTTTTTTATACTATTTTATTTAATTAATTTTATAAATTATACTATTTTATTTAATTAATTTTCATGTATAAGATTGAAAGCCCTTTACGCTGTATTTACTTACTTTAAGGATTTGTATTTTTAAATATGTACTACTATTTTTTTAAGTAATGATTTTCACAAAACTGGCTTATATGAATCAAGACTGTCATATTATTATCAAATTATTAAATTGTAATATTCTGAAAATAAGATTAAACGAATATTTTTCCCTTTTTAGAATTGTTCAGAAGAGGATATTAAATTGCGCTTAGAAAAGGGAATTTTACCAGATATGTCAGGTGTTACATATTGGAATGTACCTGCCATTGTTGATGATATGGTTATTATACAAGGAAGAACAAGAGACTTTTTATCTTCTAAAAAATTCATAGCTCCAGCATATATTCCAAGCTCTTACAAAAGCCTCTTCATGCTTGTAAGATATCAGTTTAAAAACATTTTCATATACTTAACAATGTTTTTTTTTAATGCAACAAAATAGTTTAAAAAGGCATAGAATATCCCTTAAGGAATTGTACAGTTAATAGCTGTTTAAGATCAGTTTATTGTAAATATTTTACTTATTACATTGTAAAAGTTGGTTGATTGAAACAGAAACATTGAAATTGCATATGCAATAGACTGCCATTCACTGAACCTAGAGCTAATATAATAAAATTCATCCTGGACTGGTATAATTCAATATAAAGTGTTACTCATGAAAATAATGACATCTGCTACCTTCTTAAAAATACATTTTTACAGTAATTGGAATTTAAATTACATTTCTGAATTACCAATGAGAAATTTGAAATTATTTTTGTTTTAACTCTTTAAAAGGCTTTGCTATGTTGTACAGTTAAAATACTATAAAGGTCCAAGTTTCTGAGACTGCACTGATCCCCCCTTCCATTACCTCAACAAAGAGGCCTGAAGGTTTCAAGTGACATCATCCTTAACTTTTCTCTGAGAATCCTTTCACAAAAGAATCCTGACCACAAAGGAGCTGAGCTATAGTTAAATAGAATTCTAACTCTTAGGGAAATTATAACCAATTATCCCCTGAATTCTTCAAAGTGGGAAACAGACTATGAGGTTCTCAAACAGCTGGCCTTCTCTCATCTGTCAGTTCAGGTGCTCGAATGATCATGAACAGGTTAAACAATAAATCCTTTGACATGTGGCATACTGCAAATTATTTTTTGGCACAGAGGAAACCACTCCAGTGCTTGTTTCTAAAATACTTATAGGTATAATGAAATTACATCATTTGAGAATTGTTTCTCATTTAATAATATACACCTCTCTAAAAAAGAATTGTTGTGATTTACAGTTTAACTATGAAACTGGCATGTTTGTATAACAGGATAGTTCATCTGGCACTCTGTTATACTTAAACAATATGATCAGAAATGCATGTTGAAATTTTTCCTGGTATGCTAAAGTAATTTCAGTCTGAACAAAATTCTGATAATCAGCAACACTTTTGATTTATGAATGCCTGTAATCTGTGTTCATTTCTAGATGCACAGCAATTTTTTTATATGCTTATGTAAACAGACATTTAATAAAAATTACACTATATTTATTATATATTTTAATTGAAAACCGAAGTTATTTTATTATTTATGATTATTTGGTATTTTTTGCATGCCCATCTATATTTTTAAAACTAAACGCATGTCATAAATTTGTGTAAATTTTTCATTTTACATAAGTCTCGTTTTTTTGGTGTATATTCTATGTTTTTTAGAATTAACTTTGAGTTTTTGTAATTTAATATATGTAAAGAATTTATTTGTCTACAGCTTCCTAATACACTTTTTCAACACAACTTTACACACACTTTCTAAATACAGCTTTTCAAGTTCTAATTCAAATGTGCTTCATAAAAGTAAACTTGTTTACCCTGGTGGAAAAGAAGAGCAGATTCTTAAAAATATCATTTATAGAGATTTTTCCTGTGTTAAACCTGGAAAACTGGGCACAGGAAAGGACAGTAAAGAATATACAAATTTTCTTCTTATAAATCTAAAACTTCAGTTCTAGCATTACTAGCAGTGTTATTAATCCAACTGCACAATCTGAGGAGGCAATGGCAGAAGTAACATACAGATTTAATTTGGAAAAATATAACTGTTAAGTTCTTTGTAAGCAGTGAATTATTCATCTCCTCCCCCTTGTCTGACAATCTGGAAGAAAATTTGCATGTAATTTCACTGGCAGGTAAACAGTAGTTTTATATAAAATACTTCAATGTGTTTTCAAAAGACATCTTTACTACCTCAAAAATTCCTATCATTCATACGTTTTTCTCTTTCATTGATATTATTTTCTTTGCATATAATTGTGTTTAGAAATGTATATAAAAGTTTCGTATTCATATATCTTTATTAAATGGTTCTTAAGTACAGTAAAACTGTGCTTAATGCGGGAGTTATGTTCCATCAAAGTAGAGTGTTATACAAAATAGCATTAAGCGGCATCATCTCATCATATAAATAATGGGGCTAGGGGGAAAAGAGTATAAAATTTTTTAAAAATTTTCAAGTATTTTATTATTTAAATACATTAAATATGTTTTTAAAACAATACAAAATATAAACTTATTTCTTACAAATATTGAAATGTAACAAATGAATATAAAGAAATAAATAAAAATTTTAAGTCGTCATTTGCATTTTCCTTTTGCACTCCGTAAGAAGTTGTCGATAAGGGGAAAAAGGACTCATGACACACCGTTTTGAACTCCTATCAAAATCTGTGTCATTCTCAATAAATAAGTCCAGAATTTCCATTATGGAAGCTAAACTGGTTTTTAGAAATGCCGTTGAAAGTTCTTTTTGCTATTTTTAATATTTTTGTGTTCTTGATCCGCTTATTCCTTGAGCTCATTATTAGAAAGACTTTTTGCTGTTTCTTTCAAAATTTCTTCGAGATCTTCCATATTTACTTCACTTAAACCTGTTTGTTTTGCTAATTCCACTTTTTTGCTCATGTCAACAACAGAATCTTAAGTGTCCTATTGCCCTTGTTTAAATCTGGCCAAATGATTTTCCACACTCCTTTCAAATATTTTTTTTGTTACCTCATTCCAAAAAAGATTTATCTTCTCTATAGCATCCATAATATAATAGTTTCTCCCAAAATCTCTTCTTGATTGTTTATCATCTGCATCTGTTTTTCAAACATTTTTCTAAATGTTCGTGGCAGCTTTAAATTTTGATATAACACCTTGATCCATCTGTTGAATTAATGCAATTATGTTAGGTGGCAAGAAAACCACTTGGACTGGAATGCATGTTATTAAATTAGACTCATTGGGTGATTTGGACCTTCATCCATTAAACGCAGTGCTTTTGGTTCAAGTTTTTTTATTTTGCACTAGTGTTTAATAGACGGGCAAAAATGTTCAGTGAACCAATTCTGAAAAATTTTTGTAGTTATCCATGATTTTTCATTAGACTCCCAAATTCCAAATAAAGTTGATTTTGATATTCCTTTCATCGCTCTTGGGTTTTTGGAATAATAACCAAGGAGCGGCTTTAATTTGAAGTCTCTATTGGCTTTAGCACCCAGGAGAAGTGTTAAGCGATCTTTTGCAGCTTTAAATCTTAGTGCACGTTTCTCTTCACAGGATAGAATTTCATGTTTTGGCATTCTTTTCCAAAATAGGCCTGTTTCATCGACATTAAAAACTAATTCTTGAGAATAATTTCTTTGCTCAATTACTGTTCTTAATGTCACTAAGAATTTAGCCACCACTTTTATATCTCCACTTGCTGCCTCTCCTGTAATCAATATGTTATGAAAATTAGTTCGATGTTTAAATCTATTAAACCATCCTTGACTTGCAATGAAAGTTTCAGTTGTGTCACCTGTTTCAATCTAAATGTGATTAAAAATTCTCGCCTTTTCCATTATAACAGCTTGGCTTAATGGCATATTGCATTCAATTTCATCATCAGTCCATATAGAAAGTCTTTTTTCCATCTCCTCTATCATATTCTAGAATGAGTTATTCTAGTTGCAGTTCCTGATGACACTATTTTTTCTATATTCTTTCTATATTGTCCTAATTGTTGAAGTTGACAAGTTCAATGCAACACCAATTTGATGTTGATGTTCACCTTATCTAATCTTCTAAATACTTGCATTTTAGTTTCTAGCGAAATCTTTTTCTTGTTGCTTTATTTCATGTTGCTTATTATCACCCATATTAAAAACTAAAAATTATAATATTTATCACTATATCAATCATTACATTACATAAATATATACTTATAGTAACAGCAACAAATGTTTGAAATAATAAAAACACTTTTGTGTAACACTGCAGAGAAGAAGTAATGCATATAAATTATTTTCGATCTGGAGGAAGCCCAATGCTGCTGTGTACAATTTTCAGAGAATTCCACTATTCTAATAAAAATGCATTAAATTGAAACAGCACTAAATGAATCAGTGTTAAACGGGGTCTTGCTATATATTTTGGTTAATTTTTCATGAGGAAATAGTTCAAAATTAATGTAAAAATAACTAACTGAAAAATGTAAAAAAAATAAATAAAAAAAAAAACTGAGAAAGACATAATCTGTAATGCAAAATTTTAAAATTGTTTTTACGTATGAAGTAAAATATTATAACAATATTTAAAAAATCAGTCTCATAATTTTCAGAGAGCTTGATATGGATCTTTCTTCCTCAAGCAGCAAAATATTCTGTTTACTGAAATTGAGAAACAGGTTTCTTTTACCAAACATTCTACAAACGAGAAACACTATATTTTCCAAAATAAAATAGCAACCACCACTGGCCAGGCAGTAAAGTCACTGAGCACTGTTAATTCCAGCAAATGGGTTGACTGCATGAACATTTTTGTGGATATCTCCATACATAACATGGATATAAACCAATTTCTCTTATATAGTCTTCCGGAACTTCCCTTCCCTCCAGCAGAAAGCCCTCATAGGCTTTGATGTAATCAGATAAACCAAACCAAAATAAAATCAATTTTGCCATATTGGTGTTTATAAAGTCTCGGACCCATTTTGATGTTTAATAACTCATAAAATAATAAAGATAGATTAAAATTAATAACATAAATGGTTAGATAGGCTCAAAAAGTTTCATGACCCTTGTCAATGAATTTCCACGTGTGCCCCCTTCGTCGCACGGAGTCGCGAGTACCTGGCGTGAAATTGAATATCAAGTCAATATTCAATTTCATGCCAGGTACCGGCAAGCATGTCAGCATCCACAGATTCTATTGTGGTTGTAATTCTGGCTTTTAGGTCATCAATGTTCGACACTCTCCTCCTGTAAACGTTGTCCTTTACAAATCCCCTAAGGAAAAAATCCAGCGGCGTTATATCAAGTGATCTGGGTGACCAAGGAATTGGACCTCCTCGCCCAATCCATCTTCCTGTAAAATGGTTATTCAAAGAACTACGAACGATGGTACCCCAATGAAGTGGTGCACCATCTTGTTGCAAAAATACATGTGGCTGAAGCTCTTCTAGTTGTGGAAATATGAAGTTTTCCAACATGTCTAAGTATATGACTGATGAGACCGTCTTTTCTGTAAAAAAGAAAGGCCCAATGACTTGGTTGTGCATTAATCCACACCACACATTAACCTTTGGGGAATCCCTTTGTTCCTCATGGTATTCATGGGGGTTTTCAGATCCCCATATGTGCACATTATGGCGATTAACAATGCCAGAAAGTTGAAAGGATGCTTCGTCGGAGAACATTACAGAAAAGCACAGATATTTAGATGGGAAAATGAAATTATTTAAAATTAACCTCATGTGCAGACGATATTTACAAAAGTAAAGATGTTCAAACCTGAAAAGGAAAATATATAAGTTATTCCATCAATAAATGCTATAAGTTTGTTTATATCTTCATTTTTTTATGAGTTATTAAACATCAAAATGGGTCCGGGACTTTATAAACACCCTGTATTTTTTTCATTTTGAATTATGCACTTTTTGGTAATAAGAGTAACTTAACAAAGGTTTTATTTATAATAAATTTCACTGATGCCATCATTGAGTTCACTGAAGAATTTGAATTTCTTAATTTTCTTGACATTCTAATAAAATACATATATAATTTCAGCATTGTAACTTATGAAAAACATTTTCCTGTTTTCTTTTCTTTCCAAGAAAATCTTTATGTATATATGACTTTTTACTCTTAACATCTTTTGTCTATTAAAGTCTTTACAATCTTCTCTAATCTCAAGTACTCAGTTTTTTTTAATGCAATTATAAATGAAAAAAAACTTATTTCTGTTATAAATATAGTTTTTTTACTCTTAAAATACATTCATTCCAACAAAGAAAAAAAATATTATAACCATTCTGTTTTCTGCCAGCTGTCATATTGCCTACATTTACTGGAAGCTGCATTTTAAATTTAGAATTGCTTTATGTAATTATTTCAAATTACGCCAGCAATGTTTATTTTTTCCACAATTCAATAAAATTTATATTTGAGTCTGTAACGTCCAGTATTAAATTTGAATTCTGAACAAATTTATAAAATTCATTTTCAGAGTAAATTGATAAATATCATTCAAATTAAAAAGAATTTTTTAATTTCGTGTTAAAGATTAAGAAATTTATATTAAAAAACAGAAAACTAATAAAACTTTCATTGCAAATTCAAGCTATACAAAGACTGTCTGAAAGTTCATGGACCAGCAGCATTTACCAATTCTGTGAATTTAACTAATCAAAATAACACTAATTTCAAAAACAATTTGATATTTATATTTAATATAGTTTTCTCATTTTGTATTATATATGGAGGTCTAACTTCAAAGTAGTCATATCAGATTTTTTTATTATTATTATTTATTTATTTAGCTATACTGGATAGAAAACTTAACGTAAGAAATTATGTCCCAAATAATGAATTAAATTTATTTTTACTTATGCAGAGTAGTGTTACTGTAAGCTAAATGTTTTAAAGAAAAAATATCCTTTTTTAATAATTGATGACTTTTATAAAACATGCAAAAAAAATTTCTATTTTTCTGGCTGGGCATATAAGATTTAATCACTTTCTAGGATGATGTAAGGAAAAGACCACCAATAATAATCATTGTGCTGCTAGATCCAGATTATGAATCTACGACAGATCCCCATTGGGTAAATCTTGATAGAATAGTTTCTTCAGTGCAACTTAAAGCCCCAGAATTTAGAAGGAAGAGCTTTGTTACAAAAAAGGTAAATATGAAATATTCATTTATAGAACAAAAAATGGATGATCCTTTTTGTTTTAAAATCCATACACAGAATTATTTATTATAATATAAGAGGCATAAGACACTTCAAGACCCTTTTTTGATATATCTTTTTTAAAGCAAAATTGCTTTTATGTATTTTTTGAGTGGTATGCACTGTGTGTACGCATGTGCATTGTGCTGAGGTTATACATAAAATAATGCTAATTTTTTAATTATAAAAATTATTAAAAAACTGTTAATCACAAAAAAATTATTAAAGTCAAACTGGAAGAGAAATATACCATTGCAAAATTAGTAAAAAGGCAAGTTTAGTTTCGTGCAATATTGAATAAAACTATTGATTTGAAAAACGATCAGGTACAGGTCCCTCTTCCTTAGAAATAAAAAAACTTTTGACATGAGCTTCTTTAGAAACTGCTGCACATAATGCTAATACAAGATCTGGTCATTTTTTTTTTCAAATAAGCTGTGAATAAAGAAATTAATAAAGTAGAGAAGCGTAATATAATGTATACAGGATTTTTTTTTTTTTTTTTTTAAGTTACAGGCTTTATTTCTTTAATTTTCTGAAAAACATTACTGGCATTTTGAGTTTTATTATAAGCTTTTTAAACCTAAAGCAATAAAAGAATTCATGCTGCTCTTAAAATTGTCAATATACCGATATGTAATAAAAGCTTAGTGAAAATTACAGAAATTGATTAAATTTGAAGCATTTAATAAAAAATAATTTTTATGTACTTGAAATGTTTATATTGTTAAAGTACAATTCTTATTTTAAATTTTTTTCCAATTCTTCTCTTCTCAGGAGTCATTTAATTTTTCAAATGCTTCTTATGTATGATTATTTTGTGTTTGTAGTATACATTCATTATTTTTCTATCTTTTCAAAATGTACCTCTTTCCTTGTTCATGTCATTATGTATTATTATTTTGTGTTTGTAGTATATAGTCATTATTTTTCTATATTTTCAAAATGCATCTCTTCCCTTGTTCATGTCATTGGAATATCCTGCTTTTTTACATAACTAGAACCCTTTCTCATATGATTTTAATTTTGACAAGAAAATGTTTATTTGCAGTTCTTTCAGTTTTATGATTCTGAAATAAGGTCTGTTGCTAGTTATTTCAGAAAAATAAATAAATAAATCACTTCTTAATTCGTGGAGAAATTACGATTATTTTTTCTTTAAAATTGCATATGAGTTTCTAAAGATTTCTTGGAAGCTTTTCCCAATAATATACTTTCTAGTTTTGAAGATAGAAGTTGATATTTTTTTATTTTAATTTATTATATTAGCTTTAGCCAAGCAGGATTTTATAATTTTGTTCTCAAAACATTTAGTTTTAAAATAAATTCTTGTGTACTTTCATTTTCTGAATGAGAATTATGCTTAATCTAAGTTACATAATTTATAAACATAATCAATGGCTATTTCATCCTCAGAAATATCTTCATTTGAATGTTCAGTTGAAAATTTCTGAATCCATAGAAACAAGATTAAATTTTGAATATTCAAATAAAATTGTGTGGAAACATTTTTTCTTGTAGTTTCCAAAACTTTGTCTTGATGTTGTAGATCCAGAAAATTTCTATTTTTCAAACTTAGCAACTAATTTGTTTTGAAATTGCAAAATATTTTAATACTTAAATGCTTCTGCAAATTACAAAATGTATAGTTGTATAAGAAGCAACATTAACATGATTTCATGAATCAGATAAAAATTACCCAGGGGGAAAGTAACAAATAATTATCTCAGAATAAAATGGCTGATTCTGCAAGAATGCACATGAGAACAAGCAGTCTCATAATTTGAAGAAAATGAACTGTTCAGGGCAACATAGTATTCTTATCAATTAGGGTCATTTTGGAATTATAACCATGAAAATAGCACCTATTCATATATTTTGGGAAACTCTGAAATTTCAGCTCCAAACTTATGCTCAGAGGGTTTGTGATGTGAGGAAGAAACGAAATTACTACATCTGTCTATAGATGTTAAGAATTTCCTCAAAATGTCTTTTACAAAAACTATACCAGCCTTTATTGGTACAGTTTAATGTTTAAAATATTTATATAATAATAATTTACCATTTATCTCTTAACTTTTATATTAAAAACATTTAGTTAGCTTAAAATAGTTTTACGTTAAAATATGTTACTTAGATCATTTTATTATGTTTCTGATTAAACTTTTAACATATAGAGTTAATGTATTATAAATAAACTTCAATTCCTTGTAAAATACCGTAAAAATTACAAAGTTGTCTTATATTTAGTGCAGCATAATATTTAATACTGGCTGTATAGTAGACAATAAGGCACGGCATATCTAACAAAGTTTTGCATTGAATCTAAATTTCTACATATGTGGTTCAGCGGTATTTTTATCTAAATAAACATTCAATCTAGTTTATAAGGGAATTTATTCAAAACACAAAGAAATTAGTCTAATCTGGAATCTGTTTAATATTTCATCAGCAGTATTCAAGCTGCATCAAACAAACCAAAAGCAAGTTCCAAGGTACACACTGTTGCCATTTAGCATTCTCTAAATGTATGTGCTTCTACTAATTTTCATGTTGCCATTCGGAGGCAGAGAAAATTTGCCTATTCAAATTAGAACATTCCGGTCCCCACTGAATGGTTGTCCAACATCATTTGGAGATGGAAGTGGACTGATATTGGAGACAGCTCAACAGAAGTTCTGATCTGATGTTCTGACATCCACGATTCGTACTAATCCATCTGGACCATGAAAGAGTTTCTCGATGCAAAGCAGTTCACTTCATGGGAGTCTTGTTTTTACTCTTCAACAAAACTAGTTGTTCTACTCTGTGTTTGGACTTTGGTTGATTCCATTTTGAACGTGTCTTAAATGGTTGAGATATTCCACATTCCAATGGTCCAGAAATTAGCTCTAAGTTTCTGAATTAAGATCCTCCTAGAAGACAAGGAGAAAAACTTAGTGTCATTTGATTCTGATATCAAAAGAAGTGGAGCTCCTATTAAGAAATGGCATGGAGTCAAAAGCTGAAGATTTGTTGGATGAGCAGAAATAGGTCATAGAGGTCGAGAAAGCTTCTGTTTGTTAATTAATGCATAAAGCTGTTATATATAACTGTTTAAATAAATTACTAAAAAATAAACTCTAAAATTTAAAATTGCTGTTTTGTGACCTTTATCAAAATTCTCTTCACTAATTTTATATTAGCCTCCCACAGTCTGCCAAAATGTGGGAAAGAAGGAATAAAATTCTATGTTATGCCTTCTTTGGAACTAAAGCAATGAACAAGATCTGAGCTTCAGATTCTAAGGAGATCATGAAGAACATTTTTCACTCTCTTGAAGTTTGTAGTATTATCAAGCAATGTAGGGTGTGTGCATAGTCTGGCAATACATTTTCTAAGACATACTAAAAAGGTTTCAGTAGACAAATCCGATACTATTCTTAAATGAATAGCCATGCACTAAAGCAGATAAATATTACGATATATGATTTAAAGTAACACTAAATCTTTTCATATTAGGTTTGGTAATGACTGGCCCCACAAATTCTAGTCTTATTTTTTCAAATGGTCTATTTGTTACTACACTGTCTGTAGATAAATCTCCCATCATTTGGTTTCCTGTGGAAAACCAACTCCTGCATTTATTCATAATGCATCTATCTTGTTTGGAAGGTATCCAGTATAATAGTCTAACAAGAGAAAGTGTTGTTTGAACATCCAAGTGAAAAGACTTTTTGTGATAATTTTGAGAATAATTCAGTGAAATGATGACTTTTTAGTAAAAGAAGTTAATGTTTCTGAACTTCTGAAAAACTGGACTCTTAATCTCTAACCAACTCATAAAAGTTCATCTCTGTCAAGAAACATTCTTAAAGATGAAACCTGACCAGCAGGCATTTAATTTCAGGTTGAAACTCATAATGTTATACACATTTGACTCAGAATGTTGCACACCTTTGTTGCATTCTGCACAAAAACACTTTTTTTTCTCTTTCTTATTTTAATGGTGTATTGATTCTACTATTGCTTACAAACCTTTAACAGTAATTCAATTTACTAAGTAATGAATACTTTTTAATGAAATTGTTCTCAATAGAACTTTCACCTGTTGAGTTTACTACAGCTCCCTTTTGAAATTCAAGCGTTCTTTATCGTTGAACTCCTTACTGATTCTGTGAGTTTAGGCCATGAATTAATATGCTCTGTAATAACCATTTAGGTCCATGCCATCACATATCACTATTTCATAGTTCAGCTAACACTATTCCTTTCACAGATTTTTGTCTTTGTCCCTCTGGTCAGTATGTTAGCCGGATTTTCATCTCCACAACAGTAATTGCAGGATTCAGGTGATGTTTTCTCTTATATTTCCATTACTCAATGTTGGATGAATGGCATCCATTTGTTAAATCACCCTTTAGCTAATATAAGGGCCCATAAGAATCTGTCCAAAAGTGTGCATTCATCTGGAGCCTCTTCTGTCTGCTCTTTGGCATTTGAGGCTAACCTTGCTACGATGAGTGCTACCATCAGCTCCAGCCTTGGAAGAGACAGTTTCTTCAGTGGAGCTACTCAGGTTTCGAAATTACAAAACTACTTCCTATTTCACTCTTTTGTGACATACTGCAGATATATCACAGCCCAATATACCTTCTGGCGTGCATCAGTGAAGCAACACATTTAAACATCTCTCAATTCAGACTTACTCGTCTTCCGGAAGTAATATCGTGGAATGTTTATGCACTGAATCGCTGATAGTTCATTAGACCATTTTCTCATTCTGTTTTCAAAGTCTAATGGCAACGTATCATCCCAATCTATACCAAATTTCTTGCATTAGTATTTTTGCCCTAATAGTGAATGGACTTGTTCTCTTGAGCTTGATTAGTTAGAATTTGTGATTTTATTTCGAAAAGATATTACTTGTAATTCCATTTATATCCCAATACCTTCTGTTCCAGAATTTTACAGATTTCACCACTTTTGATTGTCAAAAACTTCCTGGTCTTCCTTTTTTGCATGTTGAAACTAGCAGTTTTCAATATATTTTTAACGACTTCATATACGAGTTTAGCTTTGTTTTTGTCTTCATTGCCACCTATTAAATCATCTACTTATAAACATTTTTTCAATAGTTTAACTGCTTTCTGATTTGTTTCTTTAAAGGTATTTATGTGGTGTTTGATAGTAGTAAGAGGCAAAAATGGGCCGGATGCAGTATCAAAAATAAAGCATGTCATCCTAAACGCTTTCATATTGGGTTTTTTATCTTTATCTGTAAGGCGACAAAGAAATTTGGAGAAAAACTCATTCAATGTTGGCAGTAAATGCTATATTATGTGTATGAAATTGTATTAATATCTCTGACAGTGCCAGATTTAACTTAGGACTGGAATAGAGACAATGATTTCAGAGTATTCATTTTTCAAATGGCTGGATCCATCAAAGTCGTCAAAGTTTGTCAAGTCGAAAAACTGGCTCTTGAGGCATGTAATAAATTCTCCTCGTTTCTTCAGAACTTGATTAATTACCTCAGCAGTACTCATTTTTAAATGATGTTCTATAACTGACTGATTCGGTGATGAAGCAGTGGATAATTTCTGAACCTTCCAACCATTTTATTAAGGTGAGCTTCAGCATTTACGTAATTTGTTTTTAAATCAGATGAATTTTCATACCAAGGGATTTAACATCACATTTTTTTTTATTTGACAGTTCTGTTAAAAAGTTTTTCAAAATATCATTATCTATTTTACTATCCTTTCCTTCTTCAATTCACAAAACTGCTTTAACTGCATTGAGATCAATTTCTCATCAACAATAATGCCCATATTTAATAATTCACCATTCAAATCAGTCTGGCCTTGAAGGCACCATCCAAATATTGCTTCAGAAGTTATAAGTTTGTTTTTAAAACATTTAGGTCTGTAGGGTCATTAGGTTATTTCGAAGCAGAAGTGAAAAATGGGCAATGCCCTCAGCGGGACTTGAACCAACGGACATCTCGAATATGCGCCGAGCGTGCTGACCACTACATCGCGAAGAAAGCAAGAGAAACACCTTATACAGCCTGAGTAAAAACTTTAAGGCCAGTAAAAAGTTTTGAGAAAATGAAAACATTTAAACTGAGGAATTAAAATACCATTTGATTGATAATTATTGAGCTTAAATAAAAGTAAATAAAGTAGAAAAATTAATTTGCAAATATTTTATTATTAGAAAATATTACAGACACAGATGATTTTATTATTAGAAAATATTACAGAACACACAGATGAATATTTGAGCCTGAGTAAAAACTTTAAGGCCAACATAGAAAATAACATATAAGAAAAAAATTACAAATTCTTAGAAGGTTGTGTAGAAGTCATTTCTTCGAATTACTTCAAATATTCTTGTTTTCATGGATGAAACGAGTTTTTGACAAATGGTGGGGTCGGTTTTATACCATTCATCTTCGATAGTAGATTTCAGCTCTGTTGTTGATGTAAAATGTCTCCCATTTGCACAAACTCTTCTTGCTAAGTCACCCCAAAGGTTCTCGATTGGGTTGAGGGCTGGCCATTTCACAGTTTCAACATTGTTGACTTCGAACCAATTTTTTGTGCTGTTACTCGAATGGATCGGTGCATTGTCTTGTTGATATTTCCAATTTTCTCCAGCAAGACATTCAGCATTTGGCAAAAGATGATTTGTTAGGACATTTTGGTATCCTTGTGAATTCATTCTACCTGAAACGAATGCAATTGAGCCCACACCATTGTAAGCAAAACAGCCCCAAGTCATGACAGACCTTCCAGCTATCTGGTCCATCCAAATTCCATTTTTTTCATCAGAAAAAATAATTTCTATCCATTGGTTGTCCCAGGATATGACTTTCTGGCCAAAGTTCAAACGCTCTATTTTGTGTCTCTGCAGTAACTGAGGCTTAGTCATTTTGCTGTATAAGTGAACCTTCCAGATCTTCTAATTGTGTTATAAATCGTTTTTGACAAACATTTAAACCTGTCGTCGGAATCAGTTTCCTGGATGAGTACTTTCCAGTAGATACAAGTTGAAAAACTCTTCTTTCATCACTCGAGGACAAAGCTTTAGGTCTTCCCCCAGTATTCTTTTTACCATAATTATCTTTCAGTTTTAAAAAATTGTTGACTACAGTCTTTGATCTTCCTATCTTTATCGCAATAGCACGACTACTCATTCCTAACTTCTTACCCTTCGCCATCTTCACAAAGATCACCAATACTTCGAAGAAACGTATGGCAAATATGAAAATTGCAGCGTTGTCACAAGCTAGTAGTTGCAATGGTAATTACACAATTATATTATATTTATTTTTAAAAAATGACTGGTGGCCTTAAAGTTTTTACTCAGGCAGAAATACTAACTTTGTAATCTCATAATTATGTATTTACAAATTATATTTATAGCATTTATTTCTTATCAATGAACTTTAATAATTAATATTATTTGAATCCCTTTTATTTCATTTTACATTTTCTCAAAAATGTTTACTGGCCTTAAAGTTTTTACTCAGAGTTAATACTTTCCCTTTTAAAAGGCCACTGGGGATTAGGGGACCCAATCGCCAAATCTTGGTAGTGGAGAATCATCATCCACCACCTTTGTTTAGCTCAGGTGCCACTGTAGACTCATTAGGTTATTTCGAAGCAGGAGAAGTGAAAAATGAGTAATGCCGTCCATAGAACCTCTCAAATACGCACCGAGCATGCTGACCACTACACCACGAAAGCATGTGAAGAAGGTGGGAGAAATACCTTATAGGTCTACCTGCTATTAATTCATGATAGTAATCTGCAACAATCAGAATAGCAATGTTTTTGTCAATGTATTCACATGAATCAGCCCATTGCAATTCTCTTAATTCTTTATTTTGTTTATTCAGGAAAAGGTAAATTAGTTGTGCATATTTAGCTAGTTTCTAAAGCTTCAATTTCTATGTGTAGGAATGGTTCATTTCTATTTCGAATTTTGACTTTCACAACATTATAAGTTCATTTTGTTGCCTGGTTAACCCCAAAAGCAAATACTGACACTCTTTTTTAATAACAGGTAATTTATACTTTTCTGATATTCTCTGAATTGTAAACTTCTCATCAAAGCATTGTCTAAAAGAATATGAACTGGTTCCAAATTATCCTCATCAAAGAACGGATTATCATAAGAATGAACATTTGTAGCAATGTACTGCGAAAAGTTCCAGTTTTCAATTGACTAACCTGAACATCTTCACAGACAAAATTGCCGACATGACTTTACTTTTTCCTGATTTATTTTCAAGATGGAATCAAATTGATCTGTTATTTTTTATTACATATTTCGCACATTTTTCTTTCTGCTCTTTTATTCTGTACTGAGGTTTTAAGACATCAAAACTAACTACCTTTAAAATTATTTTTTTTCCCTCATCCACAGTTCTAATTTTACAGCACTCACAATTGTGTAGTTCGTTACAATATATACAATTATTTCTAGTAATCTAAGCAATACATTCATAAGTTTTAAGTGAACTGATTAAATTATTTATTGTGCTTCTCGTTTACATTTAGTGTGCAGAGTGGAGGCGATGGTTTGATTTATGTTTCCAGTTGTGAATCATTTCTGCTCAGTATTTTGTTTTTGTTTCTCCACTGTCATTCAACTACATAGCTCTTTTGTTTTCTTTATGAATAAATTCCATTAATGCTTTAATATTCCACATTTGGCCATGTTGCTACTGTGACAATATTCTAATGAAATCTCTGATGGAATTAATTTTAACAATATTGGACAGTAAAACTCAACTATAAGTTTCCAATATCACATTCATTGAATTTAAGCATCTAATCCGAGTTTCATACCACCCAGTGTGGAAAGTGGTTAGAGACTCTGACTATCGTACTGAAATACCCAGGTTTAAACCCTGTAGAAGGTATGAATGCAAATTGTCTGTGGCTTCATAGGAGGTAACAGTGGCCACCTATTAGGTATTTCCAGAATAAAATGACCACCACTTCTGCCTTAGTGGTGCCAAGTGCTTGTCATTAAAAAAACGAGTTTTATACTAATCATATAATTTCCTAGGATTCTTTACATTTCTAACAGGGGAAAGATTTAACAGTCTATTCATGTGAACATTTATTACCAAATCTTTTATCCAAACCTGTTAACTAACACTTTTATAGCTAAATCATTATTCTCATTCGTAAGCAAAAGTCGGAAACGATATTATAAGCTACCCCACCTAATAGAAACTTTAATTTAATTAATAACTTTAATTTATTTACTTTAGATAATGAGCCATTTTTGTGGATAGCTGCTTCATATTGACTCCAAAATTCTCGCCAATTGCTTGAATCACCCAAAAAATTTATTTATATTAATTTGGGTAATTTTATAGATGAAATTTCTGCACTTTGATTCGAAAGATAATTAATTAGAACTGGACACATTTACCCCTTCATTAGAATTACTACCTCTAGTCCTTTCTGATAATTCTTCTATTTTGACAATTAGATTACTCTTGTATTCTAATAGATTATCTTGATACTCTTCTGCATCAAAATTCTTTAAATCTGTTTCTTTCAGTATGGAATTAACAGTTAATTTAATATTTTCAATTTTAGTACTCAACTGATTTAATAATGCCTTTAAATTACTCATTGGCTTATTTTCTTTAATATTCTTATCTATTTTACTGATAAGCTTTTTAATTGAGCCTTTTTTACTAGCTCTTACTTTTTTCAGTTCCACTGCAAATAAAGAAAATAAATGTTTCTTATTTTTTCAGATGTATATCCAACTATTTAAAGGAATTAAAATCTTGACACGTACAATTCCTTCTAAATATTCATAAAATAATTATTAAGTTTTCTTTTTAGTCATCTTTCCTATCTTACAGGTTGCATCAAAATGTACAACAGATAATATGGTGTGGTGTATCTAACAATGTTCTACAATGAATCTAAATGCCACATCTAAATTTTTACATATGTGTGGTATTTCTATTTAAATTAACATTCAGTCTATTTAAAAAGAAATTTATTAAAATATCAAAACAAATTAGTCTAATGTAGAATCTATTCAACATCTCATCAGCAGCACTCAAACTGCATCAAATAAATCAAAAGGAAGTTCACAATGTTGCCACTTTATGTTCTCTAAATGAATATGATTCCACTGATTTTCACATTGCCATTCGGAGGCAGAGAAAAGCATCTATTCAAACTCGCATATTCACACTCTCATTGATAGCTAATTAATTGTATTTACTTTCTGTTAAATATTAATTTATTATAATGCATAACATATTCTTTGTAAAAAATAAAACAACCATTGAGGGTTTAAATTCCAAAATTCTTAATTAAAATTCAGTTATTTTAGATTCACTGTTTTCATATTAAAAAAAAAAATTCCAGGATCTGATTTAATATGCTTTTGATGAAATAGCATAAATGTAAATATGTAATGTATTTATTTATTTTTAAATCCTAGATGCTCTAAGATGTTTTGAACTTCATGAATAGCACTGAAAACTATTATTACATAGGTAAGAATTTTTATTTTGAAAGGCTTTTTCTAAGGCGATAAAATTCTATGAAAATATATGGAAGAAATTAATGGAAAACTGCACATGAAAATGCACATCAATAAAATTATTTTACCAAATATGCTGCCTTTTTCTGAACCTGACTAAAGCTTTGCATTTTGAGTAGTTTAGATTATGTTTGTCAAACATGTTTTGAAACATATTAAAAATTATTCATCAAAATTTATACTCTTAGAAATATTCTTTTTTCATACATTTACAGCAACGTTATTAGCTATACATCTAAATGGTATTTGAATATTACTGTAAACATATATTTATTTAATCCTACAATTATGTGGAATGATGGTAAAAGAGGGCATTGATGGAAAACCTTTAAAATATAAACTATAATATAGAAATTGCAAAACTGCTAATAAATACATTACATTAAAAAAAAATCTTCAAGAATGAAGAGAAACATGCAAAAGGTAAAAAATGAAATTAGGCAAAGCAACAACCTTTTGTTTGGCAAAAATTTTAGTCTAGAACTGTATCGATTTTAATGGCAAACAATATGCAGGTTACTCTTCATCAGAGGCAAAGAAATCCAGAATGAAGGGAAAGTAGTGGTTGTGTTTATATCTAAAAGGAGTATGAAAGAGAAGGTAGTGCCATCTGTTTGTTGGCAGAAATAATAATGAAAATTAAAAAATTAAGTTAATAGAATTCTAAATGTATAATGAAGGACTGCACTGGAATTAAAGTCATTAACTACACAAGATAAATCTGTGCAAACATGAAGAGCTTAAAAAAGCTCCAATTCACCAATGGAAAAAAATTTTGCAGAACTCAGTAGTGTGATTAAATTTTTAACGATGATTAGCTATCAAAGCTTTTTAGACATAAGTTTCATTTTCCTTGATGTAAAAAAATGCTCCTTTAAGTTTGGCTGACATACCTCAAACCATACGGACAAAATATGTTTTAAATTCCCCACGAATTAAAGTCAGAAACATCTTTAAGAATCGAACCATGGATTTTATTGATATGCGAGAAAATGACTTGAAAATTGAACTTCTGGAGAATCCATGCAATTTTGTAACTGACAGAAGAATGAAATTTTTTTAAAGGCTTTACCAATGAATCCAGAACAAAAGCCATGGTCATTGTTAACTGATTCCAAATAATTAAGTTCATTAGCAAACAATGATTCTAAGGAACAAAGTTTGAGAGTGCAAAATATAAGAAAGTAAAAAAAGCCATTTTTTCCTTAGCAAAGTGACATGACTTAGCACAAGGAAGCAAACAAACAGAGAAGGGTTTACGATAAACTGTAGTGCTAAAATCAGATTCATTGTGAATTCGAAGAATATCAAGGAAGGGAAGGATATTGTCATATTCAGTTTCAAAAGTGAACTGGATGGCTAAATCAATCAAATTTATAACAGATAAAATCTGGGATAAATCTTCTTTATAACCATCAAAAAGCATGAAATTGTCGTCAGCATAGCGAATCCACAGACAAAAAGGTAGTTTCTAAAATAATTTGACCTCAGAATAGTGCATGCAAGTGTCAACAAGTATGGGACTCGAGATTATGCGTAGCTAGTTCTTCAATTTAGTGATAATATTCATTTTGAAAAAGAAAGTGTGTTTGATTCAAGGAGACTTTAATACGGGAAATAAACTCTTCAATTTCCATATATGTGAAATGGAACTCTTGAAGCCTAATTTCAAGACATTTTAGTGCTTTTTTGGCTGGAATATTAGTATACAGTGATTTAATATCAAAACAAACTATAATGGACTACAGGGGAGAAATATCTCTATCAACAACTTCAAAAGAATTTTTTACAGTGTGAATATTGCTAGAAAATATAGAAACTAAATATTTGACCAAATGATACCATTTCTAAGTCTACAGATCAAAAAGAAATTCCAATTTAGTAGTCTTTGGACATAAAACCCAGCACAGTTAGCAAGAGGTGAAATAAGAGACTTTTTAAACTGAGTTGGAAGTATATGAAAAGATTTAAACACATATATATTGATGGAGTCATGAAACTGATAAATAAAGGCCCATACCACTTGATTCCTAAAGATCCTTCAACTTCTGACCTCACAAAATTTAAAACAGCATAACAATTGCAAACTTAACTGACATTTATTTAATCAAGAAAGGTTACAAGGGTTTAACTCTCTTTATGTTCATTTTATATATAGACAGCATGTTGAACAAAGTTAAATTCAACTGCACACTTCACTTCCATATTCATTCATTCTAGACCTGTAACTACATGATTTATCTCTTTACTTACTTTAGACCTGTATTTCCATTTGAAATGTTTTTACAGGGTTCATACACATTTCTGCACATGAAAATTAACTACTTTTAAGGACCATTAATGAAAAGAATTAAATCAGCAAATGGGAATTGAATACATTCAATTAAAGATATTATGTATACCTGAACTTCACTTTTGTAATATCACACTAAGAATAAAATTGATCTGTAAGTAGGATACATTACTATTAAACATTAAACCATAATAATAAACATTAAAAAATGTATCAAGAAGCATTAAATATTTTACATTTATAATAGTTGGATATATTTGAAAGAAGATTAGTAACATTTTATTTACGTTTTACTAAGCTTTATGTTGATTTTTTCTTTTGTTTCATTTTGTCACAGTCTAGAGGTTTAATAAATAGCAAGTAGATTTTATGTCTAACGGCAGAGATAGAAATGAGAAGTAAAATCATAATCAGCATGATTCGTTATGGAAGATTGGCTGTTGCCACCGTTCTTGCTTTCCTAGAGAGAGACCTGCTGATCAGAACACACCTGAAAGCCTTATGCAGGAACAGTTGGCAAGTTTTGAAAGTTAGCTCTGCTGTCTGTCTGACGCATTTAGTATCATAGCTTCGTGTACAATCCAAAAACTCAGTTTAAAAACTATCTAATTGATTTGCATTTTGGTGAAGAAACAGAAAGGGGAAGTTATAGTAAAGGTTGAAATAATAAACGACTGGTTCATTTATATAATAATAACTGTACATATCTTTGAAGAATAATTTTCCTTCTCTTCATATATTCATCTTTCTTCACCACGTTTCTTCTTCATTTTAGAATTTAATTAAAGATTTCTGTTCTTCTAAAAAACTAAAGGCATTTAAAATGTATACAAAAAGCTGCTAATTTTATTTGTAGAGGAATATGGACATTCAGAATAAATATCAAATGATATATGGTAAGGACCGTTTACAGAGATGGTATGGCAGAAGTTTCAGAATTTAGGACAGGCACTCGAAGCAGAATTTATGATCTAACAGAGACTGAATCAGGTGGGAAAATGCCTAACGCCAACCCGTATGATGCACTGAGAAATATAAGATGACTAAATAGTCAGTTTTCAATTTCTTTATTAATAGAAAAATTCATTTCTATAAATGCCTGTCCATGTGATAAGATCATAAGAATTTTTGATATTTGCCATGCTTGTGTCTAGTGAAAAGTAGAGAAAATATATATGTTACAAAAAAGATTTCTAGTATCAAAAGTAAAACATTCAAATATTATCTTTTGACTGTACTTCCAAAAATTCTCCAAAAAGTAAGAAATTCATCATAAATTTGCTGTAAAATACATCCATTATGTGTTAATATGATGAAGATATTTTTCATTTTGTCACATTTTTTTTTGGAATCTTCTAGAATCATAGGTCTATAAATCTTGCCTTCAAATCGTTTTAAACTTTCCATTTAAATCCTAAAAAAAAAAAAAAAATTTCCCCTACCAATTCTGTAACAGTTAAAAGCAAGAAATATTTTGGGGAAAAAAATCGGAGGGGGAAAAAATGTTAAATTAATTGTATAAAGAAAAACTTATGCATAACTCTTTAACATGAAAAACCATAAAGGAGACATTTTAAATTAACTACATAGCTAGTTTGCTTTTGCTAAGAATTGCTTCATAAATTGTACTTTATAGCATTTATTACCTTGTTTATTTTTCAGATTAAAAATATTGTATAATAAGTTGCCAAAATGGAAAGCAATGTCACTTTATAATATGACAGCGAAAAATAAATTTGTTTTATTTTAATGTTATTTCGTAAATATAATTTCAACATATTACCATTATTTTAATTAAATTTATCAATGTTATAATGTTTTAAAAAAAAGAGAAAAGAAAGCAAGCTCGGAAAATTTCCAGATCTCCAAATTAAAAATTTTCTACAGAAACTGATCACGAAAATGTTGTCACAAATCAGAACCATTTAATAAGAGAATTTACATTTCCAAAAGCAAAAAGTTGTTCAAGAGCTCTACATTAGAAAAAGAAAGAAAGAATGTCAAAATTTAACTTCTTGCTAGAAAGTCGAATACCCCACTGTTTATACTAGAAATAGGAAAAAATTATAACCGATTTAAAAGATAATCATATTCAGTGAACCGCCAAAAATATTCCTCTAAAATGCTAATTAACACTCAAAATGGCAGTTGTAAAAACAGATAGAAATTTCAGATGATTAAAATTAAGGACCTTCTGCATTCTGGCCGAAATTACGGACTTTAAAGAACCAAAAATCAATTCTAAAAACCTAAGGACTGTAGGAACCCTGTTTTAAAAAGGTAAAACAGATAATTTTATGAAAACAGTCCTAAAAATATATGGAAGAGTCTTGTAAAAGTAACATTTAAACTTTTTGTGCAATTCATTGTAGATAGTTAAAAATGAGAGCAAATTTAGGGATTGCAAAGGAAAATTTACTTGTTTTTAGAAATACATAATTTTTTGTCTTAGGAAAAGCAATATTCACTATTAAATTTACAGTTGTCTCCTTAAAAATATATATTGAAGGATACAGATAAAAACAAAAATTTAATTTAGAAGAAGCTTTTCACTCACACGGTCTCTCATTCTATAGCTCGCTTTTTAAAAGACTCTGAAAAGCAAATCTAAAAGATCAACATTTAAAGAAATATTTTTGAAAATCCTACATATACAATTTTTAATAATATATCATTCAACTTTTATTACTTTATGATTCTGTATGTCATTTAATATTGGTGTGAAATTTTTATTTGAACATTACAACTACCTTAAAAATGTATGAAATTATGTAATGAAATGATTTGTATTTTTTATGCACATTAAATTTCAACTGGTTTAAAATTTTAGCTATCACATAAAAAATACCACATAACTTGAGTAACACAAAATTTCTAAGTTATTCTATAAATTGTTTTGAATAAGTCAACAAAGTTTATATTCTCAACTCTGAATAAATTACAAATCTTACATTTTAATAGAAGCTAAAATTATTTTTTGCCTAAAATATCCAAGCAGTTTGTTTTATAATAAATTAATTTTTAATGATACTCATATAAAACTTTTATTGATATGTTAAAGCTCTATCTGAGGATTATTAAAAGATTGTAAGTCAAAATTTTTCTGTTATATAATTTGCATATTACAATCATGTCACAGAGTGTGACAGGTGTATTTAGTTATACAATGAATATAGCGTTATACGAAATATCAGAATATTCATGTTTTGATTCATCACATTCCACTTTACATTTAGTTTTTAATTAAAATTAATTATACTTCATAACATACAAAATTTTAATGAATTTTTATTGAAATTGCAAAAAATAATTAAGATTCTAAAATTTTCATAAATATAACTAGTAAGTGCCTCTAAATGTCTTTTCATTTTCTCTTTTTTGAGCTTCATATAATTTGGACACACCTTCTAATCTTCTTTGTAGAGCAACTGTAAATGAAAACAACATTAAAATACATTCAAAAAATTTTTTTAAATTAACATAAGAAAATTTTTAGGTTTACTCAAATGTCAGAAACTGAACTATCAAAAATAAAAACTATGACATGATTCACATTAAGTAGATACAGAATATCAATGTTAATACTATTATTATACAGATACACCTTCCCCAATTATCCATGCTTTTTTAGAAAAGTTCAGAATAATCTTTTAAGACTAATACTTGAAAAAGATGAAAGGATTTGGTAAGAAACTCATAATTTCTAAATTTTTGCAATGCAATTAAGTTCAACATTAACCCAAAATTCATAAAATGAGGAGGTAAAGATCTTTAATATCTTAGAGGAAGAAGCCACACACCAGACCTTTTTCCATTTCTGACATTTACAGATTTAGAAATGCAAAAGCAGAAAACCTGGAAAAATTGCTGCACAGAGACAACACGGATGCTATGCAATTTTTATGATACACTTAGTTAATGGAAATTTTTTGGATAATGTGACTCGGGAGGCCAATAGAAGAAAGCAGGTACAGGTAAAGACTAAATATAAGCTATGATGAGATATTAGAATGTCAGAGTATACATATTAATATATTTTAAAAGTCATGAATTCTTGTTTGCCAGTTAATATTTCGCTCTGGAGAAATATGAGACAGAAAATACACACACATGAAAGAAAACATGAGTTTTTTTTTAAATCCATATGCAGTTACAAAACAAGATTACCAAAATGTTTCTTTCTTTCTTTAGTCATTATTTTGCATAGGATTCACTATTATCTAAAAATATATCAAGCTTCCCCCAAAAAAGTGTTTTCTGTGGAACAGAGGGGCTAAAATACTTAAATATAAATATAAATTTTATTATTTTAATTAAAATTCATCTAAACAGTACATTATATATCATACATTTTAGTTTTCATACAAAGTTAAATTTTTAGAATAGAACCTGGCCACTTTTGGGGCCTACTAATGGTAAGTCACTGAACACTGGTAGTTCAGCCCAAGGTTTTAGTCGGCACACAGGCTAGCACATTGGCGTTTTCATGGTTTTCCCCATGTGTAATGTGCATATGAGCCTTGAAAAGTCCACCACGGAGGCATTTCTTCCCTTAGGCAGATAGCCCTCCAGGCTTTGCTGTAATCAAATAAACCAAGCCATTTTTGGACTATTTGTGTACCCCAGTGTATTAATCAAAATGAATATTTTGGAATAACTTCATATTATGGTGTAAACATTTCACATTTTAAAATTTGTTCTAACTGTTGCTTACTATGGATGCATAAAAATCCTTTTTAATACCTCTGAAAATAAATAAATAAATAAAAAGACATATTAGGTCAGTGTGTAAGTGCATGCTGTTCTTCATTTGGATTGCTGTTTTTACCTTGCTTTAATTTTATTAGTATAAATACAATATACAATACGTCATAAATAAATAATCACTATCTCTGTCAATGACCACCTGCCAGTGTTCAGGTAGAAGTTCAGTGCCTCTCCTGTAGAATTGTTAAGGTTTCAAGTTGAAGAAATGTTAGCCAGTTAAAGAGAAGTTTCATCAAGAAACTCTTCCCTGAATGTTATTATAGGGAGACCAGAAAAAACAGTAATAGAAGGGGCAATAAATGTGTCAGACGTGTTAATTTTTCTCTACATGACACTCCATAATGATCAGCCTTTAATGGCCAAAACAAGCTGTTAACAATATACAAGTTCCTTTTGCAACAATCAAACTCCAAATTGAAGAGAAACAATTGAATAATGAAAAGAGGTTTTACAATGCAGTATTATCAAGTCAATGACGAATAGCACGGACTTACGCATCATCCCAATATTTTAGCTGAAAATTTTCAGACAATAAATATATTTAAAAATAGTACTCTTGTTAAACTATTTTCGTTTACAGAGGTCTCATTTTTGATTAGCATTAAAATTACATCCTTTATTTTCTAATGAGTTAGCTGCTCATGTATATTAATGTAAGTTAACTCTTAATGTATGTTAAATGCAAATATGATTCGGAACAAAGCTTTGGCAGAAGTATATTATAATTTATATATACATATAAATGTTACTTATAAAAACATGGGTGAACATCATTTTGCACTTTTAATGACAACATGTCACACCACCATTTGATAAAAAATATATCAGGCAGTATAAGTTCATCTCTTTATTCAATAAAACTGGAAGTATCTTATAACCAAGCAATTTCTATTTCTGTTGTATTTATCGTACTGAAGTAAGGTATTTGCCTCTAAATAAAATATTATCATAGAATTTTTCTTTAAGAACACTGCAGTTCACAATTCTTTCACATCCCATGTTTAATGATTTCAAATATATGCCTCATTTGGGCCAAGTTTTGTAATGTATTTAGCTGTTTTCTCAATTTTAATGAATAATTCCTAAAACTGTACAACATTTGCTGAAGATCCACAATGTTACACTGTGTACAAAAAAAGAGGGGAACAGTTCTATACTCCCACTCTACTGAGCCAGTTGACGAAATTCAAATTGCGTTTTCCATGTCTCGAAATCATGACTTAGGTTATATATAATATTGTTTTAGCATACGTATTCTGACACAAAATCAGAATTTTTCTGAAATAACATACCAATTTTACATTACCCTAGATATTAAATTTTGCAATTTTTTATGAGAAATTAAAAAAATTATCTTGATGCATTTTTTTCAGTTTGCGCCAAGAATAATTCACTTGTCGAACTTCTTCATTTATACCAACCTATTTTCCTTTCCTTTATTTTTTAGAAATACATCAACTTTAAGATGATGGCAAAAATGTTATAGGTTATAATTCTAAATTTTTTTCGAAGAATTTATAAAAATTATAATAATAAAAAATGGGCGACTTTTATTTGGAAGGAACTTAAATTTCGAAATATGAAGGGAAGAATCAAATAAGTTTAATAAGAAAAGAGATATTAATAAATATACATCAAAGTCCATTAACATGGAAGAGTTAAAGTTTTGAGAGCCAATTTTTTAAAAACTACTTGTGCGATTTTTTACAAAACTTAGCAGTTTGGCATAATTTGAGTCGTAGAATCGAAATATGGAAAAAAATTGGCATGTCATTTCAGAAAAAGTCGGATTTTGTGTCAAAATACCTATATTAGAACAATGCTATATATAAATCTAATACATAACCTAAGTCACACTTTCGAGACATGAAAAACGCAAGTTGAATTTCGTTAATTGGCCCAATAGAGCAGGAGATATAGAACTGTCCCCCCTTTTTTTGCGCAGTGTACCTTTAATAGTTCTGTATATTTTAGAATTGCCTTAATATCCATTTTGCCTAATTTGAAGTAATCAGGAATTTTCAACATATTTTAAAATGCACTGAAGTGCTACAGGAGTTTAGAACTCAGTTTCTGAATACTAAAGTAAAGAAAAGCTTTGATTCCAAAGTTAATGAATTCTTGTTTGTTAGCTGATTAATAGAAGGTCTACTGGAAAGTTTTGTTGGATAATGTTCAACATCCGTGCAGGTGTTCGTTTGAGATGTATATGGCTATTTGTCTCTGTCACTGCATTTATAAACATCTGCTTTTCTAAATTAAGTGAAATAAAAGTGTCTCGTATCATTATTAAAAGAGAAGCAATTGTGTAAACACAGCTATTGATCAAGTTAATTTACGACAATGTATTTTGTAAGAATTTCAACAAGGAAGAAATGCTACAGAAGTGTGTCGAAATTTAGTTACAGTTTTTTGGTGAAGATGCAGTTTTGAACAGAATGTGCAGAAGATGGTTAAAAAGCGGCTGATTTTGATCTTAATGATAAGCCACACTCTGGGACAGCCACCTGTGACTGATGACAGTAGTGTCAAGACCATGATAGAGCAAGATAATTTTTTGACAACAGAGATTGTGGAAAAGCTTAACTCAACTCAACAAACCATTTCGAACCAGATTCAGAAACTAGTATTAGTCTATATGTGTTTCAGATCCTTATGAGTTAAGTGAGAAAAATTTGCATGATCAAGCCATCATGCACATTTCTGCTTGCTTGGAACAAGAATGAACCCCTTTGGACTCTCTTTTCTTTTTTGAATAATAGCTATGAAAAGTGGATTACCTACAAAAACATCATCAGCAAAAGAGCATATGTGAGCCCCAACAACCTTCCCCATCCACCTCCAAACTGAGTTTTAGCCTGAATAAGAGACTGCTGTGTGGGGGGGGGGGCATATCCAAGGATCAGCATATTACAAGCTTTTGAAACCGAATAAAAAGCTCAATTCAGAAAGAGACTGTCAGCAAATGGATGATTTAAACAAAGCAGTCAAAAAAAGATAGAGGCCAGCGATGTTGTGTAGGAAGCATATCATACTACATCATGATAATGCTAGACCACATGTTGCTTTGACTCGTGAGAGAAACATCAAGTCAAGCTGGGAAATTCTGTACCATTCGCCATAACTCCCCACACACTGGGCAAACTTTGATTATCACTTGTTTCTCCCTTTGCAAAATTTTTTGAATGGGAAAAATTTAAAACTGAAGCATCTGTCAGCCAAGCATTACTTGAGTTCTTCTGCCAATACCGACAAGACAAAAATGTTGTTAGGACATACTGGCAAATAATCATAAGTAATGACAGAAATTAAATTGTGCAATAACTATCATTAAAGGTATGAAAAATATATTATTTTTTTTTCACTTCCCTGGTGGACAGAATTTTCTGGTAGAACTTATATTTTACTTTGGAAAATTATGAGACAGAAAATACATTCTGGTAAAGAAAACGTGTTTTGTTATTGTCCATATTCTAGGAAAAAGCTGATTGCTGAAAAGCTCTTTTTAATAATGATCATTTGTACAGTATGAAAAATAATTTTTAAAAACTACATGATTTTTTTATCTTTAACCACTCTCAGATTTATTATAGAAAACAGAAATTTTTGTAATGAATATACCCAGTACAATATAAGTTCTATCATTACTGTCAATGCATATAAATACTAAATAAAATTAGGAAAGTCCATTAATATGCATATATTCTGAGAAAACACACACACAAAAATGCTACAGAATGAATATACTCTTATTTAAAATAATCACCATGTGCAGCAACACAGTGGTAATCAATAGCTGCACGAATCATGCCCAGTGGAATTTTTTTGGCATCTAACGTGATTGATTTTTTTAACATCTCAATACTGTGGTGCCATTTTTGACATGCTCTCGCCTTGAGCTTCTGCCACAGAGAATAATCCAATGGACTAAGTTCGGACTTTCACTAGGCCAGTCAGCAATAGAAATGAACAGTGAGACATTGAATGTCAACCAATGCTGCATGGTTTTTGCTTTGTATGTAGAGCAGTACCTTGCTGAAAAATCCACAACTTCCCTTCAGACACCTTCAAATTAATATATGGTATCATCTTTTCCAAAACGGTGTGGTAAACAGATGCAGAAGACTTTACAACAGCTTTGCAAGTATCCCTTGGCAGGAAACCACCCACTGTACCATGACAAAAGCAGAGTTACGTCTGTGCTGCTTAAGTGGAACTTTTCCTTCCTTCGAAGACCATGCATACACACAATCATTTTGCTTGCTAGAAGACTTTTTCACAGTGAATATTTTTTCATCTGTGAATAGGATGTTACAATGCTAGCTCTCCCTGTATGTCATTAACAAAGCATAGGATCGAACATGGCACATCCTCTGTAATTTTTCAGTTATTAAATGTCATATGTACCTCCAAGATGTAAATCATCCTTCAGATATGTGACATATCCATAGTTCATGGAGTATATTCATTTCACCAGACAAAATTATTTGTTTACGCAAAGCATTGCATTGAATCCTTGCATGACCAGCACTCACAACTTCTTTTCTGCGTACACACCTAAGATGGCCTGATCTAAGCGATTAGTAGTTGCACCCATGCTATTGTCTAAAACACAAATTGTTCATCTATATCGAGATTTTTTTTTTAATATTATAATTATTACTTTGTAGATGTTCAAATTTAAAATGATTGTCTTACATGGTTTCTTCTTTTTTGACCTCTGAGAGCAATGGAAGACAATAAAATGAGCTTTGGTCACTTCACGTTAGGTAGGAAAAGGTAATATAATCATGACATGATAATTTTTCCCTTCAAAGAATTACCAATTTAACTATTTTATAGAACCCTGCAATGTTTTTAAAATATAAAATTTAGTTACATTCTTATTTTTTATGCTATGTTTCAAAATTTAAAACTAAAACATCCTATAAATTTTTAAAAACTTTTCATTTTGGTATAATATTTTGTTTTCTGTTCCCAAAATCATTATTGTTAGCTTCCTGGCATACATATTCTAGAAGTCCTTAACTCCATCAACATGAGAGAAATATATATTTACAGTAACGACTTGAAATGATATTATTTAAACAAATTAAAAAATCCCAATTAGTTCATGTCGAATTTACGTAAATAAAATTACTCTTTTACTTTTCATTATAAACTTATATTTAATTATATACCTGTATTCTGATCTACCCACTGCAGTGCATCCATATGAGCATTAAGAATTTTAGCAATTTGTTGCACCTGAAATAAAACAGTTAAAAAATTAAAATATAAATATATATGGTATATGAAACTTCAAGTAAAGTAATATATTTAAAAAGAAAGAAAAAAAGAATAAATGTAACTGTAGTGGAACTTTGCTAAACCATTATTTTGCTTATCATATCACTTTTTTTAAGGTTCAAAATATATCAGCTACTTGTTAATAAAACTTACTCTATCATTCAACTATTCAAGGGGTTGGATGCCATTTATTAACTCACTCACAAACATGAACTTTCATTGTATTATTTTTCATTACAGAAAAAATATCTAAATTCCAAATTTTGCTGTTAGGTTCTGACAAGCTATAAAATAGTTCCTATTCATTTTCCCCTTCCATACACCCTAAGCAATTGTTTACAGCTGCATTCTAAATAATGAAATCTAGTCTTCTTTTGTAAAGAGCTGGCTATCTGTTAGTACTTCTTCTATTCTAAGTTTCGTTGTGTTAACTGAAATACTAAAAATCTATCATTAAAGAATAAGCTTGGCATTTCAAATATTTTGGCGATTTTTACTATTCTTTTTTAGAACGTAAAACTAAATTTTTTAGAATGTTGGAAAAGAAAAACAAATATTCAGCTATATTTTAGTTTTAAATTTTAATGCTTACTCAATTCTAAATAGCTTTTTTTCTTCCATAGCTTTAAAAAAATCTGGTGCAGACACTGCAGGATTTTTTTGCATGGAATATTAAATTATATGCAATTTTTCCTGCATTTCATTTAAACTTATTTCCTTGAATTTCATTGTAGATATATTTCTCATTCAATTAATTCAGTTCTCACTTCACGACACGGCAAACATGGATAAAACTTTAAAATATCTTTATTAAAAATTGAAAAACAGAGAAAAATATAGAAAACTAAATACAGTTAAAACAATAAAAAAAGAATTTTTTGATTAAAATTAGAATTTCTATGCAAAAACAAGCAATTCGGCCAGCGTGTAAGAA
>KK119551.1:43352-115481 GCA_000611955.2 Stegodyphus mimosarum | reverse complement strand
ATACAAAAGTGAAAGTACTTTTGGTCCCACTTGGCAAAAAGACATTGAAGGTGCAGATTCACTATTCTGCTTACTTTAAAAAAAAAAAAGGCTTGGCTGCATCCAAAAATAATAACAGCAGAATAGTGACTTAGTCGTTTCTGCTAAGTTTCAAATGTAAACAAATATGGCTGCTATGGTTAAAAAAAAAGACTTTGCTGCAATCCAAAAATTTTTTAATTGTTGATAATTCTACAACTATTGCATGCAGATTAACTAAAGGCATAACAACATAATTTAATCATTTTTAAAGCAAAAAATGCGCAATTTACCAACATATAAGAATAGAAAGAGCTGAGTTCACTGAGCCGAGTTATCAAGTAGGTGTATATATACAGTGAAAATCGTTTAACACGAAAATGAGGGGACTGAAATGTTATTTCGTGTTAAAGGATATTGGAAAAAAACAAGTTTCAAGTTGTTGTTTTTTTTTCCGGGGAGGTGGGAATTATTGCCTTTTTAGAAAATAATCTGATATTTTTCTTTGCATTGTCTTTTTTAGCATCAAACTGTTCGATGTCGTCCATTTTACTATTAATTTCATAATTGGAATTGTGCTTGTAAATAACTGCACATACTTTTCATGATGTTCCTCATTTCAGATGAAGTGGGAACAGGAGCTGCATCATTCATTTCATGTTCGTCATTGGAATCTGCATCAATGACATTTTTTTAGCTTTGAACAAACTCCAAAATGTCTTTGTATGCCATAATTGGGACTGTACACTGTGAAAAAAAAGGGGGGGGACAGTTCCATATGTCGTGTTCTACTGGGCCGATTGATGCCCAATTATGCCTAAATACTAAATTTTGTAAAATTTGGTGCAAAATTTCTGGAGAAATTCAAAGATTTAACTTCACGAATTTTTTTTCAGTTTGAGCCAAGAATAATTCACTTGGCGAACTTCTTAATACATAGCAACCTATTTTCCTATCCCTTCCATTGTGCAGGAGAAGAAAAAAAGTCACATCGTTCCTACCTTTTTACATTGTGCATGAGCAGAAAAAAGTCACATCGTTCCTTCTTTCAAATAATTTTAACAAAGTGCGTAAACCACATTTTCGTTATTATCACTTTCAACAAATATGCAAAATTTCAAAATGTGCCGATATATAAATTCACGTATATCTTCGGAAATTTTGAATAAAGAGCTATAATTTTTTGCACGTTCGCTCAGAAATACATCTATTTTAAGGTGTTCGTAAAAATTTTATAGGTTATAATTCAAATTTTTTTTGAAAAATTTATAAAAATTATTAAAAATACAAAATTTAAAACAATCATAAAAATGGGTGAATTTATTTGGAATGAACCTAAATTTCAAACTGTATAAGAAGGAATCAAATAAGTTTCATAAAAGAAGTGATATTAATAAATGCATACCAAACTGAATTAACATTGAGGAGCTAAAATTTTGAGAGCTAATTGTTTTAAAACTATTTGTGCGATTTTCATAAAACTTGGCATAATTTGAGTCGTAGAATCGAAATATGGGAAAAAATTGGCATGTCATTCCAGAAAAAGTCGGATTTTGTGTCAGCATCACTCTATTTGAACAATGCTATATATAAATCTAATATATATCTTAAGTCGCACTTTCGAGACATGGAAAACGAAATTTGAATTTTGTCAATCGGCCCAGTAGAACGGAAGATATAGAACTGTCCCCCCCTTTTTTTTGTGCAGTGTACATACCATATCATCATCTACAACAATGGATTCTTCCGATGATACAGTAGGACAGTCCAATAATGCAGAAACTAACTCAATCCTTTCAAGTGTCGGCTCAGTTTCAATATCCTCCTTCTCCATTTCTTTTGGCATGAACCAAACTCACTGATTTTTACACACACTGTGATGTACTCGTCACCGAATTCCAAAGCCAACTGATGAGAGATGAGATGTTTTTGTGTGACGTTTGTAGGGGTGGAGGGTGAAAGTAGCTCAGATAAACAAAACTGGCTCAGGAATTGGCTATTCCGAGGTCAAGTTAGCCTCTTTTCTAAGAAACAATGAAACCACCTTTCATTTCACAGCCCTCTTAAATCTCGCCTGCGCGGCTGGTGTTTTCCATATTTTCTGAAGAGGAATCTTTTTTGTATTAAGCGATTTTCGTTTTGTGTTAAAAACAAAAAAAAAATGAACAAAAATACATACTAGTTTGTCGGGACGGTTGTATTATTTCGTGTTAACCGATATTTCATCTTAAGCGTTTTCATGTTAAACATATTTCACTGTACTTTTGGTGAGGCTGACTGAAACCAAAAAAAGAGGTGCACAACTATATGTTATAGCAGTCCTATACACAAAATGTCAACGTTCTGAGGCTACTCATTTTTGAGTTATGCGAGATAGATACATACGTACCTACAGACATCATGAAAAAAAAAAAATCTCTTCTGAATCCATTTTAAATCAGTTTTGTAATTCGCTTGGGGAAATAAGATTCCTTTATGCTGTCCTTACGTATATATGTCACGCAAAACCATCGTTAAATTTCATTCGATAGCTGTTAAAATGGATATTTTCTTTGAAATATGATACCCGAAATTTTTCGCGATTACAATACTTCCTTACTTCGTGTAAGGAAGTAAAAAGGTTGTTAACATGTAAAGCTTGTTTACTGTAATAAATTACTGACATGTATACAAGAATTTTCACACCAGTAATTTATAAGTTTTCAAACGTTAAAAACACTGTAGAGGAATACTGTAGTTTACTGTAGTACTGTGTTAAAAACTGCAAAGAAATGTTAAAAATACGGTTTTGTTGCTGGAGACGTGAAAAATGAGCAATGCCCTCGCCCGAGATTCGAACTCCAGATCTCACGAATACGTGTCCAGCGCACTGCCAGTTACACCATGAAGGCAGGAAGAAAGGGAAAAAATACCTTATAATACATTATTAATATTCTAATTCAGTTTTACTGCGCTAGAATCTTAATCAAAATATCATAAAAAAATTCAGTAAAATAGAAATATATTTTATTTTTCAATTGTGCAAATAATTGAGGCAAAATATGCGATACATATGTGCCGATACTGAAATCTGCCATTATTTTCTAGAACATGAATGCTCTTTGTGAATAGGGTCTCTTTTTTTGAAAAAGTTTATATTCATCAGTATTTTTTCGTGACAGTCTAGCGGTGCTGCTTGCTTAATCTGTCAACAGGAAAAACTTTTTCCTAAAGGGACATTTCATTTTTATGTACGAATGCAAATATTTTGCTCTCCAATTTGTCTCCAATCACTGGAACATAATCTCAAATTTCAAAATTAAATATCTCCGTAAATTTTTAACCGAGTACAAACTTTTACTAACTGCAGCTACACAGACTGGAGGACTGTATAAAAAGTTAAACTTCGTAATTTTTACAAAAGTGATTTTTTCATATTAAGTCCCAAATATGAATATTTACGTCTTTTATGACATTTTTGTAACTGGAAGAATATGTCTACGACCAACGATTACGAAAATAAAGATCGTATAAAGACTTTCTGGATTCTGTGTATTATTATTACTTGCTTATTATTTTAAGTATCATGAATTTTTATTTATTTTGTTTCCCGCTTTTCGTAGACTGAGGAAGGCGTTGGCTAATATAATGACAATATTCTTGGAAACTCACAAGCCAGTACAACCAACTGACGTAAGTATTTTTATAATTTAAAACTTTTTCTCTTAATAGAAATATTTCAAGAAAAAGTGCGTCCCCCCCCACACACACTAAGAAGCATTTGGTGTAAATTTCCTGCGATGTTGTTAAGATTTGGTACATTTGTTTTTAAGATAATACAGAGTGTTTATAAAGTCGCGAACCCATTCTGATGTTTAATAACTCATAAAATAATAAAGATAGATTAAAATTAATAACATAAATGGTTAGATAGACTCAAAAAGTTTCATGACCCTTGTCAATGAACTTCCACTTGTACCCCCTTCGTCGCACGGAGAATATCGAGTCGATATTCAACTTCACGCCAGGTACCGGCAAGCACGTCGGCATCCACAGAGGCTATTGCGATTGTAATTCTGGCTTTTAGGTCATCAGTGTTCGACACACTCCTCCTGTAAACGTTGTCCTTTACAAATCCCCAAAGGAAAAAGTCCAGCGGCGTTATATCGGGTGATCTGGGTGGCCGAGGAATTGGACCTCCTCGCCAATCCATCTTCCTGTAAAATGGTCATTCAAAGAACTACGAACGATGGTACCCCAATGAGGTAGTGCACCATCTTGTTGCAAAACAAGATGGTGCACTACCATCTTGTTTTGAAAGTCGCGCTTTCGAGACAAAACGCAATTTGAATGTTGTCAATCGGCCTAGTAGAAAGGAAGATATAGATCTGTTCCCCCCTTTTTTTTGCGCAGTGTACATAGTTTTTCCCTCTGGGGGATAATTTATTGGTAAATATTTATTTCCTTGATTATTTTTTATTTTATTCAATATATTCAATTTGTATTTGCAATTCAGCCGTTTTATTTTTCTTTGAAACGTATTTTTGTGCAGATTTTTCGTTAAACTACCAGACGTGGTAGGTTTTCTCTCACTTAAGAAATTTTCCAAACATTAAGTTTCATCTTACTTGCATTGTTTACGTTCCAGTTCATTGTATGCTTATCTACTGCTGATGTACTCGAATTTTTCGGAATCCGGGTCTTCATTCCTCCGATGTCCCCCTTGAGCACCGAGTTCAAGGCTCATTTCTGTGAGGTGCCCTTGGGGCTTTATAGCTGAGCCATACACGTTGCGCCGAGTCAGTTATCGTCGCATATCGGCTCAATATCCGTTTAGATATTCTAATGTTAATACTGCTTTGTATTCCAATTGGAATGTAGGTTTCTTTAAAGGAATAGTATTGTGATAGTTCCATGGCTTCTTTTCATTTGTTATGCTCTAACTGTGACCGCGCTCTTTGGAAATTAAACTACTCACGTCACCTCACTTTCCCCTCTCGATTTTCTGACGAAGAAATTAGTTGCAAAAATGCGAAAAATACGCAAGGAAATAAGGTATTTATAAAATAATTCTCTAGCTTTATTTCAAACAGTAGTTATGAGTAAACAGAGGTTTGAATTTGTTTTTTATTAATAAAAATATATTATTTTATATTTACTTACGACACGCATATATTATGACACATATAAACATTTTACTTATGACACATGAAACTAATATTTCAAAAGATAAGCAGCAAACGCTTAAAGGAAAGGCACTAAAGAGGAATTAAAACATACAATTAACACACGAGGTAAAGGCTGCATCGCAGAATGCAAATAGGCAACCAAAATTAGCATTAAACGCATTCCCGCCGTCACGACACAACGTCCGAGCCTATCCGTCAGTTCGCAAGTAATGATAGTTTCCTGTAATCCGAGACAGCTAAAGGGGAAAGCATGAGACGACGACGACTCAGGCGAACGCAGTTCGCGAAAGCGGGCACCCGCGCGGTTGCGCTATCCCAGACTAATATCTGTGTGAGATTTTCGAGCTGGAAATAGACATAGCATAGGATGCGATACAATAAAAATGCATATAAAAACAGTAGGAAAATAGATCAGCTTTTACAGAAATAGGCAAGATCATAATATGCCTTGGTGAAAAATTACAGATAATACATAGAAAGAGCATAAGAAGAGTAAAAGAAGTCGTCAGTCGATGATTCCAGCTATCCACTGTCGGAGCTACTCCTATTGGTCGAAGAAAACGTGAGTGCGGTAAGAACAAGCACAGTGTCATGGCAAGCGAGGGGCGGGGCAAAAGGATCAAAGTAAAGAGTGCAGGGGCCAATGAGGCACGAGCAAGCAAAATATCAACATACATAGGTCAGTTTTGAAAAATATGCTGGTACTAACAAGTAAATGGAGAGGTGCAGCAGAAATACCAAAAATACATTTCAGAATTGTTGCGAACAGAACAGATTAACATACAAGGATATACATACTAGTAGAATATAATAATTGGATGCATTACAGTTATACTTTATAAGAATACAGAGAATTCAATCCATAAGGAGGATTGTACAATAATCCAGTATAATCCAGTATTACAATTTATTATTAATTTTCTCTTTTCTTTTTCTATATATAAATATTTTTTTTCCCATACTTGCCCAGAATGAGCAGTAGACACATTTACATATTTTCTTTATCATTTTTTTCTTATTATTATTTTATATACTTTTCTGAAATTTTGATTTTTTGTTAGAATTATACATTTTTTTATAAATTTGCAAGGAGTTTACACATAGTGGACAAGCAGTTTACATATAGTAAACAAATAAATAAAAGAATCACCGAAGCACTGCAAGTGGCCTTCTACGATATCGAGGGCTGTGATAATTGTAAAAAAGCCTAGGAATCGTGCGATTTTTAGCACGGGGGATTCTCTTGATGAATCTTTTCATTAAGTGTTTAATGTAATCATTGAGCGTTGGTATATTTAATTCTCTATGCAAAGCCTCATTGCGTATAAACCACCTGCAGCGCGTGGCTTGTCTAACAAAGGCATTCTGCTGCACCTGAAGTTTATTTAAATGAGTATGGCAAACAAAGCCCCAAACTCATTAAATATTTTACACTTATAGTTGAGCATATTTAAAAGAAGATAAGTGACATTTTATTTATGTTTTACTAACAGTTAGCTTTATGTTGAATTTTTTTATATGTTCCATTTTTGTCACATGCTTGTTCAGTCTAGAGGTTTAGTAAAAAGCAGGTAGATTTTATGTCAAGTGGCATAGATTAAAATGAGAAGTAAGATCATAATCAGCATGATTCATAACAAAAGATCCCCTGTCACCGCTGCAGCTTGCCTAGAGAGAGACCTGCTGATTAGAACTAACCTAAAAGGCCTGATATAGGCACGGTTGGCAAGTTTTGAAAGTTAGTTGGGCTCTGTCTGTTGCAGTTAGTGTTGTAGCTTCGTGTAGAGTTCCAGGGATTGTAACCCAGTTAATATACTTTAAGGTTCCAACAAGCCACTAAAGCACCATAGGTGATAAGTTGTTTTGTATTGTTTTAAGTCTCACTAGATGCAAAGAATATGTTTAACATGAATTTTTACATTTTTATGTTTTATCTGTGACCATGGTAAGGATTAATGAAAGGCAATAGCTCGCTTTAATATGCAGAGATAATTTTGAAGGGTAAGCAGTTATTTAAAAATAATTAAATTAGGTAGTTAGATAACCTTAGCCATTAGTTAGATAACATGGCCAATATGAAATTTTATTTATTTTTTAACAATATTTGGTAAAACGGCGTATTAAAATCACAATCTAATAAAATTTCACAGTTTAAAATACATGTAATTTATGACATTCATTCTTAAATGATATTAGGATAATTACACATTAAACGCTACAAAGTTACACATTAAAGCTGTTGAGTGTTGTTGTAACAAAACATTTATGTTTTGTAATAACAACACTCAACAAAGTATTTATGCATCTTTTTAATTTGAAGCCTTTCCAGACATTTTGGCTAATTTAAATCAATTTCCTTCTCTTTAAGCATCTTTTCTAACAATCAGAAAATTGTTTCAATACACAAACCAGTGTTCTCACTAGTATCTGCGTGCTTTATCTCCTAACTTATCAGCCTCCCTACAATATAGCCATGAGGTTTTACTTGATCTGGTAAAAGCTAAATAGTCAAAAAACCCCCAACAGACATGAAGCAAATTATCGCTATATCTGAAAGTAACTACAGTGCCAGACAAAATTTTAAATAAGCCTGTTATTTAAAAATAACTTAGAACATAAAGCCATGTTCTGATGCTAAAAAAATCAATTACATCTCGTGGTGATGTAATTAAACAAGAACAGTCAAATTCAAACTAAAAATGTGGACTAGTGATCAATGACTAAACAATTTAATTTTAATTTAAGCTGGCTTAGTAACTCTATCATATGAGGAAACAGAAATGGGAAATTATAGTAAAGGCTAAAATCATAAACAACTGGGTAATTTACATAATAATAACTGTACATATCTTTGAAGAATAATTTTCTTTATGTATTCAGTTTCTTTCTTCAATGCATTTCCTTTTCATTTTAGAATTTCGGAATTTAATTAAGGATTTCTGTTATTCTAAAAAAACTAATTGCATTTAGAATGTATAGAAAAAGCTGCTAATTTTATTTCTTTAGCAATATCAAAATTCAGAAGAAATATGAAATATATAAGGTAAGGGCTGGATATAGAGCTGATAGGGCAGAATTTTTAGAATTTAGTGACAAATTGAGCAACAAAATTTAGAAATGTCATAACTTTTAGAATTTAGAGCGAGCACTGGAAGCAGAATTTAGAAAGGCATTAGACAGCAGAATTTAGGATCCACAGAGATTGCATCAGGTGGAAAAATGCCTAGTGCCAACTCTGTATGATGCATTAAGGCATATTATATGGTTTGGTTTGGTTTATTTAATTATGGCAAAGCACACTAGGCATATTATATGAATCTTTTAAATTGTCAGTTTTCTATTTCTTTCTATAACTATATAAAATTCCTTTCTATAACTCCTGTCCATGTGATAAGATTAGAAGCATTTTTGATATTTTCCATGCTTGTGCCCAGTGAAAAGTAGAGAAAATAAAGGGAAGGTAAATATGTTAAGAAAAGGATTCTAGTATCAGAAGTAAAACATTCAAATATTATGTTTTCATTGTTCTTCCAGACATTCTCCAAAAAGTAAGAAATACTATGGAGACATTTTTCATTTTGTCATATACTACTGGAATCTGCTAGAATCACGGATTTATGAATCTTGCCTTCAAATCCTTCTAAACTTTCCAAGCTGCAGTGTCTAAAATCCTAAAGAAAAATTATCCCTACCAATTCTGTAATAATCAAAAACAGAAATATTTTGAAAAAAAAAAGGAAAAAGTGTAAAATTAATTTTATAGAGAAAACTGATGTATATTCTGAGAATTCTGAATATTCTGAAACAATATCATGGGGGAAACTCTTACTATGAAAAATTAAAAAGAAGACATTTTAAATTAATTACATAGCTAATTTTGCTTTTAGAAAGAGCTGTTTCATAAATTGTGCTTTATAGCATTACACCTTGTTTATTTCTCAGATTCAAAATATTGTATAATACATTGTTATAATGAAACTTTATAATATGACAGCGAAAAATAAAAATATTTTATTTTGATGTTATTTTTAAATATAATTTCAATATATTACCATTACTTTAATAAAATTTATCAATGTTACAATGTTTTAAAAGAAAATCGTCAAAAAATTCCCAGATCTCAGTATTAAAAATTTTCTCTAAAAATTGATCTTAAAATCGCCAAATTTAGAACCATTAAATAAAAGAATTCAGATCACTAAAAGCGAAAAGTTGTTTAAGAGCTCTTCATTAGAAAAAAAACGAATTTCAAAATGCTTATGTGTCACTTCTTGCTCAGAAACTTGAGTATCCCACCATTTATATTAGAAATAGGAGCAAATTATAATCCATTCAAAAGAAAACCATATATATCAGTGAATCGCCAAAAATATTCCTCCAAAATATAAATTCACACTTTAAAAGGCAGTCGTAAAAACAGACTTCTTTGGCGACGGCAGAAACTCTCTCTTCAATTTGCTCCTTGAGGGAACAAACTCTTTCTTCCATTTCTCCAACACTATTTTTGATCGTGTCTTTCTGCCTTGCTTAGCCTTGAATTTGTTTTCTATTACGCAGGTAATTTCTATTCCCCTTCTTGACCTGCTTTCATCTTTTCTTGAACAGCTTTTATCTCGTCTTTAACAGATTCTTGAACACTTCCATCTTTTCTTGAATGACTTTTATCTCTTCTTTAATAGATTCTTGAACAGCTAACATCTTTTCTTGGAATGCAGCAAAGGCAGTCACCAGCTATCTTCATTATTCCTTCATCATTCTTGTCACCAGTATTCAACCCCACTCCTGATATCAAAAAGTGTTGAGTACATAGGGTTCATAATAGATTGAATACACACAGCTCCAATGATAGGTTGATAAATTATTTTATCAAAAGAAACATTTCAGAGATCTGGAATTTTCAACAAAAATAGTTATACAACTCTTCAGAATATCACAGAATGCAATCAGTAATTACACTTCAAATTACTATGAACATTAAAGACTATGCAATGCAAAAGGAGCTAAAGAGCGAAACTAAACCGGACATAGTACTTGGAATTCATGCTGAGTTTAACAAATGACAAAAGTAAATGACAAAGTAACAAATGACTCTCCGGCCTCAACTAAACAATTTTATCATATTAGTAATTGAATTAACAGTAAGTATAGAAACCTTTTATGTTGACATTACACTTGCTGATGATTACAGATTTAAGTGTGCTAAATGTTGACAAGGAAAAATTTAACAAAAATTTCTTTCCATATGCTAAAAATATATTTTGTTAATGATTGCTATTTGAATTATGAATAATTTCGCCCCCCCCCCATAAACCCCGAACTGGCACTAGAGCTTGTATTGCTGCACCAGGCGGCAGAATTTAAGGTTGACAAAATTTAGAGAAACAACAAAATTAAGGGATTATAAACTTTTTAGAATTTAGGGAAAGCACTGGGACCCAAAATTAAGGGAAATCAAAAATTTAGAACTTAGAAAGGCGCTTGGTAGCAGAATTTAAGACCCGCAAAGGTGAAAAAATATCTATCGCCAGCCCTCAGTAAACTTAAGTATATTTAAGAATTTATTTCTTCAAAACTCAGATAAGCCTTAAGCATATGCAAGTATATTAAATAACTAAATTCATACAACTCAGGCTTAATTGTCTTCAGTGCAGGATAGAAGCAAGGCAAAATTTTATAGAACATTTCGTCGCCATGCTACTTATAGCCAACCATGTATAGCGGACACTGTTAAGCTAAACTAAAATTAAACTTTACTAATTCCAAAGAATTTCAGTTAATATAGCAGATTGTGCTGTATCTTAACTTTCTGATTTGATCCAGTTTATTATTTTTTGTAGGCTGTTATAATTACAGCAATTTTATGAAAACTAAAGTTTGAACTTTCGATTATGTCGAAATGAGTTTCTAATTCTGGAGCTGCAACAGGATCTACAAAGTGAAAGCATGTTTCGATGTCCATTAAACAACAAGTGGAATTGCTGCAAAAAAATGGATATAGGTATATCCATCTCAAAATTATGCGAGGAGTATGGCTTTGGGAAGTCAACTGTATATGACCTAACAGAAAAAGGAACTTTATGAATTTTATGGATTCCGACAACACACTCACAATGAATAACAGAAAAATTATTCGCTATGCTAAAAGTAACAATGATGACAAAATGATGATTGAATGGTTAGACAGAAACGCAGCAAGGGCATGCCATTTGACGGGTCCAATGCTAAAGGCTCAATCCAAAATATTTCACGAAGAAATTAACTTAAGAACTGAGTGCACGTATTCGATAAACTGGTTAACCAAATTTTAAAATCGCTGTGGTATAATGCAATTAAAAAGTTCAGTTAAAAATACATCAACTGATACTGAAGCTGCTGAACTATTTGCAGATGCATTGAGCTCACTAATAGTGAAACGTTAGCTCCGGGACAAATTTATAACGTTGATGAAAGTCTTTTCTGGCAATATGTCACGCGAAATACCTTGGCAACCTCTATAGAAAAGGCTCCAAATGGTGTCAAAGATTCCAAAGCTAAACTAACAATTTTAGCAGGCACAAATGTTGCAGGAACAAACAAGTGTAAACTTTTCGTAATCAGAAAAAATACGCGACCTTGAGCATTTAAAGGAATAAAGATTTTCCTGTTATATATCATGCAAATAAAATAGCATGAATGACACAAGCATTAATGTATGATTGGTTTGGAACTCAGTTGGTTTATCTAATGATGCAAAATTGTCCTGAATGTAGATAACTGTTCTGCTCATATCTCACAATTTTAATGAAAGATAATGTATTCATGTGATTCTTTCCTCCAAGTCCTTCAAACTATGGATATCGGAACATTGCACAAGCTGAAGTGCAAATATAAAGTGGCATTTTTAAAATCTATGTTAAATTTCTTGAATACTGGCAAGACATTTCAAGAATTTTTTTTTAATATTTTTGCGTAAAATCAGCTGTGTGGAGCATCGCAGGATCATGGGAGAATGTGCCTCCAGATACTTAAAAAAAGGCTTGGTATAATTTATGGCCAACTACCATATTTCATGGTGAGGATGATGAAGATGATAGATGTGGATATCGCAAAGGAAGGCTATTGAAGGCTTTCGGATATTGCAAACCATATATGAAATTTTCCAGTTAATGGATTTTGTTAAGACATGTGGAGAAGCAGTACTAAATGATGATATAACAAAGTTTTTCATTTAGATCACAATGCTCCAATCATCAGTTAATTAACGCACAGTGAAAATTTAGATCATAAATGCTTCATTATTTCATAAATCATGATTTCATATTTTTAATTTTATAATTCCTACAAGTGATCTTACTAGATTTAAACTGATGATCTAATATCCGAAATTGCCGAGTCTGGACGAGTTCAGATCTTGAACTTTGCACTGTATCTTACATTTAGCCAAATGACAAGAGACTTGATGAAAACTGAAACGACATATTCATAGAGATTTGACATAAAATCCTATTTCAAGACTGGTTCCCCTTTTGGGCTAACAATAACAAGACAGTAATGCATGATTAATTTATACCATTGATGGGTGGCTTTTTGACATTTTAAAATTTAAAGCAAAAAGAAGTGAAGTAACAAAATTTTCTGTTTTAACATAACTTTCAAGAAGATTTTCAAATTTATGAGGTATTTCTCACACCTTCTTCACATGCCTTCATGGTGTAGCGGTCAGCACACTCGACATGTATTCTAGAGATCCGTGGTTCGAGTCCCGGCGAGGGCACTGCTAATTTTTCATCTCTCCTGCTTAAAAAAAATATACCTGATGTCTCCACAGAGGGGCCCGAACTAAAAAGGTGGTGGATGATGATTCTCCACAACGAAGATTTAGCAATTGGGTCACCTAATCTTCAGTCACCATTTATTGGGGGGAGTATATGAAGTATTTCTTCCACCTTCTTCACATGTCTTCGTGGTGTAGTGGCCAGCACGCTCGGCACGTATTCGAGAGGTCTGTGGTTTGAGTCCCAGGGAGAGCATTGCTAATTTTAAATCTCTCCTGCTTTAAAAAAAACACCTAATGTCTCTACAATTCTTTTTGCACAAAGTATGAAAAATAAATGAAAATAAAATATAAAAATATTTACTTGCAGAACCTTTAAGATGCGGTAGTAGCTTATTAATACTAAAGCTTAACAAATTATTTTATTAAGCAGAAGTGGCATCATAGTATCTTCAGCTTTAATAGCTTTGAAGCAGTACGCTGAAAAAATGTAAATATATATTGTGCCATACTAACTCAACTTATTACTCCTCAAACCCTATAATACTAATTACAGATACCTTGTATACAAAGTTAATGTAATAAATTTAATTGAAAACTGCCATATGGTTAGACATAACAAACATTAAATAAAATGTATTGTGCCACACTATATATTTATTAATATTTCCTATTCCTTTCTATATTTTGTACAATCCCCTCGCCCCAAACAAAACTGAAATTTTAACCTAATTATCAATAAAACATGCAATGTTTCAAGGAATGAAAGGTCAATAAACAAAACATGGCTTCCATTAAAACATCACATAAACAATGAAACATTGCTCCAAATCGATGAATGAATTTATGCTGATGCTCATGACTGTCCCAAAAATACAGTACTGCACATGTTTGAAATGAAACATTTTAGCATGCTCCAGCCTTTCCTTAATGGGCATGCATTTTGTAAGTTTATTCACTTTTTAATGAGAAAAATACATTGTGAAGGATCATGACAAACCCCTGAAAATAGCAACTACTAATACTGGACCTAACTTTACATAGAAGAAAGTATCATTTATAACATCAAATAGAAAAATGTTAGGAGAAATTCCGAAATAGCTCATTTAGATAATTTTTTTTAAAAACAGATATATTTTTCAAATACTATCAATTTCTTAAGTACCACATCAGAATAAAAATAGCCTGGACATTTCTTGCAGCCTTGATAAATTTAAACCTGGTCTTTATTTAAAAGTTTAAACTTTAAGTTTAAATTAAGATTTTATGCTTAAATGAAAGAAATTTTTAAATTTAACATGATACAGTTTGTTTTTCTCAAAATATTGTATTCCTAGCATTTAAAAACACTTTAAAAAAAATTTTTTTTTTAAATCTGTACCAAGAGAAAAAGATGGAAATGCATATACTTACGTATGCTCTCTTTCCAAATCAGCATGCTGCTGCACATGAATATTTGGTGTTGACTCTATGCTCTTCTCAAGGGGTGACAACAAATCCTCCAACTCAGATTGTTGAGCAAGAATAAAATCTAATTCGAGATCTAATCTTTGTTGATCAAGCTTGACTCTTTCAACAGCATCATTTAATACAGTTATCTAAATTAAATATTAGATTTCATAATTGAATAAATACATAAATATACAAACGTATACTGAAAAATTAATGAGATTATATTGGGCAATTTCCAAGCATATCGAGTTTTACTATACATATTATATACAAGATTTTTCCTTTCTTATTATAATTCACAAAAAATCAAGTATACATAAAGGTGTGTGTACAGATTAAATAAATTCTTATGGTTGTTTTTCAGTTTTGTGTAAGTTTGATTTGAGCAAAAAGAATCACTGAACCATTTGTTAAACTAAATTTTTCAATGAAAGAACAGCTGAATGACTGAAACTGTGTTTTAGCAAAGTCTTCAGAAGTGTTGATATTTTTGTAGCCAATCCCAGAATAGCTCAGTCGTATGTACAACTCAAACATACATTATGGCAAGGTATACTCGAATAAGTTAATTGATGAAAAAGGAAAGAACTACAATATATTTTGTCTTTTTTCTGCTGGGCATAATATTTTTGAAATATTCTTGTTCAAATGTCACTGTCCATTTTCTTCCCCCTCCATTTAATTTTTATATCACATCAGGTATGATAAACATAGCAAAATAGCTTTCTAATTCTAATAGCTTTCTAACAGAGATTATCTAGTCTTGTTTAATCAGCCTCACCAATGACCACAAGATTTTATTTCATGAATCAAATTTCAACTCTAAGTTTTAAGAAAAAATAAATACACTTTAGTTAACAGTTATTATGAGTTGCATATTCATGTATTCCTATTGAATTGCATATTTTTCTTGCACATATTCTTCTTATTAGTTCTTGTTTATTTGTGCATTGATATTAATTTGAAGTGATGAACACGCAAAATATATTAGTTATAGAAATAAAACTGAAAAGATTGCATTGTATTGATATTAATAATAGAGATATAAATTACAATATATATGTAAATAAATGTAATTAACTACATATTGTAAAAAATGTAACGAATAATTGCAGAAGCAGGACATCCCTTTAAGAGTTCAGAAAATAAATGAAATAGCTTTGGGAAAAAAGTATGAAGAAACCAAGAATAAAGTTATTGATGGCATATCACAGATATGGTTCATGCAAAAATGACACAGAACCACACCTCTGAGAGTACAGTTTTGCAAGAAACAGAAAAGCACACAAGAAAGTCAACAGACATAACAATTTTTGCCCAGTGGCAGATGGCTTTCAAAATATAAAAGGCACTAAAAAATTTATTTTTCTGGTACATGTGGCAAAAAATTAGGAGATGGCTTTCACAATGCAAAAAATACCAAGAAAATTTCTTTAACCCTTTCGAGACAGTGCACCTTTGTTTAAGACGTTCCTTTGGGATGGATAGGAGTCTAAATAAAAAAAAAAAAAAAAAAATTTTAAAAAAAAGTTTAAGTCCTAATGTCATAACTTTTGTTACGATTTTAGATTATTACTTAAGCTATCATATATGTTAAAATGAGCATTTAATATTCTTTTCCCTCTACTTTACACGAAAATATATATAAAAAGATTACTTACTTTAAGAAATAATTTTCGGAGGCACTATTCAAATTATTCCGAAGTTTTAATTGATAAAACACATTAATAAACTTTTAAATTAATTAAAAAATACAAGAAAGACTATTTAAAAGAAAGAAGTAACAAAATCTTTCACGTGAGTTGGAAAACAGACACTCAGCGAGCTTAGTCTCCGACAAAATGTCCATATAAGAATCACTAGAAATATCTCTCTCTAAATCTTTAGAAAATGAATCATCACTCTCATTCATGTCACTAATTGGCTCGCTTACCATGCAAGTATATACTTCGTCTGATAAATTAAGCCTGCTCGCCATACTAAATTGAAGTCAAAGCTTTCCAAAATAAAAAGAATGTATTGGAAATACAAGCAATGCAAAGCGTATTAGAACGCCACTTAGTAACCCTAAAAGAGCCTACATAATTAACACACTACACACACAAAAAAATAAATAAATAAATAAACAAATAAAAATAATAATAAATAAATTAATTAATTTAATTTAAATTTAAAAAAGGACTCAAAAAGATATATAAAAAACACGAATGTTTATATCCTGTGGCGAGTTAAAGAGAGAGCTTTGTTTGTTTACATTATACTCCTCCCCCATAATAGCTGACACCAACGTTATACAAAATGTGATTAAAATGAAGATCAGGATCTTAAAACTTCCAGTTAAAAATGATATGGACACAAGGTGCAATGTATTGGGCTTTAAAACGCACTGGCACAAATGGACAATCCGTTCCAGAACAGAATCAAAGAACTGATTCCATTGATTGAATGAACGATCAGCGCTCCGGGGAAAATCAAATGGTAGTTCTTTCAGTTCACCGAGAGCTGTTCGGAAGCATGCCAAAAATTTTATTCCTTTTAATGTAAGCACTAGCAGTCTTTCCTTTACTATTTACCAGAAACATTTTTGCTATTTTCATTTCCTTGGAATTGTTCCTTTGAGTTCCATTTCAATTCTTTGAATACAGTGTCATATTATAGCTACGTATATTAGGTATTACCTTTTTATACACTATTACTGTAATATCTATGTAAAATAATAAATTGTATTTTTAGTTATTTACTTATTTTGCTAACATCTTGTTATCAAGAGCTGTGAATTTCTCTTTAATTTTTAAGATTAGAATATATAAACATATATTTTTCCTTCTTTGTATTTTTTCAAGGTTGCAGAACAAAATATGAATCCTAATGAACAGAAGAACTTTGAGTGGTATTTGGCATCATTTTGTCAAATTAGATATTTAAAAAAAAAGAAAGAACGAAAGAAGGAAGGAAGAAATTGCCGGTAATAGTCAGTAGACAATTTCCTATTCTTCAGGCTCTGCCTCTAATCTAAAAATTAATTTTTACACTGTGCTTAGTAATAACAACAAACTATCAATTATAGTAATAAAATAATGTAATCTTTAAGCAAAGTCAGTTAAATTTTCATTATTTTTTTTTATTCCAGAAATTTAATATTTTCTATGTAGACATGTTTTCTTAAAGAATCTCAAAGGTACAGTTAAAAGAAATCAGTCCAGGGAATGAACAGTTTGACTGATTCCAGCAATTCCACTCCTTGCTCAATTCTTTCTACTTTTCCCCAACCTTTGCATACCACTCTTAATCCATGCCTGTTCCAAGTGCATCGATCAAGGTTATTGTTAGTGAGCGGTGAATAGTTAAAAAGAACTGATTCACTTCAGTGAGAGAAAGGTTCCGATCTGATCCCTTAAAGGAGCGGTTTTGCCCATCTCTAACAGCTGGGGGTGAAAAGAACACAGCAGCATGCCACCCAGGGACCTGGCACACCAGCATGCCACCCAGGGAAATGAGAGTGTTTCTTGCTGGCTTGTACATGGTGGCCACTCAAGCAGGAGAATGAAAGTCCCTGACTTTTTCAGCTGTGTTTTACGTAAATTCCAGTCTATGAGTAATGCACTTTGGCTGTGCTAAGAGGTAAATTAATTATGGTACCACTTGAAAACACAACAATTTTCCAATTACATATGACATATCCCAAAGCATTACTTTTATACTATAACAGGAGTTGTTTTCTCCATTGAAGATTGAAATCAGAAGCTGCCCAATGTGGTTAACCCCCCCCCCCCAGCCATTTTGCCGGTAAACGAAAGAAAGAAATCTATTTAATGATATTTTTAAATAAATTCATGTATTTTATATTTATTTAGCAGCATACATAAGTAAAAATATGTGCATTAACTTTCGTGATGTTATGTCGTCATACTGCTAGAATTAATTTCAGGATTATGCCAGAGAAAATATCCTGAAATTTGAAAGGTATTATTTACTAATAATAAATAAATTTAGAGGGAATAAGCAACATTAAATGACATGAATAACATTAAAATAATTAAAAACTGAATTACAATAATCAACAATATTTTGGCAAATATAGTTATATTAAATGGTTAACCTAGATGATTGATTACTATTTTTTTTATTTTACTGCAAAATGACAAATAAGGCATTTATTACAAAGAAAAGAAAAGTTAGAAGATTTTGCGGGAAAATTCCAGTATATGTTATGGCCTTGGCACGATTTTGAAAATTGCCGCCAACACCAAAATGACCAGTTTACTACTCATCATAATGTTGACAAATCCTGTGTGTACCACACATGGAAGTTAGAATAAAATACACGAATTCCATTCTAACCTCCATGGTACCATATATTAGGATTAAACCGATTTTGTTTATACAAGAATACGTATTTCTCTAGTTCAATATGCACTATACATGCGCATGCGAGTCTCTCGATTCTCGAGGTTACTAGAAACCAAAGTTACTGGAAACTTGCTTTGTCTTTCTAAAAGACAATCTAATTATAGCTGTGAAAATTGGCTCTATGCCAGCTGTCCGAATGACACTCACGTGCGAAAAGAAAGTGATCGTTTCCAATGTCGGCGCAAAACTTGCTTTGGGGGAAGGATCGCTTATGAAATTCCCCTATTTTTCCAGATTTTGACTAAAATATTTAAATTCCCTGACTTTTCCCTGAATTTTTTGGTCAATTTTTGAATTTCCTGACTTTTTCCGGTTTTCGAGGTGGTGTGGCAACCATGATGTATGTGTGACAGTCAGAGCGAAAAGGTTAAGTGTTTCTGGCAACAAATTATCTACATATCAAAATGCTGCAAGTGAAATTGCAAAGAAATTTTTAGACATTATGCAGAATGAGAATATTACTGCAACTAGGATTTAGTAGGCTTCTTTTATTGGAAATGATTGCAGCTGTACAAGAAATATTCTCTATTTTATTCAATAAAAAGAAACTTATTGTGGTTCTTTGTAGAAATATTATTTATCACAAACTATCCTTTTTAACGTAGATAAAACAGCCAAATCCAGTGCTCCAAAATGCAAATTTTGATGTCTTACGAATTTACTACAGGCCAGAAATTAGACTGGACAACTTTTTTTTTTAACTCACAAGAATAGTTTTTAATTAATTAATCTCAAAAGGCTCACAAGAATGCATTTTAAAAGTATTTTTTAATATTTGCTATGTAATTTAAAGTATTATTTTTGATACTTTTCCAGTTTACTTAGCCATTTATTTATGTGATCTAAAGCCCAGTTCCAAAGAAACCAGCTAGCTAAACTCTCACAACACATAATTAGAAATAACATGAATTACATATATATATATTGATGCAATTAATTAAGAGATAGTTACAAACATTCTGTTGGAACAATTTTAAACAATTGAAATGGCTCTAATGACTCTTATATTTCCAACAATAATTAACCCAATAAAACATTTTGAAACAACATTAATATGTATTGCTATTATTCATCCTCCTGATCTGAGAGAACGCTGACCAGATACATGAATTAATCATGGCCAGATGAAAGAAACAATCTATCCTTGACCAAGTTACTTGGGCATTTTAAACGGGCAGCCCAAATTTGCCCAGCTGCATCTCTTTTAAAACAGAACCTCCTGAGGCCAGAACTAAAATCACCTACGTCATACCTCTCCATGGGCTTTCAAGTTTAACAATATTTTAATGCCCCCATGATGCAAAGATACAATGCAGTTACATACATCTATGCCTTCTTCAGGATCTGAACCCTGGCTCAATATGGCATTTGGCATCAGTTAACTATAGTATCAATCAGGACAATATGGTATATATATTTGTAGTATGAAAGAAGTTCTTTATGATAAATATTTTTCATAATAATATCATTTGTAAGATTTTAAAAGACAATCAATCAATTATATGACAAAAAATAAATTTCTGAAGAGTAATGAATCACTGCAGTTGTTAACAATGATGTATATGTATAAATTTATGTAAATACTATTCACATTTTAATAGCTTTTAAAATGCATTTTCATTGTCAATTTGATATCTACTCCCAAACTGCTCATTGCCAAGTTAGTATCATTTAAAGAGTTCTGATGTGATTTCACTACAGAAAATTCATCCCTCCTTCACTGTGAGGGAAATTTAAAAAAGAACTGATCCATATATTAATTCAGAACAACATTCAACCTTTGAGCTTGGATTAATTAAATTTTTGAGCCTTAGCTCACTGAGAAAGTTTGCAGTTTTATAGCACCTCTTAACTCCAAGCATATAAAGAAACGTAACGTTTAGATCTAGGCTGATTAGATATCTTTCGAAATGAGTCTACAATATTTATTCACATTTAAAGGAAAATTTTGGTGGCATATTTGGAACTGCTAGAATTACATTTCTTTTTCTCCATTTGTATAAATTGTTATAACTCTGGAATAGCAATAAAAGTTTTCCTTTCCTTCCACTTACTAATTTAAGAGGTAAAACACAAACTAAATAATATGTACAATATGTAAAATTTGCTCTGCACATATTAAATTTACACACATCAATACAAAACGATTCAGAATTCATTGTTTACAAAAATCTTGATTAAAATTCCAATTTATTTCATATCATAAAGTTGAATTACACTAATTATACATATAAAGAAAACTTCTACTTCAAACAATGATAATCCCCTTTTCCCTCAAGATGAAAAAGAGAACTGTCAAACAAGCATAATTATTCAGCTAATCAGCGCAATAAAACTAACTATTTAGTTTCAATTTCTCCTTATTATGTAGTTTTCATACATTTTGTTTTTGCATTTTCAAATCTGAAGCTAAAGAGAGAGTTTATAGAGGCAAAACATTAGCATAATTAGTTTTAAAAAGCTAATTTAAGTAACTTGAGTAGCTTCATTCAAGAAAATATTAGCATAATTAATTAGCTTAGCTAATTGTGCTAATATTTTGCCTCTATAAACATTAATGATATATCATATGATCTTTTTCTCAAAGATTTGCTTCTTGCCACGGGAAAAAATATTAACACTGGAAAAATTCACAAGCTTAAGTTTAAAAGAAAAGTACATGTTCACTATGTATGTACATATTTTTACCTTTTCTCCATTAGAAATTAATAGTTTATCCCAAGCATTAACTTGAGTAGCTTGATTCAAAAATACTTTTTCTTGTTCTTCTAATTCAATTTTCCATTTGTTAATGGTATCTTCAAGCTGTCTAAAATTTATAGTAGCTGGAGAAGCTGTACTTGGAGTTCTAAAAATAAAAAGAAAAAAGCATTTTAGTAACATAGTAAAACAACTATATAACACTTCAGCAATTTACACACTTTTAAAATTGCATGCATGCTCAGAAAAATCATGTAGAGCTATAAGGTTTTTTGCAAGTACAAACATGAAAAATCAACTATACTCTCACCAGAATTCAAACTCCAGGATCATGCAACTGCCATCCGAATGTGTTACGAATTACACCATGAGAAAATACAGTTGGAAAAGTCTTTTATATTCTCTCCAATTTAAAAGAGAACAAAACCCAGCAGACAAAATATAGTTCCACTGTGTTTTTGTAGGATACCACAGTATCATTCCCCCCCAAGAGCAAGAATTATGAAAAATCATACATGCGTTTGGCAGGATTTCAACTTTGATTCTTCTGACTGCTGGCTGAAAATACTACCAAACGTACTTACAAAAAAATGCAGGTGGAAAGGAAAAAATTCAGTACTTGCCTTCCGTGGAAGCTTTGGCAACAGAAAACAGCAATAATGCAATTCAAATTTAAGAAAGTGTGATTTGTTGCCAAATGTTATAAACACCCACAAAAACAAATTTGACTATGGCAAACAATATATTGGTTTAATACGGTATATTTAAGGGTGCCCCTTAGATTATCACTAGGTAGTTGTTTCATTTATTGTAACGTGAGTAGTTGAATGCTATGAAACCCTATTATGACGTAATTGGTTGCCGTAAATTTGAATGATGGAAAAAGATTTGCATTTATGGTTTACACGATAAAATGGCTGAATGTGGTAAGATTAATTCGAATTTCCGTATGATTTGGAACAAAAGGGGAAAACATATTAATTGAGTGATGTGTAAATGAAGGTTTACTTAGTAGCTATGTAAGTGCCATGTTTGTAGGAAGGAAATGTGAATGGTCGAACGGCGGAGAATACCAGCACTACAGAGGTTATTTTTTAGTCTTATTTTCGTAATTTATGTGGCGACGCCAGTATACAAATTCTAGTTTAGATAATTTTAGGAAGCTTTTAGATGCTGTTAAGGAATTTTGTTTTACTGAAGACAAAGAAATTTCTAAATAAGGTAATTGGATATTTCCTTTGTGCAGTGTTAAGATGAATTTCTCTTTTTGTTATTTCATTGTTTGATTTAAAATGTAGTTTATTGAGTAGTTTATTGTAATTATTATAAATCACTGCAGATGTTAACTATGGTATATGTGTATAAATTTCTATAACTACAGATTCATATTTTAATAGCTTAACTAATGAAAATAAGAAATATCCTTTGCTTTTAAAATGCAATTTCATTGTCAATTTAATATCTTCTTTGAGGATATATATTTTTTGTTTGGTTCTAGTGTAGAATTGGCTGTTCCTTTGATTTTATAAGCGAAAATAGATCGATGTGTACATGGACAAAGTCAAGGGAGTGCACAATGCCAAGTTTGTGCAATTCTCTGATGTTATTTTAAGTGAAAATAGGTTGATGTGTACATGGATACTGAGTTTGTGCAATTCTTTGACTTGTTATTTTGGCTTTGTGTAGCGGCAGTTTTTTCCAAAAATCACCAATTTTTGCCAAGAGACCTGTAAATATATTTTTTACCTATTGGTCCTTCATTCAATAAGTTGTATTTTAATATGAATTATTGTTGTCAATTTTAATATGAATTTGCAAATATTACAGTTCTGAAATATACTACGACTTAAAAAATTGAAAGTATAAGTAGTGATAAAATAATTTATCTTTCACATTATACAGTACAAAATTACTATATTTAATGCCATTATGTAAGCAATTTATTCAAAAATAACAACATATATAAGCATGCCATATAATTCTATTTGCTATTAAACATACCAGAAAAATCTATTTATTATTTTATTTAATACAATTTTGTCAGCAATTTGTTAAATACATATACAGTGACTCGCATGTTTTCAGACAATTGTATTTTTAAAATTTATTTTCAAAAATCTAATACAGTACTAAATATTAAAACATACACTCCACATTTTTTTCCTAATACATTATTTATTCTCTTTTTTAAGACTGGCTTGTTATAAAACAAACATGATAAAATATTCCTCGTAATTAAATAATTTATTCAAAACATGTTAGTCGGTAACTCGTATAATCAGATTCTCATTCATTCAGATTCAGATTCATACAATTCAGATAATTCAGAATTCTGTTGAGATGTCTGAATATATGAAGTTTCTTGACATAACTTTTTGTTTTAAGTGAAAATACATCACAAAAATTATTGTTCGCATTTGGAAACTATCACTTGTTTAGGAAAATATATTAACAGTTCTATATCTAAAGTGAGAATGGCAAGAAGCTTCAAACTAAGAAGTTCTGTAGAAAATTTAACTAACCATCATTGTTAACCCATTTATGTGCAATTAATGAAATGGTAGTCGTGTTCGAAATATCCACAAAATTGTTTATATAAAGTATTCAACTATCTTTGACCCTCTGATCAGCAAGGCGGCCATAATATTTTTTGCGATGCCTGTAAGAACATATATATATATATACGTGCATCTTAAAATATGTTCAAGAAACTAAGACAATATGTTAAAAGTACATAAATCTAGGTATAAAATATCAGGAGCATTTTGACATTAAAAATTAAAAAACTAATACTTTCTCGTGGTACTTTCTCTATAAGCACTGATAAACTTCGTGCTTTCTTGGTGAACACCCACACTAGTCAGACAGTTAATGTTATAAAATGATGGAAATTTAATGGAACTGCTGAAAATGCACTTCCAAATTCTACCAATCATTCCACACTAATATGAAGGAATATAAGATTTATCCTAAGAAAAATCAAATAAAACCCAAATATTAATGCTGTGAAACTTACAGCAGATTTACAAGAATAGTTGGCGATAAAAGTTAACCTTGAAACTGTTAGAAGTAGCATTACAGCACCAACAAGAATACAAAGAAAATATACCTGTCATTCACAAAATCTATTGTAACCAAAGATTTGTCATACTAAAACAATGTTATTTTTGCAAACAAGTCACAATTTAATGCATTTAAGTTTGACGGACAATTTGTTGTGTGATGAAAGCAAATAAAAAAAATGAATCATTAAAACCAATTGTTAACTGTTAACGATAATGTTGAAGGCATAATGGTTTGGAGATGTTTCATTACCTCTGGAATAGGAAATATAGTTTTCTAGAAAATAATATGAATAGATATAAATATTAATGAAAACCTAAAAGCATGTGCAAGAAAACTTGAAATACAAATTACGTTCAAGTTCTATCAGGATAATGATCCTAAACATACAGCCCTAAATGTTCACTTGTGGTTATTATACAACTGTCCTGAAGTTGTCAAAACTCCTTATGTTCTCCAGATTCATATGGCTTTCCTGAACTCTGTTAATGGAATTCTTACTGAACTTGTATGGATTGAGTTGGAGAAAGAATAGGAAAACCATGACATTTGTTTGAAAGTTCAATTAAAAGCAATTCTTACAGATGACTTTAATACAAAACAGAACATTCTTACATGAAAAAAGCTGAATCCATGTCAGAGTTCATGTAAAGTGTAATTTTAGCTAACAGAGATTTAATAAAATATTGAGTGTCTCAGTATTTTTTGTTTTTTTATTAAATAAAAACTGTTTGTTCAAAGTATTTCAATACTTATGCGAGTTCATTTTCAGATGGTTTTTTTTTTTTTTTTTTATAATAACCTTTCCCAAAACAACTGGGTTTTAAAAAGCAGTTATCAATAAGTGGTACAAGGTAAAATAAATAAATAAATAAAAGTTATTTCACTAGTATTTAGTAACTGATATTTTAAAACTGGAAAACACAAGTGTATATGTATAAACATATTGCAGAATTCATTTTTTGTGGACTCTTTCCAGCTGCTGCTAAAAATGCCTCAACACCAACTATAGCTTCACGCTGATAAATGATTGAAAATAGTAAGCATAATGAATATTTTACAATGAAAAACCAATACAATGACACAATGCAAGGACAAAAAACCAGTTAGATCATTAACCGTTTGCTTTTCACACACATGCAATTTGCTTATAGCCAATGCAGAAATGCTGCGGATCAATTTTCTCGCTGAGGCCACTATATGTAGAAAGAACCAGGAATTCCTTATATAAAACTGTATGTTAATTCTGTACATAAATCAGTATTTAAAAAGAAGAATATGCATATACAAAACTTTCTTTCTAATACTGTCCGTTGCAGGAAACTTAGTTAACAATTAATGCAGCTCAGTATTTTGAAGAAATCTAATCCAGAAAATGTTTTCTAATCTCTGTAAAAATATACACGCTACAAAACAATGAAAATTTAGTCTAAACATTAATTTCATGTAAAGTTGGTTGGAACTTCAATAAATGTATGTAAGAATTGTAGCTAATGGTTTGAAATCAATATTAAGTCAATGAAAATAACAAACTTTCATCCAGATGGTACAACAAAATGAAATCAAAGATTTGCAAACATTTAAATATGCTTACACAGTAGTAGTTGTGCTTAAAACTGCAGATGTAATTGCTGCTGATACAGATGATGCAGTGGAAAGAGATGTTGTAGTACCAAAAATTGATGGTATGCTAGTAGATGAAGCAGCTGTAGAAGATGAAAGCCCTGGAAATGAGAAACTCGCTGTTGCTGTTGTTGCTGTTGTTGCTGCTGCCACACTGCTAGCAGGTGTAAAGGAAAAAGCTAAAAATATTACAGAAAAGTAATTAGGGTCATAAACAGTTTAAATCATCAGTACTATAAATATTCAATGACAATATGCAGTCCTTACATCAAAACATATTACCCATCATAAAAGATCAAACAAAAAGCTTCTAAAACCAAAATAACTAATCAATACATAAGATTGCAAAATTCACAAGTTTCAGAATTCTATTAGCTAGCAAATAGCTAAACTAAATGTAATTAAGAATGGATAAATAACCCATTAAAATGCATTTTAACAATGCATTGAAAGAATTACAACACCCCCTCTGGCCCCAAAATCTTTCAAACACATAAAGAAAGAATTCTTTTAAAATTCAGTAACGTATTTCACCTCAAACAGACACGTTTACTTAACAATTTTAATGATAATATGAGATATCCAGTGACAAACAGATTAATAAGCATTAAGTTATTCGTAAAACTTAGAATAACATTTACTGAAGATGTTCAAAGCATCTCTTCACTGAGTTCTTTTTCTTAAAGATGAATGCAAAGCTTATCAGTTTTAAAAAATTAAAAAATGTTTGCAATCACTGCATTTATTTTGACCCAAGGGGAGAGGGGGGAAATTAGAAGACTTCTATGGGGAGGAAAGCAATACTATTTAACAAGTCTATACCAAAATAACAAAAAACTGAATTATTTTTACTTCACAGAAAAGACTTGCAATAATAGATTCAGAATTTCATATGTCTATTGAATTTTAACACCTTCATTGCATTTATTCATCTTTTCTTTCTTAAATTAGACTGCATTCAATACATTTTGCTACCACGCACTTCAAAAACCTATTCTTCATAATATTGAAAATCACATTTTAACATTACAGATGAGTAATTAATCAATTCTGTTACCATACCTGCCAACCTCTAAAGATAAAAATTCAGAAGATTTCTCCCCCAAATTCAGAAGATTTCTCCAAAATTCAGAAGAAAACGAAGAATTAATATCATGCTTTGATATTAAAAAAATAACAATTTATACAAATAGAAAAAAGAAAATTGTACTTACATTAGTAAATCTCAATTAAGTAGTAACTAAAAAATTTATTAGGAAACATAAAACAAGAACTTAATGTTACACAAAAAAATTATTGCAATGAATTTAGAGTGCATTTTTTGGCTTTAGCCAAAAATTCTTTGGAAAATTTCCTGTCATAACAATTAGTTTCCTCATAACATTTAGCAATTAAAATGTTTTCTAGAGTTTTTGGTGAAATTGAAGAACGAAACATAGTTTTGTTTTTCTTCACAACACTGAAGACTCTCTCGCACTCAGCATTACTGTGTGGAATTACGAGAATAGCACATAAAACTCTTGCTAGTCTATCATATTTTGGTGTTCCATCAGCTCTTTTTATTCTTTTTAAGGTACCAACGAGGACATCAAGTCTATCTTCTCCAGAACTGGCAAAGTCTTCAAACTGTGCAGCAGAAAATTGGTTCTGTAGTTCATTTAAAGCATCATTATGGCATTCATTTCCTTTAATTGTTAACAAAAATGGAAATTTATCAATAAAAAAACGAATCTTTTCAAAAGATGAATTTTCAATTTGTTTCAAATTTGCCACTTCAGCATTTAAAAGAACTTCATTTTGCAAAGGAAACTTCCTTACAATGTAATCACAGGCTGAGGAAAAGTACTTTCTAACACATTGAAAAAAATTTTTTTTCTCATGATCTTTCAAAGAATTTACAAGTTCTCTGGTTTGATTTCCAATTATAAGATCATTGTCATCCTTTTGATTTGCCAAACTATTATAGGCAACACGAATCAACACACTGTTTTTCACAACGGACGGTTTTACAAACTTAGTATAAAGTTCTTTCAAACTGAGTTCGCTGAGTCCGAGCTGAGTAATTCCCTTGCTGCTGAAGCGAACGCGAAAAAAATAATCTGGCGCCCACAAAGAAAAGAGTGGGAGAAACAAGTTCAGCGCATTGGATTAGCTGGTTAAGCAGCGAGTTGGGAGAAACTGCAGGTTACTAGATTCGAAGTAGTCGGTAGTTGGCGGTAAAACACGATGCAATTGGCGAAAATCGCTGAATTGGCGAAAAATTCTAAAATTTCGACAAAAATCACTAAAAGCACTTGAAAAAGGAAAAAAATCGTAAAAAATGGATTACGATCGTAAAATCGTAAAGACAAACGCATTTTCGTAAAAGTTGGCAGGTATGTGTTACCATTAATCACAACGCCATTAAAAATATCTTTTTCGTAATAGTGTTTCATAATTATTCAGGCAGAAAATTATTGAGAAAGTAAATCTGCATAAATTTACAGGAAATTGTTATTGTGAAATCAAAATGGTGTAAAAGAACTGAAAGTAATACTAAAAATGTGCAAATCAAATGAAATTGTCAGACACTTTTACAATTACAGCAAATTAATTCTATTGGAACTTAGGAATAAAACACATGGCAATATCTCATGCTGTTAGGAATACTGGAAGAAAGTTCTATGAAGATTAATCCCTGCTATATATAATCTGACATGTTGTCAGATGTCTTGATGGATTATTAACAGAAGACATTTATGGAACTGTCCCGTGACAGTAATGAAATCTGAAGACAGTAGCAAAACATGCTAAGCAATCTTTTCCTCTTTTTTCACCTTTAATTTCAATTCTGTATTTCCAGAGTCAGATTTATCAACATACTTTAGACAATAACACACATTTTTCATAATGGCAGCAATGAAGAGTAAGCCTTTTCTTGTTTCAGTGCAACATATCTGCTCATAAAGGAAAATCTTACTTCGCAATTAGAAGACTGTCCAGTGAAAGTCACTGGAATGAGATGCAGCATTGATTTCAACTCAAGCATTCCTTAATAACATTCATCCTGCTTTTGCAATAACACAAAAAATTTATTATGCAGCAGTTTATTAAAATTTGGTGAATAGAATACATTGCAAAATAACAACAAAATGAACAACCAAAAACATAACAGTATCATTTTGCGAGCAAAATAGCACCATTTTGAAGGGTTTTGACTCTTATTTCCACTTGGATGCTAAATAAAACACCTCCATGTTGAAGAAACAGAATCACTGCAAATGAAGAATTTACATCCTGACAAACAGTTTTAATTTCTCCCCTCCCTCTCTTTACCATATGACTACCAGCTCATGGCAGGTTGACAAATGACTCACTTGGCGATGCTTAAAACAATTTTTTTAAATATTACTAAACAAATACCAAACACACCTCTACAGACATTACTTGGAAAATCTTATTAAAAATCGTTAGAAAGTCGCTAGTAATATATATATATATTAAATTCTGTAAATAACTTGATGATTGGGCAATAGCTGTAATGGATTTAGACAGTTGTTTTACTGTATAATTTGAATAATGCATAACAAAAGAGAGACTTGCAGATAGACATGGCAGTAAATACATAATTTAGTTTTGTTATTAAAGAAAACATTGAGACACATAATTAGGCTCACACATTATCAAGGGCATAATATGCACTTAATCTCCATAACATTCTTTGGAATTTACTCATTAGGCAATGGATAAAGAAGAGAGGCTAGCAATATGTGTTAACAAGAGTGGAGAAAAAATGGAAAAATAGGGGAAGTAAATATACATTCACAAACATGGGAGAGTTGAAAGGCATCTTAGTCTGTGATTAGAGAAAAGATATTTGCAATGCTACATGTTACATAAGATGGAATTAAATGGATTAATTTTGCAGATGCATTTCAAAAAGTAATCATTAACAATTTCTACTTTTAGAACAGAAAGGGGAGATACACAAATTGAAATGAAAAATTACAGGGCTAATATCATTTTACACAGAGCTAATTTATATCGGGTTGGCAAGCAAGTATTTTTTTTATTATTATTATTGTAAGATAAAACTCTTTATATATACATACTTGCCAACCTACAACACAAAATTCGGGACATTTAAAAATATTTTTAGAAATTGGGAGATTTATTTTCAACAACAAGAAGATTTTTAAATGATAAAAATATATTTTTTATTAATGAATTAACTTCAAATTGTTACTAATTAATGTCTGAAAGTTCAGTTACTAATTCTTAAATACAAACCGTATATACTGCATTAATAACTTTTTGATCCTTTATTTCCACAGAAAAAGTAACTTTCCGTTTTTTTCAATAGAACTCATGTTGTCCTTGTGTTTTTGTGTACAAACATGTTTGAGAACATCGGCCCTTTCACCGTGCGAAATTGGAAAATCGCAATGACAAACGGTACCCATGGCAAATGCATTACATTTCCTTGAGGAAATATTAGAAGAAAAGTCATCTGTGTACGATTTTTGAAAAGTACCTGAGTATTTTACCTTTTTCACAGACATAACTAATATGAAATATCATAATTTTTTAAACTATTTCTCGAAAGCAAGTACGATTACACAGGTTAGCGACAAGATGAACAAAATAACAGTCTTGGTCTTGCTTTGTGCTCATTGGTTAATATGTGCCAGATGACACACGCACTTGATGCTCATTGGAGAAATGGAATTTGACATTTTGGAACATGTATTCTTACTCACAAAGAAACGATCCATAATTTCTCACTGATGAAACTAATTTGGTTTTCTATATAGTCTAGAGAAAAACCAGGTGCTTTAATACACCCCCAAATCACTTTTTTGGGGGCTGCAAACGAAGTATTAAGTCAAGCTACATAAAAATCATGAAAATTTTTCAGAATAAGAGAAAGTCGGGAGAAATATATCGTAAATTGGGCTGGCAAGAGAACGATCAGAAATCTGGAGTCTCTCGCCTAAATCGGGTGAGTTGGGAACTCTGTATATATATATAAAATGAGCTTTAATCAGCCATATGTTTCCCATTCACTTCAATGACTTTCTGCTTTCTTTCTAGTAACTTCAGGATTTGGCCATCTGCACTCATAAAACTTCTGGTCTTTATCAGCAAAGAACTAGTTTAGGTACTATTTTAGGTCACCCTAGTTACTGAAACTTTTACCATTTAAGAAGTCTTATAAACTTCAAAATAAATGATAAGCCAATGGTGCAAGGTTTGAGGATATATGGGGGATGCAAATACCTTCCCAACCAATCCCCAGTAATTTCATTTGTTACTAAAGATGTGTGAGGTCTCACATTAGCATGGTGGAAGATGATTCCTTTGCAAGTTGCCGATTCTGCATTTTCTGTTTCATTGCTTCCTCCAATTTCATAACTTGTTGGCAGTAAACATCTGAGATGATGGTTAGATGCTTGGAAGCAACTCAAAATACACAACACATTTGTAATCCCAACAAATTGGCAGCATGAGCTTTTTCTGATACTAACTTTTGATATGATTTGGCTGATTCACCATGCATGGACCATCATCTTTTTTGATTAATATTATTGTAGATGATCCATTTAAAGATAAGTGATAATTCTTTTCAAAAAAGGATCAATTGCAATACTTTTGAAATCTACATCCCAAATGCTGATTTGTTGTGTTAAGTGAATTTCTTTCAATTCATGCAAAACCTAAATTTCAAGCTCCTTAATAAGTCAAAGACATTTTTACTGGGATTTTCAATTATATGTGATACATTTAACCTTTCTGCAACCTTTCACACAGTTATATGATGATTCAATCCAATTAAGGCTTTAATTTTATCATCATCAACTGAAGAACGTCAGACAGAACATTCGTCATCTTCAAGTAAAAAATCTTCAGAAGTTAAACCAATTCTGACACATGAGTTCTGTTAAACAATCAACACCATAAACTTCATATATCTCTTTGACTTCAGCTTCTTTCTTGATTTTACAAAAATAAAGAAAAGTAAAATATGTTGAAAATGTTTATTTTTGAAAGCTATATTAAAACTATAATAAACTAACAGTTGTAAAAAAAATACATCGAATTTGTCTCTAAGCAAGTTAAAAGTGTCAGCTTCCAAATCTCAACAAGAAGAAAAAAAAATTTTTTTATATAAAATTTACAGAAGGATAACAAAATGAACATAATGTTATCTAAACCGAAATTATTTCCTAACAACCCAATATATATATATGAAATTTTATGTACGAACCAACTTTTCTCCAAAATTTCTTAAAACAAATAATAAAGAGAATTACAAAAAAGTTTCATTTATTCACTTAAATTCATTTATTCATTATATATTATGTAGGAATTACCAGGAACAGCTGATGTAGTAGTTGAACCAGTACAAGTACTGACAGTTGGAGCCGCACTTGTTTGATCTTTCTGAGTTGATGTCAATGAAGATAAAGAAGCTGAAATAAGACATAATCAGATGTTAAAAATTTCAAGAATTTTACTGCATTTAATTCAATAAAAATTCAAAAACACAACAGTTTTATTTAGAAAGAAATTTCAAACCTTGAGTATATTACCATAATTATTTCACACATATATAAAATGTTTTAGATTTGGAGTTGCTCTTAACTCTTTTACATCGGTAGATGAGAAAATCTGTTTCTCTCAAACATCTTAAATGCCCCTACACATGAAGTTTTTAGAATGAATTTCCTCCCCCTATGCTAAGTAGAATGCTACAGCATTAACAATAACTTCCTGAAGTAAAACAATTGTTTCTCACTTGTGGATCTTTGTGTGGTTTCACCCACTGTGTGCAGTTTGCCCTTAGGACAGGATTGCAACTGTGAGCATCATGTGCTTAACGTTGATGATAAACAAAGGAGAGTGAAAAAGTGCATTCAAATAGGAGAGCTATTTTAGTTACTTCAAAAGAATTATTGGCATGTCATTTAACAACTCCTGACACCAATGAGCCATGCACTAATGTGATGGCGGAAAGCTCCAGGTAGAAAATGGATGCAAGCGGTACAGCGACTTGCTGATGTCTGAATGGCCAGGCTTTTCAGGCAAATTTCCTTGAGAGTTAAAATATGAGCACAAAAAAGACAAAATAATTAAACTAAATTTTGGAATTCTTTCGTATGTGAATAATTTTAATGTAATGCATAAAAAATGAATATGTTACAGACAAAAATATTTGTTATTAAAATACATTTAAACTGAAAGTAATATTTTTTAGGAAAAATCAGGTGTAATACCCCATTTTACTCTCTTTCACTGTGTTATAAATAATAGACTTTAGAAATGCTGCACTTATAAGTAAATTCATGAAATTATAATTTTGAGCACACACTTCTCTTACACATGTTAAATAAATATAACATACCAATAGATGTCACAGGTTTATTCATTGTAAATATAGATGTTGTTCCAGTTCCTTGTTCAGGTTTACTAGCAGCAGCACTTCCCAAAGAAAAAATAAGAGGTGCACTAGTTGTAGCTGAAATAAGTTTTAAAATCTTTTGTAATTTTAATACATATTTCATTTAAACTGATATATCATAGAGAGGTTAAAGTTTCATTTAAAGCAACATCCAACATTTTTTTCTTTAGATATCCACAGATAAAAGATGAGATCTCCTAAGCTCACCAATAAATTTTAAACAAAACGAGATTCATTTCAACTGTAAAATGATAATAATTATCCTGATCCTATATAGAGAGACTGGTCATCTATGTCTGACTTCCATTAGTATATATAAAATGCTCTTTGTTTCAAACAGCTTTGAAAAAAGAATGTTCATCCAGGCCCGCAACAAGCCTAATCAGTGCTGTCGATCAAATGTCTAGCGAGAGCCTTTACGCAGTGATGATATTAAGGGGAAATTGCCTATGGTTAACACTTCAAATGAAGTATTAATAGCATAATAATATGAGAAATCAAAAAAATTACATTTTAACTTTTAATTTTTCTAAACGTGCAAACATTTTGTGCTTTGTTAAAAACCATACTCGAACATATTTATTGAAGAATTATACACAAATTTATGTTATAAAAAATAACATTACAAACGAAGAGAAATAATATACTTATCATTGGATACCAAATATACTGCTTAACACTATTTATTATCTCAAAATTAAAAACAAATATGGTACACGAGATCGGGACTTCGGCGATCCCAGATTTGATATTTTTCCGGATATTAGATCATCAGTTTAAATCTAGTAAGATGACATGTAGAAATTAAGAAATAAAAAAAATCATAAAGCATTTATGATTTATCAAAATTTACCCAAAAAAAGTGCTTAATATTTATATGTTTACTTTATTAAACATTTCTTTTAACATAACTTATTTAAGCTGCTTTGTTTTTTGTGCTAATACTTTCTCTTTAATTCTACAGAGATATAATTTCTTATTTAGTTACTAAATTCCATTGTTCAAGTCCTGCAATTGCTGTGTCGAGAATTCCGACTAACTTGTCAATAGAATTTTTTTCTTTTTCAATAACTTCTCTGTCGCTTTCTTCACTATCGGTAGTGGTATTTTCTGGATCTAGAACCATACTACAGATTTCGCCATTTGTTAATTAATTGATGATTGGGAAAAAGTAAAATGCATTTCCAGAATCTACATCTTTCGTCTGATTTCTTAGAACTATTACAAAAAAATAAAACTGTTGATTCAGAATTTCAAAATTTATTTAAAAAAAGAAACTAAGCATTAGTACAATGTTATTGAAAGAATTATTAATGCCATTCAGTTTTTAGTCAAACAAAACACAGCCTTTCATCGTTCCAGTAATAAATTATTCGAAAAAATGATAATTTTTTAAAGTGTATAGAAATGATTGCAAAATTTGACCCTATCACACATTGACAATACATATTAATAAAATTCAATCTAAAAAAAATATGACCTCATTACCTTGGAGATAAAATGCAAACTGAAATTATTAGCATATTAGGGAATAATATAAAACAAATTGTTTTAATTAAGATCAAACAGGCAAAGTCTATTTTACTTGATTGTACCCCTGATGCCATCAAGAGCAGATATCAGTTTCTATGAGATATCTTAATTTAAAAAATATAGATGTGAGTATTGAAGAAAGGTTTTCAGTATTTTGTATTGCAACACATACGACCGGTGAAAGACTCAACAGCATTCTTATTAATGACTTTAAAGGAAAAAAGTTTAGATATTAGTAATTTGCATGACCAAGGATACAACAATGGTTCAAACATGAGAGGTACACATTTTTCAAGTAATTATGCTCAAATCATTGCTTTTCTGAATTAAAAATTTTAACATAACATATAACTGCACTTACCTTCTCCCCTCCGGTAAAATACAATAACAACAAGCAATCAAAAAAAAATGTTGCATAAATTACTATGACTGCAAGAGTAGACACAAAATAAGGATTAAGCAATTTATCAAACATGTCTACAGCGCCAGCGTCTACTCTTATATACACATCGGCATCATGCATTTTTATGTTAAAATAAAACAGAAGTGAACACCAGAGATGAACTCCTGCCCTGGTTATAACCTTTCGTTCAAATAAGACAGAGCACTAGGAGGAGGAGGCACCCAGACCTGGCAAGCTCAAGACTGCCTTAATACAGTTAAACGCTCCAACCTTAGAGACGATCCAACGGGCCGATAACCTATCGGTCAAGCCAACGAGCCAAGTCGACAGTAATACTCAGTAACTCACATCCCACGTCCTCATCCTGGAGGAAGGTAAAAACATCTGCCATCAACAATGGACCCCAAACCAAGACAGCAGAATGAAGTCACATAAACATTGTCAGATACACTGAGCCACCAATCCTGTGGCCTGGTAGCACTACGTCATGGTATACAGATGTCAGTTTCAAGCCTCCAGAGGGGGCAGAACCAAGGAAGGCTATGAATACGAGGTTTTGAGGATCCAGGCACCCGATGGGAACTTCAAGGAGTCAGGCTCAACTACTCCACCGACTGTTTCCCCCACACAACCATGAATATCTGATTACATAGCTCCATAACAACCAACGGAATGGAAAACACATATGGTCCCTGCTGAGCCTGAACCAGCCATCACCAGTGATAACTCTAGTCCTAAGTAGACTTATTTTATGTGGTCGAGACTGCCTAGGTACAAATCATTACTGGTAGCTTACCAAGTTTTTAGTAGAGTCAACCCCCACAGGGGGCATTCAAATAAGACAAGAATTTTCCTGTTCAGACAGGCAGTGAGACAGAGTGCTTGTTTTAATGACTTTGAGGTGCCATTGAGCACCGCACAACCCTGCACCTATTGTCAGAGTGGGCCTGTGCTCATCATCACCAGCTAAGCATGTAGGACTAATAATAATAGTTCTGAGATGACCTGAAATGTGAAAAACTGAGTTTCTGGGAAATTACTAAAGTGCACTGATGTTTTTCCAAAAGAACTCCAAATTGATTTAAATCCATTTTATAATGCATGATTCAAGTTATTCAACTATTTATAATGTGATTATAATGTAAAATGTGTTCTTAATTAATTAGATATAAGTTTTATGCTCTTTGGCTAATTTCCTTTTCTGATTTTCTTACATTTTTAAACTGAGAAAATCCTGAGTAAGAAAGAAATTTTTTTATTTATTAAAGTATTTTTTAATATGATGAAAATAAAATTAATAATTATTGTACATACTATAATATGAATAAACTTAATGCAATAGATCAGGGTTCGTACACATTCTGCACATGAAAATTAAGTACTATTAAGGACTTTTAAGGACCATTAAAGAAAAAAATTAAGGACCTATCAGCAAATCGGAACTGCATAAATTCAATTAAAGTCTATGCCTGAACTTCACTTCCGTTATACCAACCTATTAAAAAATAGATCCGTAAGTAGGATGCACTATTATTAAGCATAATTATAAAATAAATTCGAGAATAAAATCATTTTTGTAAAAATTTGTCATATAAGTATTAAACATTTTACACTTATAATAGCTGGACATATTTTCAAGAGTAGTAGTGACATTTTATTTACGTTTTACTAGTGGTTAGCTTTATGCTGATTTTTTTCTTTTATGTCTCACTTCGTTAAGTACTTGCTCAGTCTAGATATTTTGTAAATAACAGGCCAGTTTTATATCAAACGGCATAGGTTAAAATGATAAGTAAAATCCATAACAGAAGACTGGCTGTTGTCACTGCTGTTGCTTGCCTAGAGAAAGACTTGCTGGTCAGAACAGACCTGAATGCCTGATGTTGGCAGGGTTTTGGAAAGTTATGCTGTGTCTGTTTGACATAGTAGTTATTGTCGTAGCTTCGTGCAGAGTTTCTGGAGTTGTAATACAGTTAACATACTTTAAGGTTCCAATAAGCCACTAAAGCACCAGAGGTAATAAGTTGTTTTGTATTATTTTAAGTCTTACTAGCTGTAAGGAATATGTTTTATAGTAATTTTTACATTTTCGTGTTGTAGCTTGTGACCATGGTAAGGATAAATGAAAGGCTCGATGTCGAGATAACTTTTAAAGGTGAGCAATTAGTTACCAATAATTGAATTAGGTTGTTAGGTAGGTAGTAAATATTATAGAATTAGGTACTAGATATTACAGATTTACCCAGTCACTATTAAATTTTATTTATTTTTTTAAAATATATGATAAAAAATCACAGTCTAATAACATTTCACAGTTTAAAATGCATGTAATTTATGACACTGATTCTTAAACGACATCAGGATAATAATACGTTAAAAGCTACAACACATTTATGTTTTGCAGCAACAATACTCAATAAAATATTCATGCACCTTTTTAATTTGAAGCCTTCCCAGACATTATGGCTAATTTATATCAATTTCTTTCTCTTTAAGCATCTTTTCTAATAATGAGAACTTTGTTTCAATAAACAAACCAATGTTTGCATTAGTTTCTGCTTCCTCTCCTTACTTGTCAATGTCTCGACATTATACCTATGAGGTTTTATATGACTTGGTAAAAGTTAACTAGTCCAAAACTCTTGATAGGCATGAAGCAAGTTATCATCATGTCTGAAAGTAACTATAAAGTCAGATAAAAGTTAGAATAAACCTCTTTATTTAAACAGAACTTATAATATAAGTGCGTGTTCTTATGCTAGCAGAATGAACTACAGTTCATGGCAATGTAACTAAACAGGAAGAATCAAATTAAAATTAAAATTGTGGACTAGTAGTCAAAGACAAAGCAATTTAATTTTAATCTAAGCTGGCTCAGTAACTCGTAATTGTAACAGATTCAAATACCGGTAGCGATAACACAAAGCTGAATAATTACAAATTATCACAGCTGGCAGGAACTAATGCAGCATGCAAGCAGAAGCCAGAAACACTGTCTGTCTTACAATACAAAAATTTCAGTTTAAATATTATCTAAACGATTTGCATTCTGGTGAGGAAAAGAAGGGAGAAACTATAGTACAGGCTGAAATTATAAACAACTGGCTAATTTACATAATACTAACTGTACATATATTTAAAGAATAATTTTCTTTCTCTTTGTGCTTTCAGTTTCTTTTCTCAATAAGTTTCCTCTACATTTCAGAATTTTTGGATTTATTTAAAGATTTCTGTTATTCTAAAAACTATGTGTATTTAAAATATATAGAAGAAGCTGCTAATTTTATTCCTTAAATAATATGAACACTGAGAGTAAATATGAAATGATACATGGTAAAAATCGGTGTGGCAGAATTTTTAGAATTTTAGTAATGCACAGAGCAATAAAATATAGAAATAGCAAAACTTTTAGAATTTAGAACAGGCACTGGGAGCAAAATTTAGGACCCACAGAGACTGCATCAAGTACAAAAATGGCTAACGCTGACCCTGCGTGTCATGCACTCAGATATATAAGATACATATGATAATCTTTTAAATTGTTAGTTTTCAATTCTTTTTTAAAAGAAAATTCCTTTCTGTAGATATGTGTCCATGTGCTAATATTAGAGGCATTATTGACATTTTCCATGCTTCTGCTTAGGAAAAAGAACAAAAGGGGGGGGGGAATAATCATGTTAAGAAAAAGATTTCTAGGATCAGAAGTAAAACATTCAAATATTAGGTTTTCATTCTTCTCCCAAAAATTCTCCAAAGAGTAAGCAATTCATCACAGACATTCTGTAAAATACATCCATTACAAGTTAATACTATGAAAATATTTTTTTATTTTGTCACATTTTTCTAGAATCTTAGATCTATAAATCTTGCATTCAAATCCCTTCTAAACTTTCCAAGGTGCAATGTCTCAAATCCGAAAGAAAGACTACCACTACCAATTCTGCAACAGCAAAAAGTCAGAAGTATTTGAAAAAAAAATTCACACACACACACACACCAAAAAAAAAAAAAAAAAAGATGAATTTTATACAGACAACGGATGGACATTCTGAAAGTTCTGAGACAATTACATGGGGGAAAACTCTTACCATGAAAAAATAAAAAAGAAGACATTTTAAAATAATTACATGGCTAATTTGCTTTTTCTAAGAACTGTTTAGTAAATTATGCTTTTTAGCATTTATTAGTTTGTTTATTTTTGGATTCAAAATATTGTAATAATAAGTTGTCAAAATTAAAAGAAATAGCACTTTATAATTTAACAGGAAAAAATAAAAATGTTTATATTTCAATGTTAGTTCTTAAATATAATTTCGATATACTACTTTTATTTTAACGAAATTTATTAATGTTGCAATGTTCTAAACAAAAGTGTTGAAAATTCACTGATCTCCGAATTAAAAATTTTGCATAGAAATTGATCTTAAAATCGCCAAAATGTTGACAAGTAGCCAAATTTAGAACCGCTTAATAAAAGAATTCGCATCCCCAAAAGGGAAAAGTTGTTTAAGAGCTCTTCATTAGAAAAAAGAAACAATTTCAAAATGCCTGTGTTTCATTTCTTGCCTAGAAACTTGAGTATCGCACCGTTTATATTAGAATTAGGAACAAACTCAAACAATAATCATATTTGTCAGTGAATCACCAAAAATATTCCTCTAAAATGCTAATTTGCACTTGAAATGGTAGTCATAAAAATGGACTGAAATTTTAGATGATTAAAATTAAGGACCTTCTATTGATTTTGGACGAAATTAAGGACTTTTAAGGACCAAAAATCGATTCTAAAAAACCTAAGGACTTTTAAGGACCGTACAAATCCTGTATATCATTTATTGATAACGTACAAATATTAACTCTCTAAACATTATTTGAATCTTTACAAAAAAGTCCTATTAATGTCTAAGGAAGATTAAGGCTATAAAGAAGAAGTAATATTCAATAAGAAAAAATACACTGAAAACCACTAGGGATGGAAAATGGTATTTGCACAATATATATTTTATTAATTTAGTAAATTCTATTTATTGCTTGGAAATATTTTCCTCATTAAAGGTTAAAAATTAAAAACTAGGAGGTTTGTCGATCTATCGGGAGACTAAAAGATGTGATGAAATATCAGGAGAACTGGCAGCTATAGAGAAGTATTATAATGATTGAAAATATCCATAAGACGAATATCATTCTAAATTAAAAACATCAACCATATGTTACATATGTTACTCTCAATCGTTTCACACTTTTATGATTAAAAAAAAAAGATTAAAAAAAAAGAAAGAAAAAGGGAGAAAAGACCACTGAATCACAGGTTCGTATCAAATGCTTTACTAACAATGATGATTCCATGAAGATACACAATACAATCCATATACAACTTTCAGGGGAATTAGTACCTTAATAATATCATAGCTGATCATGGCTTTTAGATCTGCACATTCTAATATCAAAATACACATCATACAAGCAATTGCTTTGCTACAAAACGGAAACTTTCCCTCATCATGCATGTATGTGACTGCACTTTCATCATTGTGTGTGTTGTTATGTGTGTGTATATATATATATGTACATAAAGAAACTTAATAATAGGTAAAAATTAAAAACAAATTTTTTTATACTCGCCCTCTGCTATAGCTGCAGGATTGAAGTAATACAATATTTATTCACATATTCTCCCCTTAGTTTTAGTGCAAGGTTCTGGAATTTTTTTAAATATTCACAGAGATTTCCCGATTCTCAAAACATTCAGAAAGTGAGTTTTCCTAAATTTCAAAAACAGGTTTATTTCATGTAGTTGTTCATGTCTTACTAATTGATTTGCTCTTGCATTTTGGCTGCATGGGTTCTGATTTACGAAACAATTATAGTGAAGATCATGAAAACAGGAATGTCTAATACTCTTGATGATTCTGAAATCATTCCTTGAGGGAAGAAACAGACTGAATGGTAACAAAGATGATGACAAAAGTGATGACTTGCAAGCTATAGCAGACGACATGGATAGAAGTTCCAGCAACAGTGAATGAACTAACGCTTAGGGAGTAGCAATGGACAACAATAAAAGCAGGCATGTTTCAAGATACAGGAAAGTAAAAATATATATATCTTATTAGATATCATAATGTTAATATTACTATGAATTCTTATTGAAATGTAGATATCTTTTAAACAGATAATATTGTGAGAGTTACCAGTAGCTTATCTATAAACACTTTTTAGTTGTTATCCTCTTACATTAGCTATATCCTTTGGAAATTAAATTATTCACATAATTTTCTCCTCTTGGTCTTTGTATCATACAATTAGTAAAAAGGGAGAATATGAGAGTAAATATGGTAAATACACATTGTAAGGTTTTAGTTAAACTAACCAAGTTTTATTTTAATTTAAATCTTTCTATCTCTTCTCTGTTTCAACTTCCCGTCAGAAGAAGCGCGTGTTTTCAGCTTATGCTAATTTTGAAGTACAGCCAAGTACTATTTAAACCAGAGGTAGAAACCTCTCAGTGTGAGAGAGCTTTAGTCTCAGATCACGGTCAGTCTGCTCGACGTTCGCCTGACCAGCTAGCAGCTAAAATTATAAGCCATAGTGCTTACTACGTGATTGCATATTGAAATAAATCGAAGTGTGCTAAAATTATAGTATTTCTTGCTACGCACCAGTTAGTTAGAGGCCAAACTCCGCGAATTGCTCTGCGAGCAAAGTCTAATTTAATTTCTATTTAAGTTTAGATATTTATTTAAATTTATTTGATTTGTTAAGTTAGGCCCAAGTGTGGACTTTTACTTTCTGTATTCCTCCCGAGTTGGGAAGTGTGTAAATAATAGTGATTTAATAAAAGAGGATTTTAAATCCCTTTCACGTGCAGTTATTCTCCAGCACAGTATCTACACTAGAACAAAGCCAACATTTTTCAGCTCATTGTTCCAGAGCAGGACTGTAGTTTAGAAGGAGTTACTTCAAAATGTTTGCAAAAGCAATACACAGAACACTCAGTCCTGACAACATGAGAAATAACTAGTATGCATATATACACACAATAATCCCAGTACAACATGACACAATTCACCTAACAAATATTGTTTGAAAATTTTTTACATTTCTACAATATTTAACAAGTACATATACGATGTCACAGTAATACTAGTAATACAATATGTTACAATATCTACATTCCTATGCTAATGCAGTGGTGTCCCAATTCTCATGAACGTATAGTAATATTATTATACCAAATTTTCAGTATATAGAGAAGTTGAAACAAAACTTATGAAGATGTCTATATACCAAAACACCACTCATGTCTTAAAAAACATGCATAGTGTAGCTTTGTTTTCCACATAAATATAAAAATAAAGTCATATTAATATAAAATGTATTTTAGACTATTTTAGGGTAGTAGCATACTTTTAGAATCTAGCTCAGAGCAACAGCATTTTTGAAAAATGTAACAGTTTGAACTATTGGGTTGACAAGAAAGTAATTTCACTTTTTAGTGTGAAATAAAACTCTTTTCTACAAAAAATGAACTTTAATCAGTCAAATGTCTTCTATTTTGTTCCTTAACCTTTTGCCATCTTCCTGGTAACTACATAGTTCTATGCCACTCATGGAACTTCTTTATCAGTAAAAAACTCAAGTGCAAAATTTGAGACCATTGTGTGAAGTGATAGAAATGCTGCTTTCACTTCTTCTAAATTTAAGCCCTTTTTAAAAAATAATAATGTATCATAGTAGCTAACTACTGTTAATAACTAACTACTGTTTAAAAAAACACAATTACTAACAACTGTTTAAAAACTAATAGTAAAGTTGAAAGAATTAATCAAACCATTATATCTAGATTAAAACGTAAACTAAATTCTTACCAAGGTATATTGCATGGACAAAATTATTACCTCAGGTTAATGAAGAATATAACAACACAATTCTGTAACTAAATTTCCATCATCTTATTTAATGTATGATAAATTACCTTATGATTCCTTACTTGAAAATCATGAAAGTATACCCACCAACTGAAGAAGCTAGAAAAATTACTCAGAAAACATCTGACGATTAACATAGTGTAAACAAAAATAGGTATGACATCCATTTTAAAGCAAGTAATTTTAAATGTGGTGATTTAGTAATGTACAAAGAACTTCAATATCCTAACACTAGAAAACTTTTACCTCTTTTTTCAGGTCCTTATAAAATTTTAAAACAATATTCTGAAGTTAGCTTTGAAATAGATAAACCAAATCCCCTTAAAGAAATCAGAAATTGTCCATTCTACCAGACTCATATCTTTAAATCCAGCAAAGTGAATTGAAATTAACTTTTAGAAATATTAAAATACTTTTTGCCATTCAAAATTAAGTAAATTTCATTTTCCAAATTATGCAGTAAAATTTCTTAATATTTCAAAATGATCATGACTTTCCAACCTGATCAGGACCTTAAATGCTAATTAAGACAATTTTGTTCATGAATTTGACCTTTATAAAGTCTGGCTTCTTTCCTTCTTCCCAGAGTTTTTCAGTTCAAAATTTGTTGTATACGTCCCCTCCCCCAAGCCTGGAGATGAGGAAAGAGGAAAAACTCTACCCTTTTATTTTGCAATCTGGATTAACAAGACGGAACTTTTTATTTGATAACCTGACCCGAGGTTTTACACTATGTGTATTACTCCATGTTTTCTCTCCATAGGGAGAATACAATGGTACTCTCCTAAGGGAGAATATAATTACACATTCTCTCTATAGGGAGAATACAAGCAGTGATAGCATATGCCCACTGTCCCCCTAGGAATACTCCTAATCCCCAGATTAAAATTTTTATTTAGGAGAGTCACTATGGTGAGAGAACTGGCTCAGTACTTTTTCACCAGTAACATTTGTTGAGCCATAGTTTCAGCAAAAAGTGCTACCACACTTACACACACACACACAATGCACATTAAATCTTTATTATTAGTAGTAATTTTAAGATTGTACGGTATGTTCTTATACTAATTAAATTTCTTTGACATAAACTTAGGCATGCAAGTTATTTGTCTACCTTGACTTTTGATTTTTGTATCTTTAGTTTTTTTAACATCAGGTGTATAATGTAATAGAATTTTTATGGCTGAAAGAATAAACTTAAACTTTAATTTGTCATACAAAATACTAAAAGCTAGTCACCATTTTTTAAGGAACTGAGGCTTTTAGGTGTCACTGTATATGAGCATCTCACAGCCATCAGCAGTTTATCACGGTGATTTGCATTGTAGTGGACCTGTCCATTTTTGTCAAAGTTTGTTGTTATTGCTTTTCTTTTTTATGTATATCAGTTATTCCATTGCTTTACAATATGCAACTCTATTTTTGTTTTATTATGAATCCGTACGCACTAAATGTAATGCAAATTCATAACTATGTTTTGGAAAAAATTTCTATTGATCACAACACCGAGTTTTTATAAAAGATTAAGATTTTACAACCTGTGAAAATATGAGATAATACCAGGACATCTTTTCAAGAACTTTAGACATCTTGAATACAAGAACTTTTTTATATTTTCAACTTTAGAGACTTTCAATTTAAACTTTTCATTCACATTTCATATTTCTAAATTGAATTTTTTTACATGTTTCTATATATTCTGAATTTGAAATTATATTTTTATATGTTTTCAAACATCTAGGTATGAAAAAGTTTGTGAACTAAATGAACGGGCATAGCGAAATCTCAAGTCACTCAACCTCAAGGCTATGTCACTGAAGTCATTCATTTACTTTCTCGTACTAACTGAACATCTTGTATAATATTTTTTGCTACTGCTCTAATGCTTTTGCTAAAAAGACTTTTTGAAGAAAAAGGTGCTAAAAAGACTTTTCTGTCACTAAATCTTTTTCTCTTTGAAGGGGTAGAATATGCAAGACAAAAAATTATGTAAATCAAAGTTAAAATTTAAACTAGCGGTAATCCCTTAATTCTCCTCCTCTATTCTAAAAATCATTATAATAGCTTTTTGGGACTGCATCATTTCTAGATCAATCCAACTTGCATGGCTTGCGTAACGTTGATTCGAAACTTGCTATAAATTTGGAGAACTGAAACCTTTCTTACCAAAACCTTCCCCTTGGTGAGCTTCCAAACTGGTTAACTTCATACTTAGCTTCTGCCTTCTTCTACAATGACACTTTTTTGTTATGCTCTCTTCCTATCACAACAGTCAGAATCAAAAATGTACATGTTCTGGAAATAGGAATGATTAGAGTGCCAAGTGAACTGTGGTGACAAATGTCAATTTAAATAGAAATGGAATTTATCCACCTCGACTGCCAAGTTTCTTAGTAAATATGGATTCAGCATTTTAGCATTTCAGAATTCTTCCTCTACAATATGGATAACATGGATCTACACTATTAGTATTTCTGCAATTCTGCATCTCAGTGTTCTCACTTCAGTACTTCTAATTTTACTTTCGTTATATATACCCACCTCCTTATCAGCCTTAAAAGTCTTTACCCAGACTTTATTTTCACAACCACTGTTCACAGTCATATATTTTCAATTACAGAAATGTTTTAAATGATGAAAATATTCATGTTTCAGCAATGTCAAATAAAATTTTTTTTTTTTTTGTGCAAGATGAAGTTTAACTTTTAATACGGTCTCCCAATTCCTAGACTTACATTTGGGAAGGTTTTAAACTTGCTATCAAAAAATAAAATTATAAGAAATTTGATTCTGGCAGCACAAAAATTGACCAGGGTATTTCCAAAATTTGCAATTTTTTATGTAACTTTCAACTTGCCTCGCGGCATCAGTTAATTAAATTTGAATAATTCAAGGAAATGAGTTTAAACAAGTGCAGCAAAAAATATGCATAATTTAATAGGGCATATAAGGAAGTCGTGTGGTGTCCACATCAGATTTTTTGTTTATAATATGCAGAAATTTCAACCAAATTCTATAAAACTTAGAGAAATAGCTTTTTTATAATACATCTATCCATGGGCACAGCATCCAGGTGGAGCCAAACAGATGATATAAAATTTTGGTATTAAATGTTTTCCATTCTTGGCAAACAAGAGAGGGCACAAAAATCTGCAGTTGTGCTTGGCACCGAAAACCCTAGCTGCGACTCTGGCTCCAACCTCGCTAACCAGTCCCGATGTCACTACTCATTTGATTTTTTCCACTCTTTGCTCTATTTTCACTAACTAGCCTTACTCTGGATTTTTTTAATCAAGATTACTATCAGTGAGCAAGTGGTTCATTAAAAAAAAAAAGAAAGAAAGATTCATTTCAGTGAGTGATCAGTTCTGATTCAATCCCATAACAGAGTGGTTTGATCTGTCTCTAGTATATATAATACTTTTTTTTTTAATAATAAAACAGGGATTCAAAACCAGTGATGGAATTCTCTTATGATGGGAATATTTTCAGGATTCAACATTTTTTAATCTCAGACTGGTAAGATCGGACTGAAATAAAAAGTCTATGGCACAACTGAAATCATATCACCAAAAAGGGATGAAAAAGTTAGGCGAAGGCATCACAGAAATGCAATAAAACCAACTAAAACATTTTTTTGCTTATTAAATATAATAAGCCTTAAATTCATGCTTGCCTTTATACCATATTCAAATTAATAATTTTCAGTCTTAAGTTTTAGATACTCTACGCAATGCCCCATTTGAATGTAAAAGTCTTAAAAAGGAAATGATTTAGCCTTAAAAAAGAATGATGGCAGTCTGATCCATGATGAGACAGCATTACGAGAATAATAATGTTTAAGAATTATTGAAAAGTGGAATAATGCTATCTATGAAACTTTTCATCTATAGAAACTACAATAATTTACAAAAACAATCATAATTAAACAAAAACTCTCAGAAATTTAAGTTTAGCAGTTAATTTTTAAACTGCTAACTATATTTTAATCAAAACAACAATAAATAATCAACTTACTTGCAGCCACAGAGCTGGCTGTGCTCATCCCAAAAGAAAGAGATCCAGGAGCACTAGAAGCAGCAGCTGGCATTTGAAACTGATTTGCTGTGGTTTCAGCTGTAGTTGCAGTAGTCTTGGGAACACCAAAAGTAAAGCCAGTAGCTGAAAATGGAGTCGTACCCATTGAGGTAGTAGAAGGTTGAAGACCAAATTGAAGTCCACCACCAGATACTGTAGGCTGAGTGTTAGTACCAAAACCTGCAGAAGTAGTGGCAGGCGCTGCAAAAGGAGCACTTATTGTGGCATTTGGTGCAGCACCAGAAGAAGCCGCAAATCCAAACCCAGTTGCTGCCTGTCCAAAACTAAACCCAGTTGGAGCAGCAGTAGATGTTGCAGTAGCTGATGGCAATGTGCCAAATGTACTACTACTCGTAGCAGTAGGCATACCAAATCCACTAAAAGAAGCAGGCGTACTTTGCATATTACCAAATGCAAAGCCAGTAGATGTAGTAGTAGTAGTAGCAGGGGTACCAAAACTAAATCCCATATTAATGGTTGCAGTGCTTGTGGCTGGTGCACCAAACGAAAATCCAGTTGTGGATGTCGTTGTAGCAGTACCTCCAAATGAAAATCCAGTTCCACTCTGTGCAGGGGTGCCAAAAGATAATCCACTACTTTGGGCTCCAGATGTAGCACCAAACGCAAACCCAGAAGTTATAGAAGTTGTAGTAGTCGCAGTAGCAGTTGGGGCTGCCCCAAATCCAAAGCCAGTGTTTGTTGTAGACATACCTGAACTACCAAATCCAAAGCCCGTAGAGGCTGTTGTTGTTGCAGCTGGCGCAAACATAAAACTTGAACTTGTAGATGCTGCAGGCATATTCGCATTAAAAGCAAATCCACTACTGGATGTAGTAGGTGCACCACCAGTAAATGAGAAACCAGCACCTGCGGGAGCAGCACTTTGTACACCAAATGTAAAACCAGTTGCTACAGATGCTTGAGGAGTACCAAATGTAAATCCTGTTGAAGCAGTAGTTGCTGGTGTTCCAAATCCAAATCCTAAAATATTTTATTTAAAAAATTTTAATTATATGAGGTTTTCAAATCAACAAGAGGGTTGTACATAAAATAGTGGCAACATAACCCAGAAAGTCAAAGAACATCAGGCATACACAAACACTATATCAGAGCAACGAGATGGCACTGTTGTCAATGTGTAGAGTAGATAAAATTGTCGATCTAGTAGAAGGGGTAGTTGCTGCATAATGCTGAAGTAGCCAGTGTCATTTTTACCACTCTAAATCATGTTTAAAAAGTGATTAGCAGTCACGGATTTAAATCAAGGTTGCACGTGGCAAAAATGCATTCCAGTGAAATTAAGGATTATCTGGCCTAGGGTGAGAATGCGTTACCATATAAAGCGGCTGTACAAAAGCATTTGGTGCAGGTCGAACTGAGACTATGGATTTGCACTGTACATCCATTCCTCAACATCGTATTGATTTCATCGGTGGTCTCCTTTCCACAGATTATGTCGATGGGTTGTCCGGGAATTATCCATTGAAGCCATCAAACAGTGTGGCACACACTGAAGAAAAGTCTTAACATGAGGGAAATTGCTTCTCGCTGGGTTCCACATCAACTCACTGTAGAGAAGTGGCACCAGTTTGCAATATCTCGCAATGAGAGAGACGTATTTCTGCAGTGCACTGTAACCATTGGCTCAAGCCTACGAGCCTGAATTAAAGCGTCGATCTAATGAATGGTATCACCCAGGATCACCATGTCCATAGAAGTTTTGTCAGAAACCCAGTCGGGTGAAGGTTATGCTGACTGGCATATGACTACAGGGGTGTCATTCTTATGCATGCTGTATCTCAAAGAACTATCAATGTAGACTACTATTGACAGTTTCTACAGCACCATCTGTGCCTGGCTACACAGTGCAAATATCCTCGTTTATTGTGGGACAATCTCTCTATCATGTTGCATGTAAATGTGCATTGTCATGTTGCACAAGCTGAAAATGATCTTTCGCGATGGTGGTCTTAGGAGGTACTAGAACATCCTCCGTATTCACCTGACATAGAACCCCTTCGAGGCATTTGATTTCCTGACATGCTGCCTGTGATCCGAGCAGCAGGGTGCTCCACGGCTGAAATCAACACACACCTTGCCAATGGTAGCCTATGGCTTCCTGATCTCTGGTAAAATGTACAAGACTTTGTGCAGATTATATTGAAGGAATGTAATGTAATTTTGCTTGTACATTCATTTAAAAATGTTTTCCAGGTATGTTGCCATTACTTCATTTACAACCCTTGTAATAAACATCCCACCACCTTTCTTACAGAATAAATGACATACAAATTATAACAGTATATAAAAATATTTTTACAGCTAACAACTCAGGTTTCGAAGATTGCCGACATTATTTTGCATTATTTAAGTTGAATTAAAAATTTTAGAAATAATCTGTTCAGTTTTAATTTAATCTTTCAATATATTTTTTTATCTATGGTAATATCAGATATATGTAAAAAATAGAGGAAGGGAAATATTTGTCTGATTTTCGAAAGAGGAGGAAGAAAAGGAACAAAATTAACTTATTTTAAAGTGAAAGCAATAAAAATATACTTACGTAAGAAGTGTATGATGGGGGAGGGCGGAAGCTTCTAAATTTTCAGTCAAATTAGTTTCTTTATCTGAATCTTTATTTAGTAGCAAATGACATAAATGGGCTTTCTACTTTCTAATAGTATATTGAGAGCGAATCACATGATGCATTTTGTACATGGAATGAAAATTAATTTTTTTTATTTAGTGCAATAAATCATTTTTTAGAAACATGTTCTCAAAAAAAGGAAAAAAGTCTGGAGCACAAAATAGAAAAAGGAAATTGCAATGAGAGGAAGCTAATCAGAAACTGGTGGGATTACTAAATAAATATCTCAGAAACACAATAGGATTAGACAGACAAGCAACTGAATCAGGACCATCAACATCTGGTTTGGAATTTGATAATGAATATTTATCTCAAAATGTAAATTCATCAGAATATGATCAAGAAGAAGCCACGATTGTACTAATAGAAAACTTAGATGTTGACGTAGAAAATTCACCTGGTAATAGCGTTATATCTCAAAACAAAGATTTTGACTTTGAATTAAACGATCCAGCTACCTGGCCTGATACAATTTCTATAAAAAATTGAGATTATTTAATTGAAAATGGCACTCCCCGCTTGAAAACCAAACATTTTTTGAGAGATAATTCCGGCAGAAAGTTTTCAGAATCATTCTATTATAGAACATTACCGAATTGAGAAAAAGTATTTAGAAATTATTTAGTACATTCAAATAATTTCTAAATTTCAGTTTTTTGTTTCCCATGTAAACTATTCAGTGAGAAGCATTCACAGCTTATTAAGGATGGATTCATGATTGGGCACATTGAATTCACATTTTGAAAACACATGAAAGCAGTGCATCTCAGTTTACTGGCAATCGGTTATTGAACGGCTTATTTATTTAATTCAACATTTAGCCCAGCAATGCCTTGCATTTAGAGGTTCTTCGAAAGAGTTGTATATTAGTGATAATCAAAATTTTTTGTAGCTGATTGAAACCATAGCAAAATTTGATCCAATAATCGCTGAACATGAATTAGCAAAACTCAAACATCTCAAAAGAACAACATTGCTCATTACTTAGGAAATCAAATTCAGAATGAAATTATAAGCATTATTTCAGAAGGAATTAAAAAGGATTTATTACATATAATTAAATTCTCAAAATATTACTCACCAATTCTGGATACTACACCTGATGTCAGTCATACCGAACAGTTGACTTTTGTAATTCGATTTGTTTATAAGAACGAGGAAACTAATAAAGCCCAAATTGAAGAACATTTTTTAGGTTTTCAATCTGTCAACAAAACTACTGGACAGGATCTGTTTGAATTCATAAATGGACATTTAAAATCTTTAGAACTAAATTAATCAGATTTATGAGGCCATACGATAATGGTGCTAATATGAGAGGAAAGCCCAAAGGATTGCAACAAAAAATTATTGAAAGTAATTCGAGGGCACTCTATATCCCCTGCTCTGCCATTCTCTAAATTTAGTTGTAAATGATGCAGGTGAAATTTCTTTCGAAGCGGTTCATTTCTTTGGAGTGCAGAAGCTTTACAACTACTTTTCTTCCTCCATTAAACGCTGGTCTATTTTGCAACAGTATGTTGAAAATCTAACTTTAAAGCCACTCTCCAACACCAGATGGGAAGGTAGAATTCAAGCTTTAAGACCATTGAAAAACGATTTAAAGGGAATTTTGAGAGTGTTAATAAATATTCATGAAGATCAAACATGAGACATGGAATCATGAACTCAAGCAAAAAATTTTATTCAGAATGTTTCCTCATTTAAATTCATTTGTTCCATTAACATCTGGCACATTTTTAATTTAGTAAATGTGGTAAACGAAATAATGCAAAATTCTAAATGTGATTTACAAATCGTGACTGACAATTTACAAAATCTTATATCAAAACTAAATAATTGTAGATCAGATGAAACGTATGAACATGCAATTGCCAGTGCAAGTATCGTTGCTGATGATTTGGGAGTGGATAATGATTTTCCACAAAGTTGAAACAGGTTTAAAAAGAAACTATTTCAAGATGAATAAACCGACTAACCAATTAACAATCCAAGACAAAAATTTAAGGTTGAATTTTACAATATAATATTAGACACTGCTATTCAGTCAATTAAAAGACTACTTCAAGATTACTTCAAGGTAGTACACTAAATACCTAATTTAAAAACTGGAGTGACAATGAAATTTTAAAACATTGCAAAGAATTAGAACAAAAATGAACGGATACTAAAAATGTTAATGAAAAGAACGTTGATGGATTAAATTTGTTTGAAGAATAAAATCTTTGCAGTGTTTTACCCAAGAGGATATGTCATCTATTGATGTTTTAAATTATATTTATGAAAACAATATTACCGATACATTTCCAAATATTGTAATAGCTTTATGGATGCTATTATTCTTTAACCCTGCCAGTTTTGGTTGCTACTGGAGAACGAAGTTTTTCAAAACTTAATATAAAAAACCACATGCGATGTACCACGGCGCAGGAGTTATTATTATCGGACTTGTCAATTATATCCACAGAGGGCAAAATTTTGGATAAATTAAATATAAAAGAATTGATATGTGCGTTTGTAGCTGCTAAAGCTAGGAAAACCAATATTTGAATATATTTTCTAATTTTTATATTTTACTTAAAAAATGTTTTACCATTGTTTCGTTTTTAAAATTTATGAAATAATAAAAACAATACAACAAACGTGTTTTATTATAATTTTAAAGCTTTTCAGTTCAGCCTGCTGGTACAACAAGCCTGTGTTTTCCCCATATATCTGGAAGTGATTACAGGGGCCTTTCGTAATGTTAAAAATGATGCCCATACACCTGAAATGGAAAGCTGAATGCTAAACTGAAAACAGATATTCACCAAATGATAGTCATTTACTAATCGAAAAGGATATATGAATTCATGCTATGCCTACAGATTTTAATTTCCTCCACTAACAATCCATAATGAAAACATCATTTATGTTCAAAAGTTTTAAAGTCATATTTTCAAAATATGTTACAAAACAAAATGTCACAAATAAGTGATTTTGTAAATAATTATACATAGTCCCCCTGGGGAAAAAAATATACCATTATTATGATTCATTAGTTCAAACTTTATTTGGCAACAGCTATAATGATCTGCTTAATATTTTGCATTATTGCACAATACTGAATATTTATAAGAAGTTACTACACATTTTCTCTACCACATTCTGAAAATTAATACTTAGACCAGAGATTTCCAGCCTTTTTCTTGAAACGATCTCCTTACATTTTTCTCTATAAAATATAGCACACAACATAATCATGATGCAAATAAGTGCATATATATAACTTAAATATAAAAATTAGACTACGAATATGAAAAGAAGTTTTGAAAAAAATTGATTTAAAAGATGTTTATTTTTTGTATTATTATTATTTTTAATTTTAGAAATCTAAACAAGTTTTCAGAAAAGAAAGTTCAGTTTTAATTAATGTGACGTTTGAGCTTGACGTATTGATGCATTTTGGGGGACATAAAATAGCATAATTTAATTCTTAAATCCCCTCTTTCAAAAATGTTCAACATGTTTCTTATTTTCCATAGCAAATTAAGTACTGCTTTGTTATAGCGGCCCCTGAGACTGAATCGAGAATCAACCGAGATATAATTTAAGTTCAAATAACACACTGGATAACGATTATTGGAGAAGTTAAACAACTAGAATCAGCGTAATGTTTGTAAATTTTGCAGGATTAGTTTGGATGGCTTAAATACAGAACCATATTCTTCAGCTGCCAAAGTGCAAATGACTTGTATTTAACTTCTCCAACAACTGAGATAGCTCGCCAAAATTTGGCTGTGTGTTCTTGTATATCGCCATGTGTCGTATACTAGCACCATGTTGCATTCCCCCCACCCCCGCCGCATATTCTTACATTATTCATTTTCCGATGAGGTTTTCAAATTTGCAATGTTTATTTTAATATATATTCATTGCTTTTTTGGGAATATGACGTTAAAAACCTTTAATTTACCAAGTAATGAGGTGGATGCTGTATCATTTTCCCAAGAAAGAAGTCTTTTATTTGACAAACGAGTATGCAAAAATGGCCACAATATAAAATTTTAATGACGAAACCACTTGGAGGTGCAATGTTAAAAATTACAAAAAGAAGAAGGGCCTCCATGTTGAAATTGCTTCAGCGGTTCCAGAATATTATTCATCACTATTAAATTTATGTGTTCTTGGGCAGAGGTGTTGACGTCCATGAAATGGTGTAACAAACAGTTTAATATATTTGAAGGTTCTGCAGTTGATTGGAACAGTTACATGCAATAAAATATTCTTAAGAAATGACATGTGAGTGTTATTATATATTATGTTGTTTATTTTTGCATTTGCGCTTGAGCTTGGCAAAATTATAACCGAGATCTCAGCACAAGTATAAAATCACCAAATGTGATTGGAGGCCACTATAACAAAGAAGCACAGCAAATAATTAAGTCGACTAAAGCTGCTTCTGCTAGGAAAGAAGAGGAAAATTCAATAATGATGTTTGGTAACAACTTTTATTTTGGGATATTTTTCTTGGATGGCTTTTCTATTCCAAAACTTTGTGCTTGACCATCCACTCTGAATTCAATCAACGCTTCTTGCATCATAATATCAAGATCAGATACATCATAGTTCATCAGTTCTATAATCCATGCTGGCACATTCAAATTTTCAATGTCTTGGAAATGAACATTAAAATCTTCGTTTAGGTTCTGCAAGCTGCAAGTACATAACAATATATCCTCTGAGGAAGTTTTGCATTCTATATATATTTTTCTACTAGTTTTCTAGTTTTTTCTCTCAACAACAAAAAGTAAATTCGACAACTTTCTCAATATATATATATACATAGTGTGTGTGTGGTGTTCATCTGCTTGAATTTTTTTATATTGCCATTTTCTTCATAAAAAATTTACATATTTAAAAAAAATTATTGATTTTTAAAATAATTTTTGTCTAATCTTCCATCTTCTTCTACATGCAGAATGGCTTCTTTGATTTAACCCCTTCGCGCCGATTGTCACGTCTACGTGCCAGCAACGAACACACTCACTTCCCGGCCGACACGCAGGCGTGCTAGAGCGTTTTCCCTTTTAGTCCCGACTGTCACGTATTTGTGCCAGTGTCCTGGAACGTTTTAAAAACTATAATTTCTGCCATAAGATGGCACTGTATGTCCATATGGTTTCAGATACATGTACATTAGACCTTCTACTCGAAATGAGAGACGCATGACTCACATACACGTGTTTTTGATTATATAAACAAAAGGGGAAATAAATGTTTCCGAATCGCGTGGTTTATGACGTCTCTTTAAATTCGCACGTGGTAGTTGTTTATTGTAAGTAGAGAAGTTTTATTTTCGCTAAAGCGTTGGGTATTTCGGTTTGCAGTTCAGTTTTTAGAAAATAATTAGATCTTGTTAGACGTAAATTCCTTCTGTTTTTACCGTTGCAATGTCCAAGCGTTGAAAATATTTAACAGAGCATGAAATAGCAGAAATGATGCAAAATATTTCAGATATTGACTCTGAAACAGATTCTGATAGTAGTGATAGTGATACTATGATATATTCTGATCATAAAGAATCTGGCGAATCTAATGATGATGAGGACATTTCGGACATATGTATGCCGAGTACGTCGAAAGCAAGTACTCCTCCATGGCAATAGAAAATTTTTCGGAATTACCGCTCCGTCATTATTCAGTACCCATCTTTCAGAAAAACTCTTAAATGGTATAAGAAGCTTTTCTTCAATATCATGGATATGGCTGTATTTAATGCCAATACTCTTTTCAACAAAAAAAGTAAAAAAAATCATCCTCTCCTGAATTATCGGCTTAATTTAGTTAATCAAATTATTTATCGGTATTCCTCTAAAAGGACCAATGTTAATATCACACCAAGATCAGCAGAATCATTAAATCCGCTCAGATTAACTGAAAGACATTTTCCAAAACTTTGTTCAGAAGAGACTGATAAGAAAACGAGTCGACGATGCTTCGTTTGTTTACATTCCCGGAAAAATCCTCCAAAACGGCAAATGGTTATTACGAGTGCAAGGAATGTAACGTAGGACTGCGTGTAGATCCCTGTTTTCAAATTTTTCATACGAAAAGAGAATTTTAAGTAATATATTTAGTTTTCGGATGTATAATGTTAAAAGTCATAAAATGGTGAGTAATGAAAAAAAAAATGTGTAAAATATGCATTTAAACAAGAAATAAGGTAATTAAAGTATATATAAAAATATCTATAAAGCCGTTTAAATACTCTATAGAGAATTATTAAACAATGCGTTGATACTTCGGAAATTTCATGGATTTAGGCTTAATAGCAAAAAAGCCCCCGGCCTTGGACGGACGCTCGCGTAAGACACTGCCGGCCTCCGCGGTAAGCGCGCGTTTGAGCTACCCGGCGCGAAGGGGTTAAACACTTTACAGTTTTTACAGAATACTTTTAAATCACAATGCAAAGTTATTATTTATGACATTTTTCACCTTTTGTGGCAGATGCAAGAAAATAAAAGGCCTGCTGCTGGTCATTAGAAACAATCTGGCCTGAACTAAAAGTTTATTGTTAGTCACTGGTGACTTTATGCTGCTTGACATGTTAGGAAATACAGCTAGTGCATACGGAAATTACATTTTCATCGCCTCCTTTTAATACGTCAAACTAAGACTATTATGCACTTGTGAAATTTTAACTATAATGTACCCAGCATAAAATTTCTGTAGAAAGATTCCAAGAATTATTTGATATTTATTTGCTCAATAGGCCCAAATGATCCCCCCTGACTCGAGTCAAGACATCAAAAGTTGTCAAATTAGTAACCTTGGTAAAAGTATAAAACGTGAAAATGCTTAAAATGTTACATAGCATTACTGTAAACCCAGCACTCACATTGTAAAAGTAAGCCCCAAATTACTTTCAATGTGGTAAATAATTTGAGAAAAGAAATTTTAGAACATTTTGTCTCTTACCAGTTGAAGCAGGTGCAGCTCCAAAACTAAAGCCTTTATTCTGTTGCTGCTGCTGCTGTTGCTGGGGCTGATTAAAAGCAAAATTAGACATTGGCTGAGATTGTTGTGTTGGATTAGTACCAAATGAAAAACTCATTTTGTCTTTTTAAATATCACCTGAAATAAATATTACTCATTACTAGGAATATTCTTAAATTAAAATAAAAAAATTCGTAAAAATCTTCCAAATGGGAAAATGTTACTATTTCAGTAGCATTTCCATTTGAAATGTTATTATTGAAATTATTCAATAAAATTTCTCACACTGACAACCATCTCTGTACATGACAAATATTTCTAAGAATATAACAATGTAAATGAATATTACAGGTAGTCATATTCTTTACAGATAACACCTCCAAATACACTGGTGTGCAAAACTTAAGCAGCAATGTAAAAATTTAGCAGATAGCCATGAAATTGCAGAAAATGAGGTCTGGCGATCAGTACAATGAACACGTAAGTCAGCAGAAACATCATGCGCATGCATATATCAGGAACGAAACGTCAGAGGCGATGTGAGCATACACAAAATGCGTTATGTCGGAGCGTGCAGCTCAACAGCAGAATAAAAGGAAGGACGGAGACACAATTCAACATATTCGCTGCAAGGGCCAGTGAGTCAGTTCGTGAAATATGGCTAGAAGAAATCACCTGGACGACTTCACACGTGGAAGAATGATCGGAAAGCTGGAGGAGAGGCGTACTGTCACCAGTGTAGCTGCAGAGTTAGGAATCAACAAGTGTCGTTTCGCGCGCTTGGAAAGCATTCCAAACCACAGGTACAGCTGTTAGAAAGGTTGCTGGTGGCCGCCCAAGGACGACACCTACAGGGGATGACCGATATATCATCCTGCATGTGAAAAGAGGCCGACAGCAGTCAGCAAGTGCCATTGCTCAGCAACTGTGTACAGCAATGGGGCGACAAGCGTCGCTGTTTACTGTGGCCAGACGCCTTCACAAAGGGGGCCTATTTGACTGCCATCCTGAACGCTGCCTCCCGTTGAAAGTTGGCCACCGACGCCACCGTTTACAGTAGTGCAGAGAGCACAAAAACTGGACAACTGATCAATGGAGTTGCGTCCTTTTACGGTTGAGAGTCGGTTCAGTACCAGAAGCGATTCTCAACGCGTTTGGATTTGGAGAGAGGTCGGGACCCAGTTTTATCTCAATAACATCAAGGAAAAACACCGTAATGGTGGTCCTGGAGTTCTTGTCTGGGGAGGCATTATGCTGAACGGGCGAACTGAGCTCCACGTTTTCGACAGAGGGTCTGCAACCAAGGATAGCTATTGTGAGGAGGTACTCCTTCCCCATAAGCGTCTGTTCCAAGGTGCCATTGGCCCAGACTTAATTTTTATGAATGACAATGCAAGGTCACTTGCTGGACTCTTGCTGTTGAGAAGCTACTGGAAAGTGAAGATATCACTCAAATGGATTGGCCAGCGTACTCCCCAGATTTAAAGCCGAACATGTGTGGGATGCTTTGGGGAGGCGCATTGCAGCACGCTTATATCCTCTGGAGAACACCCAATAACTCAAACAGATGCTGATTGAGGAATGGGCACTCCTACCGCAAGAAATGTTGCACCAGCTGGTTCTGAGTATGCGGAGACGGTGCCAAGCAACCACTGCAGTCAGGGAAGGGCATATCCCATATTAAGGAACATCTACGTGTTGTTCTTCCTCTTGGCTTGACAATCATGAATCACGATACTATGCGCTCAATAAAGCTTGTTTTTGTTTGATTCCATACCGTATGCATTGTATTCCTTTTTCAGGTCTGATGCTTTCGTCATCCTTTACGTACATAATACTCTCCTTCATTTCTGCATTTCATGTCTCTCAGTTGATTTCTCGTGGAGTTACGGCAAAAAACCCTGCTGTTGCTTAAGTTTTGCACACCAGCATAAAACCAAATTTTCCCAAATCATGACAATTCTGTAAACTGCTTCAATAAATGCAATTATAAAACTGGTGAAAAATTTCTCTGATCTACACACATATAAAATAAACCTAATTTAGAGGATGCGGAAGATTAACTATGATTTCTAATTTACATATGCCATTTTCATTTATAAACGATTCTTTTCTACAAATAAATAATTAAAATATATACTCTCATACACTACAAAATGAGGAATCTGCTTCTTAAACTCTCTACATTCTCTTAATATAAAATATGACAGATTTTGTAAATTAATTTTGTTGTGAAGATATAACTGCAATATTTTTGGCATTTCTTTAGTCTTTTATGATTTTTAGACTAAAGTTATACCGTATTTTTCGCCTCCTTACTGCATGCCTTCATGATGTAGTGGAAGCACATGTGACTAGCAACTGGAAGGTCTAGAGTTTGAATACTATGAGAAGGTGCAACTCATTTTTTCATTTTTCTGCTTCAAAATAAAATAATTAATATCTCCATAAAGTGATAGGTGCATGCCAATTTTGTTGTTAGATAATAATTTTAATCTGGTACTTACTTTCTTCATTGTTATTTAATGATTTTATTCAGGTAATCTCATTTTTTTCATAAACTGAATCAATGGGATTATGAGATATTTATCTATCAGTCACATGATATTTTGTATTTTTGAATGCTATTTGTTATTTTAAAAATTATGAGCTTAGAAAGAAAGGGGAAAATGTCTATGTTAAAGTGATGCACAGGGGATGAGTTTGATTGCAAATAAATTTGAATGTTCTCTGTAGAATGACGATATGCTTTTGGTTAATAGCCGGTGTACAATGTTGAGTTTATACAATTCTAATGTTTTTTTAAGTGAAAGCAGATCACTGTGTACATGTGAAGAAGAGCAGCATAAAAAAATACAGAAGAATTTTACAAAAAAAAATTATTTTATTTCTTTAATGTATCATATAATCCTTGTTTAGTAATTAAAATATATACTTTAAATAATTAAAGTACATTTTCTTTTGATAATGTTTGCTGATTTAATGATAAATTTTACCAAACTTTAATCATATATAATTGAGAAAATGATAATCAATGCCCTGCACTAAGAAGATGGAACCAAAGAGGAAATTTACACTTATTATGCTCAAGCAGAACCAAAATATACCCCTCTAATCCACAATAACATAAGAAGTGTCATGATGTGGACTTCATTGTGGCAAAGATGCACAAGTCTTAAGTTCAAAAGCTAAGAAGGAACTGCTTGTTCATTGAGGAAAAGCTGAACTGAGCACTTGAACTTGATAGAACTTCAGACAAGCAGCTAACTACTGTCAGGCTTTTTACTGAAGCTCTATTTACATTATTATACTGACAGTCAAAGACACTACTAGAAAATTGACGAAAACCATTCCACAGAATTCTACATCTATACGATTTTGCTTCTCAAATATTCCAAAATTTTATCAATTTGCAGTACAAAGTTCTCAAAACGTTAATCTCAATCTACTAATAAAAATTGCCTGCAGTGGAATTGTAAGATATTTTTTCAGGTTGTTTCTCTTGTTCTGCTCTCACTGTTCACACAGTTCTAATTTTAAACAGAATTACAAATACAACATAATGTTAAACAAGGCACACTACTGTAACTGTCTATAAATTAAAAATCAGCACATTACTATAATTATCTATAAATTAAAAATTACTAAAAATACATACAAAATATATCAAAATTAGAACAAAAATTAATACTGAATTACAAATAAATACAAAAATATACAATATTCACATAAATTTATAACAGCTTGTATTCAATATCTGGATCAGTTTAAAGAACATTGAAAAATGCATCTATACTACATGTAGAAGATAAATACTACCAAAATGAAGAAAAAAACCAGACTGCTGCATTAAAGCAATTCAATTCAGCTCAAAAAAAATAATAATTTTTATTATTATTATATTTCTCCACTGTAAATAGATTCATCATTTCCTTAACATCTACATATAACTTTCAAGTTAACATTTCTTTGACAAAATTCAGAAACTCTTTTTTTATTAAACCATGTATATTTTAAGATGAATATTTACAACACAGTTTCCAAAACTGGCAATAAGTTTTAAAACAAATATGAACGTGCTTTCAAAATTTGGTTGCTTAAATAATTTTGAAACAAATATTTAAACATTAATTTCACTACACAAATAATACAGCAACACACCAAATCATATCAGTTAATTCTTCATGTAAGTTAGTCCAAATTACATGTAACTTTATGATTTTAATTCCAGAGGTTTAGAACTTAACTATCAGTTTATTTTCTCAAAACATGACCACAAATTATACTTGCAATGACCCAATAATCACATTAAGCATATTCTTTCAAACTATACTGCTCTGCATGCTATGATAGGAATCTATACATGTTCTGCAGGTTTGTTATGTTTTCACTTGTTTCACAAGTTATGTTTTCACTTGTAGTTAATTATAAAATTTGTTGTGCACTATAAATAGTCACTGAAATCTATTATCATTAACATTCTATTTCAGTATTGTGTGACCAGTTTTAATTAATAATTTGATGAAGATGCAACAGCTGACTTTTTTTTTTTTTTATTTCAGTTAGTACCTACCAAGTACATTCAAAACACATCTTTTAGGATACCTATTGTACATGGAAGCTAGAAATAAAGTCCTGCAGATCCTACTAGACACGATAGCAAGTTATTATTATGTCTTAAAACACTCGCAAAGTTGTGAAGGTTTAAAATTAACTTTTTTAAATTTTGTCTGAATTGAACATAAAGGCATGACTAGTGCTATAGACAAAATCACAACTTGCGACTATTTAAAGCAAGTAAAAACTGGCAATTAAATTCAGTGTTGACAATAATATAGTCCAAGACTACATATTCAACAGAACATCCTGGAACAACAGAACAACAGAATACACAGCAGAATATACAACAGAATATAATAATAATAATAATATAATATTGGTGCATATTTAAAACATTGGTTAGAAAGAATACTAAAGCCGGAACATCACTATCAAGCAAAGCTGGCAAAAATTGCTAACAGCAGACATGATGGCAGAGGCTCTGGGTATGATTCAAAACCCTCAGCTTAAATGCACTCAAAGCTAATTTATATTCTAGTGAGGAATACAGAAAGAAGTTATAGTTAAAATTAAAATTATAATAATGACTTAATTAACATAAGATACTCAAAACTTAACAGAATATTGTTGCAATGGTAAAGGCTCTGAGCAAAATAAACCTCAAAAACAGAGCAGCAATGCTAAAAAGATTGGGAAACTACAATTTGTAACAAAATTCTGAACTAAGAAAAACATTACATTTAACCTTTTCTATTTAACCCCTTGATACACAGTAGTCAAACCCTGAAACCACCAATTTTCAAATTTTTTTCCCTGCTTCTGAAATTTTTTAGTGAAAACCAAATGAATACTTATCTTTTACCTCAAAATAACACAAAATGACTGCAGAAATATACATTTTTTTAGGTCTCAGTACTTCAAATCAGATGCCTTTTAAAATTCATTTTCGACGAGAGAAAATAACTTTATTAATATAAACAACTTTAAATTTCAAAAGTTATTCATCACACATCATCATTTCTATCATAAACAATAAAAATATAGCAATAATTAAACTGCCTATGTAAACAATGTATGTATATTTATGGCATTTGCTTAGTGGTCACGCTCTGAAACCACTACTCTTCACAATGGTGTTTGTTGCTTTCAAATAAGAGTGTTTATTTTTACCTGGATATAAATAAGGGGCTCTGAAACCACAGAGTTATTTAATTACTAAACAATACATGCATCTGCTCAGTGAAATTGTCTTTGATTACCAGAGATTTTTCTCTGAGCTCAACATACTTGCTCCCTGATTTTATAAATGATTTTGTGTGGTTTAAATATAATGTAAATATATTTGCTTTAATTAAAAATAGAAACTGCATAAAAGTTGTATTTAAATTTAAAATATAAATATTTTGGGACGAAATATGAATAAAATAATTACGAATGTCAAATAAAGCATCTCCCCTTAACATAAAAAACCAGGAACTTCATATGCCAGATGAAAAGAGACTAAAGATCACTGGACATATGCCAGTAAAATGCAAATCCCAGTGGTGCATGTTTTGTAGCGCAAGGCAGAAACCTAATAGAACAAGATACATGCGCAAAATGTACAGTGTTAGTCTATGCATATACCAAAAAGACAAAGCATATTTTGAACAGTTTCACACAAAAACTTTGTTCTTTGGCATTTAAAAATCCCTGAGTTACTTTCATCCTTACTTTAATAAATTTTTTTATCCATTTAACCGAATGTCCTATGGTGTATGTTCGGTAATTTTAGGGTGTCCCTGGGATTATTGACAAGTTGTTGTTTCATTTATCACCATACTGTTGTTTCATTTATGGTAACCTGAGCAGTTGAATGTTATAGGAACCCTATTATGATGTGATTGGTTGCATGATTGTGGTGAATTTGAATGATGAATGATGATTTGATTTATACGGGCTTATTTCTGCGCTGCATGTTGGTTAGAAAGTATGTTGCCTATTTTGTGCTTTGCATCACAAAATGGCTGTCGGTGGTAAACTGGGTGTTTGGTAGTATAGTACGAGACAGTGGAAGGTTTTTCTGGTTGAGGACACAAGAAGAGTAACTTTGTTGGATGTAATTCAGCGTAATACTTTACCTGAACAACAAAATACCCAACTGCTGGAAGTCGTACGACTGTCTTTTTGATAACGGCTTTGTTTACTTCTCAGTAAATCATGCAGTGACAATTAAGGATCCAGAAACCAGAGCTCATACCAACACTTTCGAAGGTATGTGGAATATAACAAAAAAAAAAGGATTTTCAGAAGAAATACCACCGACAGTCTGGCACTATGGAGAATACTTTTGAGAATCTATGTGGCGATGGCAGTATGCATATTCTAGTTCAGATAATTTTAGACAGTTTTTGATGTTGTTAAAGAATTTTCTGTGCCACAGCCTGAAGACACAGAAATTTCTAAATAAGGTAAGTCGATACTTCCTTTTTGTAATGCATATATGAGATGACATGTATTTCGTTTTTTATGTTATTTTTCATTGTTTGATTTAAAATGCAGGTTACTGAGCTTTGACTGGCTGCAAATTTTGTTCAGTTTTGGCAGTGAGTAACTTTGTTTTAACCTTATATGATGTCATCATTCTCCTGATTTTTTAAAGTAAAAATAGGTGGATGTGCACATAGACAAAATCAAGGCAGTGCGCGATGCTAAGTTTGTGCAATTATCCGTTTTTTTTTTAGTGAAAATAGATCGATATGTACGTGGACACCGAGTTTGTGCAATGCTTTGACTTTTTTTTTTTTGGTTTTGTGTAGTGACCATCTTGAAATTGTGCTTGTTGGCCAACTGCCAATTTTTACCAAGGGGCACCCTGAAATATATTTTTATTGTATGTTCTTATGTTTTCACTGCTATAGAAAAATTATGTAAATGTTTATTTTTTTCATTTTTTCTGATGCTTTACTTTGTAAAATAATGAAAAAATTTACATATAATGCAATTCTTAAATACAATTTCTTTTTTAATTTGCAAATTTTGTCATTTATTGTAAATGTGCATGGAAAAAGGGAAGTTTTTTCCCCCTACTATCTCAGTAAGTTTCATAGTGCGACCACCACCTACAGATCAATGGGCAAGAATAGATTTTTTTTTTTAATTCATATATTATTTGTCTCTAGAATCAGAATATTTGATTTCTAGAGTTTTTTTAGTTAAAACATTTTTAAAATAATATTGCACGCATCAAAGGGTTAGGCAAAATAATCAACCATATCTTTAAAATTTTACAAAAATTTAAAAACTTTATAATATATTTCACATTTTATAATACATTTCACAGAGAACTTTAAATATCTGAAATAACTGAAAACAAATGGATATTAAAAAAATTTCAGTTAACTGGTTTGTCTGTGTTTCTGTTCTGTAATTTACGTCCTTCTGTATATGTTTATAACGTATGGAAAGGAATTTTGCTTTAGAATTTTTATATTTTAATGCAACAAAAATCATACAGTTAAAAATTACTAACAAAAAAAAAAGTGTTTCTTAAGCTATAAATCTCATATCGAAAACAACATGACATATAGCTAAAATTCAGCAGAAAATAAATGAATGCAGTTGTATCATATTAAGACAAATTCTCGCATCGAAATCAAATTGACATAATATTAGAATGTTTATTTAATCTATTTTTAGACTGTAGTGTAAAAGTCTAGCTAAATGTTTTTGAACTGTGAAGTGACTCTTTGCTAAGTTCAAACTGTATCAATGACAATAGTGTAAGATGGGTGAAAAGACCCTTTTATTCAATTCAAGAAGTTATTTACAGACAGCACTCTTAATGCTTACAAACTTAGCCAATACTTTTAGCTGCAACTCAAAATAGAAACATAAAATTAAAATTTTGCCCGAGTTAAATAATTATCCGAAGCTGCACAGTGACAATTAACGCGAGTTGGCTCTTCTGATGTATACAAACTGGCAATTAATATACACAGCCGTGAAATAGCTAGCTTATATATCAGTGAAATACCGTGGCCGAAGGGCAGAATGCGCTCTGTCTGAAGTAACTTAGACACCAGCTTAAATAGTATCTTTCTACCCTACTTTGCATATCACATGAAACTAAACGATCACCCTGGCAGGAAATGGAAATGAAGGAAGCTAGAAAAGCTAAGTAACTGAACAAAACTGGTTAGTTTAAAATTAAAATAACATTCCTTACAGCATTATCTGAATTTTTCAATTAAAGCAAAGCACAAAAGAGCTATCTGTATAGAATCATCATATTCCATTAAATGAAACTTCAAGGGACTGAAAGTTTGATTTGCTACATATGCAGTGTTTCGTTACACATATCTCATTAAAAAAAGGATTATTTTTAATCATCATAATTAAGTATTAATTTCAATTATTATTACACAGAATTACAATTTTTTTTCCTTCTAGTTCACCCCCTACAATTTAGACTAATTATGTAATACAGAAGCCATGTTTCAGAGTTTCCCTGAAATACATACCATCCTCTAAAATATGCATTTACAATTACTAGTAATCATGTAAGTGAAAGTTAAAGTGAAGGCAAAGCTAAAAAAAAAGACAGAAACGCAAAACTGTTTTCACTATCCTAATAGCCTACACACAGGTGATTTTAAGGGTTAGTAATTCAATCAAAATGTGCAGTAATTCTGCAAAAATATGAAAAATACCAAAAAAATTTAAATCAAAAACATAACATTCTTATTCGTTTTCGAATTTCATTAAAGCTATGAATGTTATAATTACAATTATAGTAATGATTGCAATTAACATTTAACACGTTCGCTGCTGCACGAATGAGAAACTCATGGTTGACAGCAAATGTGTTAAATATGATAATTGTTAAGAAATCTACATTCTCCCTTGCAGCTGTGTATTGCTGTAGAGGCAAAATGTTTAACGATATATAATCCCACAGTAGAAACTAAGAAATGTGTGAAGATTTTCCTCCTGATGTGCCAATCCAGGGTGAGTGTCGCCATCACTATCGACGTGGCAAGTGGCTCTGATTCTCTCCAGCAATGGTGCAAAAAGTGATGCTCTGTATCCTGACATGGAATATAACTATAGAAAACTAGAATGGAAATAGGAATCCAGCAGAGTATTTTGGACAGCATTTATATGAAGTAACCAAGTTAATCTACTCTTATTCATATCACTTGTTTTTTCTCAAGTCATAGGTTGACTTAACCTTGAGCTTTACACCCATTAAAATTTATGTTTCATTTAAATTAAGTATTCTCCTTTAGTAGACAATCATGTTTTACACTACAACACAAATACTCTCAACATCACCACAAATCAAACAATAATTTTAAAAAATCTATTTATCATTTACTTTCATTGATGTATGTGACAACAGTATGAAATAACAGTAATACATAAGCAACTGGATAAAGCCAAAATGTTCATTAATTATAAACCAGGTTCACTACAATACACTGTGACTAGTTTTATCTAATTTTGATAAAGAATAGCTTGTGAGTAAACTCTGACGGTATTGTATTCTTCTTTCCCTGAGGAGACTTCCATATTGAAATTCTGCCACCCGGTTATTTCCTAAATTCTTAAACTTTTGCTGCCTCTAAACTCTGCTGCCCAGCACTGCCACACCAGTTGCTCAAGATCTGGTGCTGGCTCTAATGACTTGCTAAGTAAACTACAAATTTTTAAAAAGTACAGTAAACACTCAACTATCTAGAAACTTCAGGAAATATCAAATTCCAGACGCATGCAAGTTCCGGATACTTGTGCATATAAAAAATGGAATTTATGTTACAAAAGCCAAATAAATGGAAAAATTTCTGCTATAAAATAATAAATGCAATCATCTTATTTGTTACCAATTTGAATATTAAAGGCATACATTTTAAATTATATTTCAGAAAGAAAAAAACACATTTACCGATGTATTTCATAGATCTTAAACACAAAAGTAAAATGTCTGATTTGATTATGAAATCCTACTGAATATGAAAGTCGGCAGAGATATCATCAAACTATCACTCTGGCAGAAAGTTAAATGAACATCTAGTTCTTTATTTAATTAGATGATAAACACTTATAAATTATAGATATAGCCTATTAAAAAACTTAAATCTTATCATAATTTCCTCATCACATCATCATCGTTTATCCGTTTTCAGAGACGTATATAATAACTTTTTTTATGCCTGAATGCTTTCATGATGGGAATAAATGGTAAACAATGGAATATGAAGGAAAACAAATGAGTTTCATGATGGTAAAAATTCAATTACCTAGGTTCAGTGAGCCTCCATCATGAAATGGACAACACTGAATTAAGCATGAATTCTTATCAGAAATACCAGAGAAATACGCAAATTCTAATGTTGCGTTAAATTCAAGTACAACGAAATAGTTGAAAGCAATGCCTGGATCCTATAGTTTGAAAATACTAAACTGCATGCAGTCTTAGATATTAATCACTTTTTCAAAATGCAAGAAAAAAGTTTAACCTGCAACCTTTTTTTTCAAAATAAACTGGCTTATAGAGAACGCATTGAGTTTACGTTAAACCAAACAGAACTTCATATGATTATTGTTACATCGTGCTTATCTGTTATTGGTGCTAAATCACAATGTATGTGCATGTTAACAGTATAACAAGCTCTATAATGGCATTAGAAATTTCTCATTCCTCAAATTTTTTGGAAGAAAAATGTTTTCTAAAATTCTAAAATATTCCACATACTTGAGCTTTCTGGTTAGCTGAATGCCAATAATCAGATTTTTACCATACTTACCAACTTGTGCAATTTGACGATTTTTTAAAGATAGAAACAGAGTTATTGGGTGCAAGGTGGTACTTTTATGAATTCTTTTAACCCTTTGAGCATTATGGATGAAAAATTCTATACAGAAGTGTGGCTTTCATACTCATTACACATGAAAACTTTGGTCAGCTTTTAATATATCTGATTTCAAGTTGGACGTATACTGGAAGAAAAGGATGGTTAGCCTACATTTTAAGGTGCCCCTTGGATCATCGACAAGTTGTTGTTTCATTTATGGTAACCTGAGTAGTTGAATGTTACGGAAATCCCATTATGACAGGATTGCGGTGAATTTGACTGATGAGAAAATATTTGTAAGGGCTTATTTCTGTGCTAGATGTCAGGTAGGAAGTACGTTGCTTATTTTGTGCTGTACACGTAAAATGCGTGAATGTGATGAGATTAATGTGAAGTTTCTGTATAATTCAGAACAAAAGAGAAAAAAAAAGCAGTAATTGACTGGTGTATAAATGAAAGTTTACTTAGTAGTTTAGTAGTCACTATAAGTGTCCTGTTTGTGTGAAGGAAATGCGTGTGGTCAAACGTAAAGATCATTCAGATGGTTTTGTTGCAAGAACTGTTCATGCAAGAAATGCCACCAACAGTCCAGCATTACGGAGGATATTTTTTACTCTTATTTTGTGAATTTATGTGGCAAAAGCAGTATGCATACTCTAGTTCAAATAATTTTAGAAAGTTTTTGGACTCTATGAAGACACAGAAATTTCGAAATAAGGTAAGTCAATACTTCCTTTTTGTAGTGCATATATGAGATGATATGTAGTTCCTTTTTAATGTTATTTCATTGCGTGATTTAAAATACAGTTTATTGAGCTTCAACTGGTTACAAATTTTGTTTAAAAAAATCAGATTTCACTTAAAAAAACCGATTTGTACATGGACAAGAGAGTGTGCAATGCAGAGTTTGTGCAATTCTCTAATTTTTTTTTAAGTGAAAATAGATCAGTGTGTACACAGACACATAGTTTGTGCAATTCTTTGACTTGTTATTTAGGTTTTACGTAGCAGCCATCTTAAAATTGGGCCTTGTTGGCCAACTGCCAATTTTCGCCAAGGGATCCCCTTAAATAAGTTTTAACAAGAAAAGAATCAAAGTACAAAGTGAGTGAGTCGTTTTTTAACTATAAACTGGAAAATGCCATTTATTCATTACATTTTGAGGAATAAATAAGGACTATACAATACATTAAAAAAAAATCATACTAAATAAAATAAACTGAGTTTTCTTGAAATTGTTCTGTAATTTCTTGCTCTGTTTGTTCTTCCTGTGTACACAGCAATCATTTTCGCTTAAAAAAATATTAGAGAAATATTCAATTCTGGCATCCCACATAATTCACATGCATTGCTAACTGGTTATCTGTCAGATGCATCTGATCATTGTTCCTTTTAGTGAACGTCATTTTCCTTTTGCAGAAAAATACTGGGCTCTAGTGTAGAATTAGGTGCCCTTTCGATTGGCAAAAAATTTTGTTCAGTTTTGGTTTCTGGTTACTATGAGAGTTTTAACAGGGTTTTAGTTTCTTGATTTATTTAATTAACCCGCGAGAACACGCACCCATTTTCAAACACGAGAACTCGCGCCGGGTATCTCATACCCTAGTTCATTTCTGCTATTTAAATATCTATTAATACTGCTTATAAGCAAACTTTATGTAATTATATATTACAAAATAATAAATTAAAGAATTTTAGTGAATTTAATAACATACTTACGTATTTAAAAACAATTTTGACAAACTACATACTGATGTTCAACACAGAGGGTTTTTTCACATTTTTGGCACATAAACCTTGATTTTCTGTCCTTATTACATGGACAAAATACACATCGCTTATAATTTGCTTTGAGTTTTTTGCAGGCGGTTCAATATTAGTGATCTCCAGTTCCTTAGAAGTGCTTGGATACGTTGTTTTTCCTTGAGGCTTGCGATTTCTGTGTTGTTCTGAAAGAACCAGTCCCAATGTTTTCAAAAAGAAACGCCTGTTTTTGAACTGTGTGGGAGGATTTTTGATGAACATTAACAAAATCCTGGCATTAATAGCAGTCACATTCAACAATGAAAATAAAATAACCATTGGCCAACGATTTGATATCCTTGCTGTAGTGTATGCTGCAGCCATTTCATCCACAACGTCCACAGCTCCTTTCGTAAGATTATAAAACGTAATGATATCTGGCTTTTTCAATTCCATGGTGGTTTCGTCTATTTTGTCATCAGTATGCATTGTGGACAGCACAACTACATTTTTGTTCTTTTTTGCAGAATACGAAACAATTGTTGTTTCTTTTTGAAATCCAAAGACTGAAGAGTACAACGCCTTTTTCACCAAAAATTCAGGCGGTATTTCCCTTTTATTTTGTCTAAGTGTTCCAACCATTGTAATTTTATTTTTCAAAAGTTCTTGTGCTAGCTCATATCCCGTATACCAGCTGTCAGTTGTCAAGTTGCGTCCAGAATTGAAAAGCGGTGTCATCAATCGCATCACAATGGCTTTCGAACTACAGTCTATTTTGAAGGGTCCATCGGGTTGCTTACCAGCATAAATCTCCATATTCCAGGTATAAAATACTCTAGAATCTACTAGTGCAAATATCTTGATGCCATACTTAGAAGGCTTTTTGGGCATATACTGCCTGAATCTGTACCGCCCCCGAAAAGGTTCGAGTTTTTCATCAATTGTGACGAACTGACGCGAGGACTCGCACGGGTATGGCGTACCCTCGACACCTGTTTCTCAAAATCTATTTTGAGAGCAGAACTAGTTTTTGCCCTGCTGAAAGAATGTAACCTTAAATACAGCTACACGAAATTCTGGCCTAATTCAAGAAGAAGAAAGTAATAAAACCATTGAATGAAAATCGATCGGGCATGTCATACCCGGTGCGAGTTCTCGCGGGTTAAAAATAAATCGATGTGCACATGGACAAAGTCAAGGCAATGTGCAATGACTAAGTTTGAATTCTCTGATGAAAATAGGTCGATGTGTACATGGACACGGAGTTTGTGAAATTCTTTGACTTCTTGTTTTGATTTGTGTAGCGACCATCTTGAAATTGTGTCTTATTGGCGCCGATCTTGGCGTCAAAACAGAATCGCCAAAATACAAGGGGCACCCAATTGTAAACTTTTACCAAATACTGTATTCCTGTAGAAATTTTACCGTAGTTTTCTTCCACTGCTCACAAATTCCATAAGTGAATATTTCAAAATTGTGTTTAAGTGAAAAAATATCATGTTTTCTCCATAAAAACCACTCTAATTAAGAATGAAACAAAATGAATGAATATAAAAATGGTGTCATTGTTTGACTGAAAGATTGTTTTGAGCATGATTGCCTGAAGGAGATTTTATGTACATGACTGCCAGAATTTGGCACATTCTGGTTATTTGGCTTTCAAAACTATCTGTAGTATGTAGGTATTTTTCCATTAATTGTAACAAGCACATATTTGCTAATCACTGCAGGACAATATACATATCTTATAGTCATCTATATTGATGCTCAACAAAGGAGCAATCCCTATTACTGGG
>KK119551.1:0-43324 GCA_000611955.2 Stegodyphus mimosarum | reverse complement strand
GTAGTCAGCATTTTATTTACCTCTTAATTATTTAGTTTATGAATAAAAAAAAGAACACTTTGATTCAAGTTTTGGTATTTATCAGTACACTTTTTCTTGTTTAATTTATAAAATGCATTAAAAATAATCTATATTTAAATAAAAATTTAGTGTATTTTTGGAATTTGGAAAAGGAAGGGATGCATGGGGCAAAAAAGGTTGAGAACCACTGATTTGTATAAATACAACAGAATGTTGAAAAATGTGTAGTGTATTATATTTTCTGCCTGAATTATTTTAATTGATATAAAATATAAATAAATAAATATGTAGCAGAATTTTGTTTGACCCATAATGATGACTAAGTAATTACACCAAAACTAAATTCAATTCTACAGTATTCAAATTAGAATAAGGGGATAAAATATATAACAGTAGAAAAACTCAAAATTTATGATATACCATGTTCTCACATAGCAAAGCATTTATAAGCTGAAATAAATTTTAAAAAAATAACAAGTAAAAAATAAAGAATAAATTCAATATGCATTCGTTGGAGAATTCGTTAATTTCAAGTAAGTACTCAGTCCTAAATGAATCAGTGACTGAATGACAAAGCCGCAGAAAAGCATATTACTTTTCGATTCTATTTTCGGCTAGCTGCACGAAGCTTTTGTGATATTTCTTATGCTTAACGTAAATATCAGCGAGTGTCCCTTACAATGTTCTTAGACACAATCATGTACATTTTCTTATAACTTAATAAGCTATAAATAATATTAGATACACATTAAATAAATCGATTTAAGAATTAAAAAAAGGTACTCTTAAAAACAAAAAAGACAACTAATAGAGAAAATTTCAGATTACGAATAACATGTGTAAATCAAAATTGTTAATTGATGGATTGTAAGAAATTATTACAGGAAAAAAAATAGAACTATCAAATGTAACATACTACAGTTTAAAATCAGGAAATTCTAACCTTGTTAGATCAACGGTTAACATAAAAGAAATTCTTTGTATATTTCCAGACAGAATCAGATACCGATCTTTCTCTCACAAGGAGCAAAATAAGTTTTGTGTTGCTATGCTACAGATAAATAATATTCCGTATTTAAATTTGACTTACTTAACTTTATATAAAAGCTAACAAAAATTCAGTAATATGAAAACATTACATACTCTGTGTTTCGAATAACAAGTAAACACAGCACACACAAGTTGCCAGTAAATCTTTAATGAATAAATGAAATGACAATTTTAATAAATAATTTTTAATAAAATAATAGGAATATATTTAAGTAATAAAATGATTAAAATAATACAAAATAATTTAAGTAATATGAATAAGTTTAAGTAATAATATTGCTTATCAATACGATCATTATATCAAAATAGGAAGAACTATATGATTAAAACGTTTTCCCGTGCATTATTTTTAACCTCACAATTGCCATAATCCATTATGTAAATTTTATTTTCATTAAATCATTAATACTTCATAAATGACCTGTTTTTCTTAATAGTATCATAAGCATTTTATCACCTCAATTTTAAGGATCCAAATTCTTTTCAGTAGTAAGAACTTCAGGATGAATTCAACTAAACATGACTTCGATTTCAATTTCTGGTTCTGTATGTTAAATTGTATGGGGTTCTAAACGAAAAGAACTGTGAGGTGGGAATCTTATTTAATCTTTTTTAATGATATTTTTAATAAATAATTCTAATACTAAATGTAATTATCAGAATCTTATAGGAATGTTGATATATGTAGTTTATTAAAGAAAACTATGGATCAGTAACTATTTAGAATTGCGATGTAGTCTTAATTCGTTTCATGCATGCCTTATGTGTATTCTTAATGGTATTTTTTCGCCGTGTTAGCTATAAGTACAGCGAATTTTGTGTGTAAATAATTGTTGTAGAGAAGATGTGTCATTATTCTGAATGTTAAATGTAAATGTTACTGCAAAAACTTTCAAAATTCATGTGAAATGTTTGTATTTAAATTTTGTATGAAGCATTTTAAGTGTGTTTTGATTTTTTAATTTCAAATTTGTGATATATTGTGTCTGAAATCGCTTAATTGTGCACTAACTAATAGCTTTCCTGTGTCTTTACCAGGATAGTCGCAAATAGTGCGAAATAAAAAAAATTTTCCATTCTGCACTAGCATTTTTATGTGTTATGTGTCAATGACGGAAATAAGACATGTAAAAAACAATGTTCTGAAATATTTCTATAATTCCATGAGTAGAATTAGCATTTGATAACCACTGCTATCTATTGTAATTTCAGTCTGATTCAAAAGATTAGTTTTGTTGTCATATATGTGAATGATTATGAAATTAATTTTTTAGATAAGTATAAACTTGGATTTTTTTTCACTGTATTAAATTTCAGAGAAATACTACTAAAAAAGGCTGTAGCCTTTTTTATAATGCTGCAGTGCTAACATAGTGAAGTTTTGGGTCGTAATTTAAAATCTTATGTAATAGAATTTTGGAGTAATCGAGTTCAACTAATTCAGTTGTAGTGAAAGAATTTTACAAGTTATCAATTACTACGTATTAGATTTTTTTAAACCGATATGTAATCATGAGTACTTATATTTGGGTGTATAGTACCAAATTTTTAGTCCAAAGGGATTTAGTCCCGAAGGACTATTACTTTCGTTTTGCGATTTTGCGTCGGAAACACAAAAACGGCGTATCACTTTTCAAATTGTTGCCACTAAATGTTATCGCTCTGCATTAAGTTTTAAAAAATGAAGAATTTTCATAAATGTATGCATGTTTTTGGCGTTGTGATAAAACAACGGTACCTAGAGCCTTTGGGAAAATAAAAAGGAATTTTAATTACAGTTCTAAATAAATAGCCAATTAAATGTAAAATTCGTAACAATATTCTCTAAAACTTTAACGAATTTTTCGTTAACAATTTCAAAGCCAGCAATACCAACGTTGTACAGAAAAACATTTTTATCTCCAGCGCATGAGAGCGTGTACCGAAATTTCTAAAGATATGCTCAATTTAAAATTATTTTGCGATATTGCTGTTGAACTGAATTTTATGGTTTAAGTGCGAAGAACATGGTATTTAACAAATAAAGGTAACACACAAAATGTTAAATAAACGTCCCTTTGGACGTAATTTAAAATCTGAAACATTTCAGATTTTTTTAATTATTTACTTTTTTTTCCCTCGTGTAATTAATGAACATAATTTTGTGCTAAACCGCTGATGGGCAGTTCTGTGCTTTAGAAATAAATTGGAGTGTTTGTATGTTTACCAGTTGTCAACCTGTTTTGTTCCATGCAGCTGTTTAACCATTGCTAAGTGATAATTGGCCTCATTTCCAAAACTTGAAAAATACATTTATTTAAGATTAAATTAATTTTTAACGTGCTTTTAGAAGTTAAACGATAAAAAGATGTTGATAGATACCAAAGCTTGAATTAAAAGTTATTTATATTCATAACCTAAATACTTGAACATCTAAATAAAAGGCTGACTGTGTTTCCCCCTCCCCAAATTTATGAAAAAAATTTCCTGATAAGGAACCCTTAATATGTGTGTAATTAATTACATTAAAGCCTTCTTTATTTTTTTAGGTAAAACATGGGAGCATATAAATATATGCAAGAACTATGGCGAAAGAAACAATCTGATGTTATGAAATTTTTGCTTCGAACACGATGCTGGTATTACAGGCAGTTGAATACAGTTCACAGAGCCCCTAGACCAACTCGTCCTGATAAAGCACGTCGATTGGGTTATCGTGCTAAACAAGGTAATATGCAAATCTGTCGTGGAGATATATATAAAATTAGAACTTCATAGGTACTTGCGTATTATCCCATCGATTCGCCCATGTTGTGTAATTTAGCTGAATTGTAGGTGGTTGCTTTCTTTAGAGTTCTGCAGTAACAATTGTTGAGAAGTTTTTGCTAACAGTCACTAGAAAGGTGCTTAAGTACCCTTCCTTGTTAAAACGGCCACTGAATCGCTTACCAAAATCGATAGATTAGTTGCCAGAATCGGTAAGCTTAAAATAGCTTGATTTCAGAGTTGTCAGCATTGTATCATTAATGTTTTTTTTTCTCTTAATTGTGTACCATTTTTTTATTTATAATTAATTGGAAAGAATTTTTTTAATTTATAACGGGCAGCATATGTAAATTTCATGCTCACTTTAGACCAGGTGTTATTATTCCTTCTTTACTTTTATTCCCCTTCATAATGTTGCTTATTTTTAAATTTCCAGCATGGAAAGTAAGCAGTGTTTCCTAAAGGGCTTTCAGTTTTTTGTATTTGCGATTTTTCCTTCTCCCTAATATGTTAAATATATTTGGTATACCATCAATTCAAAAGCTGTGGTTCTCCAACCCCCTTTAGGCACAGAATTTTTCATTCAGAATGAAAATGCAAAAAAAGGCCACTAATTTATTATAGAGTAATGTATTCGGATATGCAAATAAAAATAAGTCTTGGAAAAGAAGTCTTTATGCCAGTAATTTGTGTTGTGATTCCTGGCTTCCTTTCATAACTCTTCTGTATTTGGTATATTTTTGGTCTGAAGAAAAATTTCGGCTAGACCAGGGAAACAGCTTTAATGTAAGTCCTTTTGTTGCCAAGTTAAACCCGGCTTTGACGATCGAGAAAAAAATGATGTATTATCAACAAAATCCATTAAGGATAAATATGTCTAGACTAAATAACAATCCTGAAAAATAAGCTCTTAATTAGAATACTGCAAAAAGCAGTCTTTCTCTAATTTTCAAGACTTGATATCATTTTCGGAAATTATTTAACATTACAGTTAAATGTTTGTCATTGTTTTCTGAAATTAAAGCTGCCTGATCACTTTTGAAAGCCATGGTACAAAAATACTCACTAATAAGTATGAGTAATAGAGAGCATATTGAACTCTTTGAAGATCAAAGCACCCCAGACAGCTTTTCATTTAAACGGGCGAGACTTCTTGTTTTCTTCCCTCCCTCCTAACTTATGAAGTAGTAGGTGCAGTTTTCCCACATGCATTGTATCAGTTTATTGCAGGCAGCTTGTCCTAAAAGGATTTATTTGTTAAGAAGCGGAAAAGGTGTTTGAAATTTTCACATCTTTGTACGTCAATGGTTGGTGAGGGGGGAAATTGCCGAGAACCTCGAAAGGCATTTCAGGCTCTTCGGTATTTTAAGCATACAGGTTAGCAGGGGCTTCGGTTTTCAAAGAGTTGAAGGAAGTAAATCATTTGATGTTTATATGCTGTATAAAGAAGGCTGCATTAAAAAGATTTCTAAAATATATTTTTAAATCCTTAGGGTATGTTATCTACAGAATTCGAATCCGTCGTGGTGGACGCAAGAAGCAAGTTCCCAAAGGTTGTACATATGGGAAACCAAAAAATCATGGTGTTAATCAGTTGAAACCTGTAAGAAGCCATCAAGCCGTGGCTGAAGTAAGTTACATGTTGACTTTGCTGCTATTTTGGCTAAGCGAAGTATAATTAATATAAAGCTTATATTTAGATTTCTCTTGATTTCAAATAGAAGAAGGCTATATCTTGGAAGATATCATAAATATCATTCTTAAAAATGCGAAACATTTTCTCTTAAAAGTAAGCATCGCTTTTTCTCCGAGATTAGTGCTACTATCTGAACAAATTTGGCAGAAGTTTTAAGTAAGTTTAAGTCAACTCTTGCATCTGCCTGAAGACCATTTGGGATCTGGATGGTTAATAGCCATGATGGTAGCTGCTGAGAAGAACAATAGTATCCAGTATACTAGCTATTTACTTTCTCTCGTAAAAGAAAAAACAAAGTGTTCTTGATGTTTCTGGAGATTTGAATCTCTTTATAAATAATTCTGAAATGAAAATGTTGCTCCCCCCCAACTGCTTGCAAATTTTGTGTACTAATCTCATTATAAATAATTCTGAAATGAAAATGTTGCTCTGTGCACTGTCTCCTTTAGGCATAACTTTTCAAGAGACTGTGTACTATGTAAGCAAGTAAAAAATATAAATTGAATAAAAACTACAAATTTTTGACTTAGCTTTAATCTTTTCCAGTTGGTGTGTAGATCTTGATAATATCCTTTAAAAAAAAAAGCACAAAATACATTGTCATCTAACAAATGACCATGCGGTGTTCTCCATGTAAATTTGAATAAATATGAGTAACAAAATATTGATACCAGTAAGGTTTCTTCTCATTTATCTGTATTCCCATAAATAAAAATCCATCTTTGATAACATTGAGAAATTAGACTTTTAAAGGCATAGACATTATATACTTCTATCTTAAACAGAACTACATTTCATCTTGGTAAAACTGTAGGGGTTCCCTTATTTTGCATAACAAATTTATTTTTAAGTTTGGTACCTTTGTTGAACCTCTCAACCCTTGTACTTTCTCACCGGGATGAATATTTAAATAGGCAAAACTCTGAGTGTATTCAGCGTATGTTTTTGCTAACCATTGCATGCTATTTTGCTGTTACACTAGTAAACCTTTTGGCCATTTCTAATTATCATCACGCCTGTTATGTGTAAATTAACGTGCTGTTCTAGTTTAGATTCAGCTTGAATTATATTCTGTATTTAAGTTTCTCATCACAGTCTGGCGGTGTTTTGTAACGCAAGAATATCATGCCTTTCTGTTAGACTTTGAGTTAAAGGGTTAATTTTCACCCTTCTTCTGTGCTCGTATTTATTTATGCCTGTGTGAGGATTCATCATGTTCATTGTAGGATCTAGAATTTATGTATGTGAAAAAGCAGAGACAGATCTTACAAAACTACTCGTACAGTATTTTGCATCAAATACTTAGAATATTCTTCTGAAGTTGTCATTCTGGCAAAGCATAACTCTTTTACCTTTATTAATTGCACGAGATATTTTAATTTTTAAAATTATTCGAATAATTTGAGCTTACTTGAATAAGCTCTGACACTGATCTTTGACGTCACCAGCATTCTTTAATTGGTCAAACCATCGGTGATGTAATCTGCATGTTTGATGTCTCAGGTGACCTCATCATAAAACTTTCCCTGGCTCCATTTCGAGAAAAGTTGCCAATCTTGGCACGGTTGTCACCATTTAGTGTAATATGTCAGCTAAACAGCGTTCCACTCTAATTCTGCATATAGTGTTGGTTTTCTTTATTACTCTTAAGTAGTAAACTAAAGCCTTGTCTGTATATATCATTATTGCCAGATTGTGGCGATGTCTCTCATGTACCTTAATGTAGTAGGACATTTGCAGTGGGGTGGTAAGTCTTGGCAGACACAAAATTGGCCTGAACTTAAATATATAATTAATGAATCAGAGTGTAGTAATATTCTTTATTGCGTGGAGTAGCATTTTCTTAAATTATTTTGTATTTTTATTATGCAAATCATCACTGTAATAGCATTGACTTATCCAGTAGCCTTACTTGTAATTTATATTGTATATCCTACAAAGCAAATAATCTGCATGCAGTGATAACAATTTATTTAAGTTATATTTTATATTTGAGTCTGGGAAATTTGTAATTAGTGCAGTGATGATTATATTGAACATTTACAAAAATTGATTCATTTCTTCCTTGGATGTCTAAAGTACAAATATTTGTAGTGTGGTGGGAAGTAATTTTACAGACAAATGATGATGCGATTTTGTATGAGGAAAATGATTTTTTTCTTCTTCCTTGGATGTCTGATGTCTGGTAAAATTTCTCATGAAGCATGTGTAAAATATTAAGTTGGTCAAGTTTAAAACATACTGCATTAAATGTTTCAGATTTTTCCCCATAGATTCACCAAGTTTTTGTTCATGCATTACTAACAAAGGGAAGAACACAAATTTAAAACAAAGCTGTATGTGTATGGTGATTTTAGAGATCAGCTTTCTTCATTTTGTGAAAACCATATACCAAAGTCTCCTATAAGAGCCTGATTTGCTCCTTTCTAAATAGTAAAATTTATCTTATTTGTGATAGTTCTATATTGTTTGATGTCTGTTCTCTGATTGGAAATAATTTAATTACAGGTATGTTGGATTTTTAAATGCTGTTTAAAAGTTAATAATTTTTATAGTAGCTAATTTTGTCTAAAACTTTTGAATTGCGCTTGAGGTGTGGCAGTCATTTTTCCTTGATGCTTTAATCATAATTTTTGCCTAGGAGTAGTAGAATTTGTAAGAAATCTTAATGAAATAAAAATCTCAAGCATCTTGTAATTATAAAATAGTTACAAGTATCTCTTGCTTCATGCTTTTCTGTGTGATCTGGTAAGCTTTCTTTATCTTGTTCACCATATAATACTAGGTATTGTTAATGAAGAAACTTCTTCAAACAAATGTCAGCAAAATTGCATTTTGCCAGAGGTTAGAAAAGCTCAGTGTATACAAACTGTGTGTCATGCCACCTTAGGATAATACACGTGAACTATTGGTGCTGCAGAATGTTCTTATATTTCGATAGGGGTACTATTAATCCTCATGATTTAGTATCAGTGCAGGGATAAGAAAGAACTGTAGAAGCCACCGTTTTTGAAAAGCACCGGTGCATTGAGATAATACCTAAAAGTTTACATATTCTTTCAGAGCCAAAACTTCATATGAATTTCTGTAGAGGGAAATTTTGAGCTGCAATATGCTATAAAGACACAATTGTGCAACATGATACTAATGGCCTTTAGCATATCATTAAGAAATAAATAGTCCATGTGTGACGTCACACTTCTAACAAACAATGAGTATTGGAAGGAAAATCAATGTAGAATAGCTGTTTCTAATATTGATTCCAAGAATTGGAGAACTGATTTTTCATTGTACGTATTGTAAGAGAAATCAAACGCATGCAAAGACCCAGTAATAGCACCATCTGGAGGCTGTATATATGTGTGTATGCAAGAATAACTAAACATATCCATATTATTCTAATAGTTCTGCCAAAGTGCATGGCAGATGCATTACGAGAAAGTACCAAAATAAGTTTTTCTTTTCGGGGGTGGGACATGATATAACTAACAGGGCAAGTATTCAAACTGAGCATCGTTAGAAACTTCTGATATGCTAGGGGGGGCTGAAACTGTACACTAAACACTAATGTATAATACTCATTATTCACTGTGTGATGGCTATTATTAAGTCTTATATGCTATGATGATGATATTTTAATGTGATAAAAAATGATTTTCTTCTTCCTTGGATGTCTGATGCATATATAGATTTTAAGATATTTTTGTAATCCCACACAATAGGTTCTCTTTAAAAGTGTGGAAAAGACATTAAAAGTAGTATGAAAATATTGTATATCATCTTTTAATAGCCTTTCAAACCATCATAAAAGTTCCTAAAATGATGACATTATCATGATATGAAGAAAGATGATTTTGCTTTATTTTAAAATATATGTATAATGTTCTTGTGTACCTAAAGGACATAAAATTACTGTGAATTGAGATGCAACAAAAGTTAGATTATATTCCCTCAAAATAACAGAGTGAATGAATTTTTGAAAGTTAATTGTAGAAAAGGTTTAGTAAGTGAAGTAGTCCCCCAAAAAAATCATGTATGTGATGACAATATTTTGTTAATGAAGTAAAATATGATTTTGCTTCTTCCTTGGATGTCTGATGCCCATAAAATTTCCGTGAGTTAAGAGTTATGAAAAATAAGTGACCTCCTGATGAAATGTTTTCTTAGATTTTAGAAACAATTAGGTGTTGTAAGTGAAGTACTGCCAAAAAGTCATGTGTGCAGTGATGACAATATTTTGTTAATGAAGTAAAAAATGATTTTTTCTTCTTCCTTGGATGTCTGATGCACACAAAATTTCTCTGAATTGTAAGGTATGTGAAGTAAATGACCTCCCAGTGAAGTGTTTTTCCAGATTTCATGTTTGAAATTTAAATTTAGACAAAAATGAAATCTTGTAAGTGAAGTACTGTAAAAAAAATAATAAATAAGAATGTTTGTAATGAAGTAAAAAAAAGGTTTTGCTTCTTCCTTGGATGGCAGAATTTGTGAGGTGTGGTGAAAATTCAGACTGTTATGTTGAAATTTATAACTTATTGTGTTTCTCACCTGGATACCTATTCTACGCTCCGAGAGTCGGCAGCAGTTTGTGGCCCACCAAATGTCGCTGCTAGTGAAAGAACAGGTCTGATCAACATCCCATATTTTGTGAGCATGGAAGCGCGGGGAAAAGTGTTGCCCCGTCGTCGATCAGGCTTGTGCAGTTGACGCCCTAAGATTCCTGATTATCAATTCATAATGCTTTATTTCGCATTTTATTCATGTACACAGTATATGAAAAATTATATTTCACCATTTAAGTTATGGCTAATATTTATGGTCTTAAACAGACTGTCATTTCATGAAGGGGAACAAATCAGTTATATTTGACTGTCTGTATAAATGAAAGCCCTTCACACTGTCATTTATTCATAATTTAATTCAGCTACTATAATAATGACACCAGTCATAAACATGTATTATTGAAATTGATTTCAAAAAGTTCCCTTGGCTGTCTGAATGTACATAAGCTGAACTGGATGCATATGTGCTGTTTGTTGTACTTTTAATTATGCACAGTGTTGCAAGTGATAAAAAGTCTCTTTAATAAATGAAAAATGTAAGAAATTGCACTGTTATATATTACACAAAATACGATTTTTTAAATTTTATATAAAGCTTGAAACGAGTTTTGCAGACCTTTGGATTCTTTCAGTGCCAGGGAGAACCTTGAAAAGAGGTAGTAATTCATGGAAATCTGAATAGTATGGTTATGGTTGAACATAACACATTTGTTTTAAGGCCAGAAGTTTATTGAAACATGAAAACATAGCATTAGAAGTTTTCTGCTCTTTTTAAAAACAATGCTGCTGTCAGCCTTAATCTCCTCCTCCTCCTCCCCCCATTCTTTATTTTGTCATTTTGTTTTTATTTCCAGTTCAAAGTAATTATTCTGCATTGTACAATGATGACATCATACATAAATATGTATGACTAAAACTGATTAAAAGAAGAGTTCCCTTGGCTGTCTGAATGTACATATGCTGCCATTCCATGAATTTTTGGTAATTTATATCTTGTTCATATTTTTATTCAGATTTGAAAGTATAATTATGGTATTGAAAATATGCAGATCAGCTCAAAGTCCTCTTGAGAGTTTAGTGGCAAGGGAAGGCAGGTAGCAGACTGTCAGATTACCCCTCAAGGTGTTTTCTCTCAAAAGGAGAGTGGAGCTGCATAGTTAGTGTGGCAGGGCCATACATGTATGATCAATGGTGAAGTAATGATTTGGTATTTCACATTCCTCGCAATTAAGGTCTGAAAGTTTTTACAATGAGCAAGGTCAACAAAATCCATCCAATGATTTGCCATCAGGTTTATTGAAATGAAAATCAGCCTTTCAAATCAAATGTCAATTTTATTTATTGTTTTCTAAAAATCCTCATTGTACACTTTTTGTGTATGTTTTTTTATGGGTCCTTTTATATTAAAAAATTGTGGTCATTAGCTTTAAAAAAGTCATTTATAGGTCTCGGAGGAGCTGTCCACCATAACAGCCTACTTGTTTTAACTAATATGGCATCTGTGGTCAGCAATTTTATAAGCTGCCACAAATTGCATTGCATAGTCCGTTTACTGACAATACAGCTGTCACCGTGATTCAGATTTGAGTGCTTATAATTGTCCTCGATCACAGGTGTCCCAAATCAGAAGATTTACCCATACAGGCAATTGAAACACCTGACTAACAACAGCCATAGTACTAGCTATATATGCAGTCACTACAACACCCTCACATGAGCATAAATGCTACACAATCATCATGGCCATGTCCATCCCTAATTCAGTGACACTTCAGTGTATAAAGAACTGTATTTTTAAATTGTGCAAAAGACTTTATAAAAATTTTCAGATTGAGGTATTGCTCTTCTTGAAATCATGTAATGATAGATTATTGGTGAATGAATTAAAAATTTAGCATTTTATAAGTGTTGAAAATGAGTGGATTTCATTCATTGCTCTCTAATTGTGAATATACAGCTAACAAATAGATGGCATGAAATATCCATTTCTTTCCATACTTCGGGATTATGTATCATTTCTGATATTGACCTTATATGTGCTACAGATGCAATTTATAGTTCACATTAAATGTCAATCCTGTTTTTCCCTGATCTTAGGTCAGTTCCTGGGATGTGGTGCAGCATTTACCATGTTAATAATTAAATAAAAGTAAAAATTAGTTCATGCTTATAAAAATATTGCACAAAAACATAAAATTCTTATGTGGAAACAATTACATTTTAAGCTATTTCTATATTTCCTTTTTGCTGGAGGTTGGGGTGCATATAAGTTATTCTTTTCAGAGGAAAGACAGTTGAAGAACTCTGTAAAAGTTTGCAAATGTAAAATTTAATTAATGTATGTCATAAAATATTGTGAATGTCTACAATTTTTGTAACAACTATATTTTCAGTAAACTTTTCTGGTTTACTTCATTTATCCTTATAATCATGTCAATTTTTCATCAGTTGAAATTGAGCTTTGTTCTTTAAAATTCCATCCACATTTGTTTTTTTCTGAACTAGCAAAGTCAGTTTCATGTGTTCTGCTGTCATTATAATATGAACTCGGCCATGATACGGCAGAAATTGTTTTTATTTCATTAAATATGAATATTTCTTGTACCTTTTATGATTTTAGCAGTATTTGATTGTTCAGGTTGCAAGAAATATTTATTTTTCAAAAATTTCTTATCTCCAAGTTAGTTCTCTTAACATATTTGCTGCTGCAGCAGTCATACAAAACTTTAGTTAGAAGCATATTAATGTGGACTGTGTGTGATTGGGTATTAACTGTAACATGCCACCATATTGCATACCAGCATGTGATTGACAGAGACTATGTTGGGTTGTAGTCTAAACATGTTAATGTCATTAAGCTATTCTGTGCGTAGTTTAAGATTCTCAGGTTAAAGCTATCTGAAATTTTGATGATTTTTCTGACCATTGTACTAAAATTTTTCTCAAAGTGATTTTGAAAAAGTAAAATTTTGGTGAATGAAAGTGTTACCTAACTTTTGCTGAACTGAAGGTTACATTTATATTGTTGAGCAATTAGCTGTTTTGTTTATATCTAAAAGAAAGTGATTTGAGTAGTACATTGTAAATGTTCTGAAATATGTAAATATTAATGATTCATTAAATGGAATTTTATTTAAATATTTATTGTACTGGATTTTCATGTTTGCCCCATCCTCAAGGTTTATATTTGGGAAGGAGGATTTTTGTATTGTTTCCTTTAAGTAAAAATAATTTATAATTTTTTATATGTGTATATAATACTATATTTTTTATTCTAGGAAAGAGTTGGCAGAAGATGCAAGGCTTTGCGTGTTTTAAATTCATATTGGGTGGCTCAGGATTCCACATATAAGTTTTATGAAGTGATTCTGATAGATCCTGCTCATAATGCAATTCGCAATTATCCAAAGGTTAATTGGATTTGTAACGCTGTACACAAACATCGCGAGTTGAGAGGATTGACTTCAGCTGGGAGGAAGTCTCGTGGTCTTGGAAAAGGTCATAAATATAGTAAAACTATTGGTGGATCACGCCGTGCTTGCTGGAAAAGAAGGAATACGCTTCAGCTTCGGCGTAAACGTTAAACTCTTTGTATTCCTTGAAATAAAATTTTGAGTTATTAGAACTGTTTTTTATTTGTCTTGCTATTTTATATAAGCTGCTTACAAGGAATTTTTTCAACAAGGATTGTAATATTGGTGTGATAATAATTTTGATAAGACAACAAATAACAGGGTTCGTACGGTCCTTAAAAGTCCTTAATTTTAATCACCTGAAATTTTTGTCTGTTTTTACGACTGCCATTGTGAGTGTGAATTAGCGTTTTGGAGGAATATTTTTGGTGATTCACTGACGTATATGGTTATGTTTTGAATGGGTCAATGGATTCATGTGTTATAATTTGTTCCTATTTCTAATATAATTAGTGGGATACTCGAGTAAGCAAGAAGTGAAACATAAGCATTTCTAAATTCATTTTTTCTAATGAAGAATTGCTCTTAAACAACTTTCCGCTTTTGGTGATGTGAATTTTTTTATATAACGGTTCTAAATTTGGCAACTTGTCGACATTTTAAGATCAGTTTGTATAGAAAATTTTTAATTAAGAGATCTGGGAATTTTTTTTAAATACATTGTAACATTGATACATTTCATTAAAATAATGGTAATATATTGAAATTATATTTAAAAAATAACATTATAATATGACAGCGAAAAATAAAAATATTTTATTTTAAAATTTCATTTTAACAACTTATTGTACAATATTTAGAATCTGAGAAATAAACAAGGTATAATGCTATAAAACACAATTTACGAAACAGTTTTTACTAAAAGCAAAATTAGCTATGTAATTAATTAAAAATGTCTTCTTTTTAATTTTTTCATAGTAAGAGTTTTTCCCATATAATTGTCTCAGAATATGCATCAGTTTTCCTTGTAAAATTAATTTTACACTTTTCCTATTTTTTTCCAAAAAAATCTGCTTGGCTATTATAAAATTGGTAGGGATAATTTTTCTTCAGGATTTTAGACAGTGCAGCTTGGAAAGTTTAGAAGCATTTGAAGGCAAGATTTATAGACCCACGATTCTAGAAGATTCCAGTAATATGTAACAAAATTAAAAATGTCTCCATGGTATTAACACATAATGGATGTATTTTACAGAAAGTTTGTGATGAATTTCTTACTTTTTGGAGAATGTCTGGAAGAACAATGAAAACATAATATTTGAATGCTTTACTTCTAATACTAGAATCGTTTTCTTAGCATGTTTATCTTCCCTTCATTTTCTGTAATTTTCACTGGAACACAAGCATGGAAAATATCAAAAATGCTTCTTATCACATGGACAGGCATTATAGAAATGCATTTTTTTATTAATAAAGAAACTGAAAACTGTCAATTTAAAAGATTCATATAATATGCCTTAATGCATCATACAAAACTGGCACTGGGCATTTTCTCACCTGATGCAATCTCTGTGGAACTAAATTCTGCTTCCAGTGCTCACTCTAAACTCTAAAAGTTATGACATTTCTAGGTTTTGTTGCTCAGTTTGTCACTAAATTCTAAAAGTTCTGCCACATCAAATCTACAACCATCCTTTACTATATATATTTCATATTTCTTCAGAATTTTGATATTGCTAAAGAAATAAAATTAGCAGCTTTTTCTATACATTCTAAATGCATTTAGCTTTTTAGAATAACGAAAATCCTTAATTAAATTCTAAAATTAAAAGGAAATGTGTTAAAGAAGGAAACTGAATGCATACAGAAAATTATTCTTCGAAGATATGTACAGTTATGTAAATTACCCAGTCGTTTATGATTTCAGCCTTTAGTATAGTTTCCCATTTCTATTTCCTCACATGATAGAGTTTCTAAGTCAAATTAAAATTAAATTGTATAGTCTTTGACCCCTAGTCCACATCGTTTAAGAATCAATGTCATAAATTATATGTATTTTAAATGTGAAATTTTATTAGATTGTGATTTTAATAGGGCTTTTAACAAATATTGTTAAAAAATAAATAAAATTTTATATTGTCCATGTAAATCCATAACGACTAAGGTTATCTACCTAATTTAATTATTTATAACTAACTGCTTACCCTTAAAAATTTACTCTGCATATTAAAGCGAGTTATTGCCTTTCATTAGTCCTTTGGTCTCGTAAAACTTATTCTTTGCATCTAGTGAGACTTAAAACAATACAAAACAACTTGTAACCTGTGGTGCTTTAGTGGTTTATTAGACCTACACGAAGGTACGACAAAAACTGCGACAGACAGAACCCAACTAACTTTCAAATCTTGCCAACCGTGCCTACATCAGGCCTTTTAGGTTTGTTCTAATCAGCAGGGCTCTCTCTAGGCAAGCAGCAGCGGTGACAGGGCGATCTTTTGCTATGAATCATGCTGATTATGATCTTACTTCTGTTTTAATCTATGTCGCTTGACATAAAATCTAGTTGCTATTTACGAAACTTCTACACTGTGCAAATAATGTGACCCCCCCCCCAAAATCAACATAAAGTTAACTGTTAGCAAAACATAAATGAAATGTTGCTTATCTTCTTTCAAATATGTCCAACTATTATAAATGTAAAATATTTAATGCTACTTGATATATTTTATAAAGTTGATTTTATTCTCAAGCTTATTAATAATTTTGTTCATTAATGTTTAATAATAATTCATCTTACTTATGGATCTATTTTCTTTTTTAGGATAGTACTACAAAAATGAAGTTCAGGCATAAATAATATTTTTAATTGAATTTATTCAGTTCCCATTTGCTCATAGGTCCTTAATTTTTGTCATTAATGGTCCTTAAAAGTAAATTTCCTTGTGCAGAAATGTGTACGAACCCTGAATAATATTAGTCGAAATCAGCTGTGTTGGATGGTCCTTAAATAATCCAGGGATGATAAGTTTTGATCACATAAGATGAATTTTATATCTAATATCTATATATATTTTATATCCGATTTTTGTATTTGCAAGTTTTTCTTCTAATTTGCTCTTTCACAACATTTAATACTTATAATTTTAGAATATATAAATTATTTGATGTTCCCTAATTATATCACAGCATCGTACAGAATTTAATGCATACATTTATAAATTATACAATAAAATCCAATTTGCTGCTGTTCCAAATCTCGACAGTGTCCATATTAACTAGTAAAAGGATATTGTGTGATAATTTTCTAAAAAGCAATTACACTTGGTGGATTGATTTGATACTGCTCAATAGAAATGCTAGTTTATGCAATTGCCATACAATTAACTTTTCAAGATCAAATTGATATTTTCTGAAATCATAAATGACTCCCACCATGCAAAAAAATTTGGGAGAAAATTTAGTAAAAATGATTTCCTCAATGTGTTGCCTAAGAATCCTGTTTGGATTAAAAGTTACTATAAGAAAGTTGAAAGAATAAAATTAATGTGACAAAGTGCAACACCGTTTTTCATCAAAGCTGATACTCATGTTTGATTAAAATCACTCCTTGCGTACCTTGGTTTAATCGTGCTTGAGCGCCATGGTGTCCAAGTACAAGGTCTTAACCTTTATCAAGCATGATCTATAAGTGCCGTATAAGCAATGAATGCTAAAGTGCAGGTCATGTATGATTTTTAATATTTTGTGCATTATGAAAGGAATGGGTAACAAGTATATAGATAGTTGCATTTAAGAAAATGTTATTTCCTTGAATTCAAATTTAAACAAATAAATCCTTAATATAACATGACAGAAAAAATTGAAAACAGTCCAAGTTCATTTTCTAAATGTATTTAGGGGAGCTAAAAATTAATGCAAAATGTTCTGTACTTTGTGTGATATCTTCAAAAGCTACTCTCTCCTGGATGAAATATCACTTGATACACCTTGGACAATATTCTCGCTTATGAGATAGCTGACAGTTTTTTAATTAACCAGGTATACAGTTCATGGGAAAATGCAGATTTCTACTTTGCTATACACTTTATTGCTAAGAAATAGAAGTGATTCCTCACTCCTTTTGTCTGAGTTGAACGTCGAGGAACCTAGTGAACAGTGTAGCACTTATGGTTGAGTTCAAACAACTAAAACGTAGACTTCATAAGGGTTAAAATGCTTTAACTCGGAATAAGGAATTAAACTATACTTAACTAACAGAGACTTGGTCGGCGATAAACAACTTCTAGATACTTCGTATCTAACGTAGTTGGCCCTTAAATTAAACTAGCCGTCGAATATCAAAAGCCATGTAATATACGACCGACAGTGACTTAGCCCGGAGGCAAACACGTGCTACTTAAGGATTCCTACCACTCTAAGAAGTAAGTTGAGCCTTCCTTAAAAACTTCCAACTTATTTGCATTTAGCGCGATTCTAAAATCTCATTATGGTAAGGAGTTGTAAGTGGAAAAAAAATTGATAGGAAAGGTTTTCAAAATTAAAAGATACCTTGTAGGGATTTATATTTAATTTCAATAATGAGTTAAGTCAATGCCAGAATATTTAAATTCGGTAGCGCGCGTAAGTAATGCAAAGTCTACTTTGAAGAGAAAAAAGGTTTAAATACCAATTTCTAGAAGGGAAAGTTAGAGAGCGTTGGCGATTTTGCGCTGGTTAAACGTGGCGTAACAGCTATTACTTTGCTGCCACTAGGTCTTCAAAGCTGTTTTAGGAAACAGGATAGTCTGAGCCCTGTAGCGTAATTCTACTACTTGTGAACATCTTCAAATTTTGGGTTTAGTTCTTACTGTTTTGGTTACCGTCCAAGCACAGGCGTGTTTGTTAACGTTGAGTTGATGCATTGTAAATTTCTAAAGATTGTAATAAATATGTCGGTACACACATTCTGCTAAAGCCGCTTTCTCGAGCGAACTAAAATTTTGCCTATTAACATCAGCCGTGTTTGTTTATAATATATCACTAAACATGAGAATTCGGGTTTGAAAATTGCAGATTATGCCGTAAATATCACATGAATACTTTCAACCAATGACAGCGCTTCTTACAAATAATCCAGGTATCTCCCTTGAATCACGTTATTCAGTAATGGAGAATACCAAATGTGCTAACTATAGCTCAGACTGTAAGTTACCACCGATACATGGATTCCATGATAACATGAATTAACCAGCTGTTGGTGAATACGGGTGTAAATCTTTCGTCTCGTGCTTGATATCGAGAATATTCTGATTTTGTATGTTTAGTTAGTTTATTTTCTTGACAGTCGATACAAGTTTGGGCCCATTGTTTAACATCTTTTTTAATATCTGGCCAAATGAATCTTTTAGTAATTTCTTTTACGGTACTTCGAATTCCAGGGTGAGCTAAACCCATACCTACCAAATTTAACGAATTTTTCGTAATTTTTACGAAAATGCGTTTGTCTTTACAATTTTACTATCGTAATCCATTTTTTAAGATTTTTTTCCTTTCTCAAGTGTTTTTAGTGAGTTTTGTCGAAATTTTAGAATTTTTGCCAATTGCATCGTGTTTTACCGACTACTTCGAATCCAGTAATCTGCGGTTTCTCCCAACTCGCCGCTTAACCAGCCAGTCCAATGCGCTGAACTTGTTTCTCCCACTCTTTTCTTTGTGGGCGCCAGATTATTTTTTTCGCGTTCGCTTCAGCAGCAAGGGAATTACTCGGCGAGCGTGGATTGTCGCATTCTGTTTTTTTTTTTCCACGTGCTACGAATTTTCTTATAATACGTCGTTGTTACGAAATGTGTTCAAAAAAACCGTATTCTCAATATTTTCGGCCTGACTACAAAGCCGAATTTCCAACAATTAAAGAATCCTTCAAAGGAAATAGCTATGCATTTTTCAACGTGTGCGTGTGTTACTTCATAATAAGTCACGGTGGAAGAAGCGACATTGTGAAGCATGTTAAGTCTAAAAAGCATGAAGTTAATACTTCGGCTTCGACAACGTCAAAGAAAGTGGATGATTTTTTTTCAAATTCGGCTAAGAATTCGGTTGCCGATGTCATTTTGGCAGAGTGTTTGTTTACTGCATTCCTCATCGAACACAACGTGCCGCTAAGCGCTGCCGATCACGATGGTCAATTTTCAGACGGATGTTTCTCGACTCCAAAATTGCTCAGAAATATGCTTGTGCTCGCACGAAAACATCTTCTATTGTGAACGAAATTGCTTGCGATGCACAAAGTAAAACGATAGCTGCACTTCAGAATTCAGCATTTTCGGTGTCAATCGATGGCAGCAACGACAGCGATTGGAAGCTTTACCTCATCGTTGTCACATATTTCTGTGATGTTTCTAATGAAATGAAAACTCATTCTTTTGCGTCTTCCATTGTTAAATGGAGACGCTACGGGGGAAAATATTGCCTCCTTGGTAATTAATGAGTTGAAACAACTTAACATCCCAATATCAAACTGCATTTCATTTGGTGCAGATAATGCTCATATCATGGTGGGTGACAAAAAGGGTGTAGCCTCTTTCCTCAAAAGAGAACAAAATGAATTAATTGTTATTGGATGCCCATGCCACTTAATTAATTTGGCAGCAGAAAATCTGCAGCTGCTTTACCATTAAATATTGACCAGCTTCTGATTGATGTGTTTTTCTATCTGGAAAAAAGTGTAAAAAGGAAAGAAAACCTATAGAATTTCCAAGAACTGTGCTCTGGTGAAACGAGAAAAATTCTGAAACATGTATGCACGAGATGGTTATCCTTAGGTAGAGCGCTAGGAAGGTTTATTGAACAGTATGATGCATTGCTAAAATATTTCCACGAAGAGATCAAAACGAAACCACAGATCCCATCAAATTTGTCGCATATAAGATTCCGAAAACCAATCTCAACTTTGCTTCTAATCAAAATGCTTCTAATCAAAAGCAAGACACAGAATCAAAAATGCTTAGAAGACTGCTCGAAGGTCAACTTTGTTAAAGAAGTTGAAGGGAAGAAGAAAGAGTCTTCTATTAGCCGGGAGGAAAGGATTTTCTATCTTCTTTCTTCGGATTTGAACAAAGCATACTGTAGTTTTGTGTTAAGTATCATTAAGATTTTTGAAAGTCTAAATACCCTTCTACAATCAGCTTCGCCAAAATCTCCCCTGCTTATCCAAATTCTTAATGATCTTTTGAAAGAACTTTATACTAAGTTTGTAAAACCGTCCGTTGTGAAAAACAGTGTGTTGATTCGTGTTGCCTATAATAGTTTGGCAAATCAAAAGGATGACAATGATCTTATAATTGGAAATCAAGTCAGGGAACTTGTAAATTCTTTGAAAGATCATGAGAAAAAAAGAATTTTTTTCAATGTGTTAGAAAGTATTTTTCGTCAGCCTGTGATTACATTGTAAGGAAGTTTCCTTTGCAAAATGAAGTTCTTTTAAATGCTGAAGTGGCAAATTTGAAACAAATTGAAAATTCATCTTCTGAAAAGATTCGTTTTTTTATTGATAAATTTCCATTTTTGTTGACAATTAAAGAAAATGAATGCCATAATGATGCTTTAGATGAACTACAGAACCAATTTTCTGCTGCACAGTTTGAAGACTTTGCCAGTTCTGGAGAAGATAGACTTGATGTCCTCGTTGGTACCTTAAAAAGAGCTGATGGAACACCAAAATATGATAGACTAGCAAGAGTTTTATGTGCTGTTCTCGTAATTCCACACAGTAATGCTGAGTGCGAGAGAGTCTTCAGTGTTCTGAAGAAAAACAAAACTACGTTTCGTTCTTCAATTTCACCAAAAACTCTAGAAAACATTTTAATAACTAATTGTTATGACAGGAAATTTTCCAAAGAATTTTTGGCTAAAGCCAAAAAATGCACTCTAAATTCATTGCAATAATTTTTTTGTGTAACATTAAGTTCTTGTTTTATGTTTCCTAATAAATTTTTTAGTTACTACTTAATTGAGATTTACTAATGTGAGTACAATTTTCTTTTTTCTATTTGTATAAATTGTTATTTTTTTAATATCAAAGCACGATATTAATTCTTCGTGTTCTTCTGAATTTTGGAGAAATCTGAATTTGGGGGAGAAAACTTCTGAATTTTTATCTTTAGAGGTTGGCAGGTATGTAAACCATGAATTGTATGAAATATTTTCATCCGAAAGTTTTTAGGTATGAATGGTCTGATATTGGATGTAGAGGTTTCGCAATATAAGAGTTTTCCTGATGGCAATTAGTACTGTTTAATATGCAATGATTTGAAATGTAATTTCAACTGTTGCAGTTCATCATCTTTAATTTGTGCATCTGCTATCAGATCAAAATCAATTACAGGTAAGTAGATGTGCTCAGTTCTAGATAGCCACATTGTTTTGACCACTTATGTGACGTATGTTAGTAGAGAATTGTGAGATATATTGTAGCTGTCTTAGTTGTCTGGGAGAGGCTTTGTTGTTATTTTGTTTAAAAGCAAATGTTAAGGGCTTATGATCCATGTAAATAGTAAAATCACGGCCTTCAAGTAAATGCTTGAAATCTTTAATGGATAAATAGATACCCAAAACCTCACGATCGTAAGCGCTATAATTTTTCTGGGCATCATTAAGCTTTTTTGAAAAAAATGCAACAGGCTTCTATCCATTTGGTTCTTTTTGTTGAATAACTGATCCAATAGCCAAATCGAATGCATCTGTGAGAAGTGCCAGAGGGTAATCCGAATTGGGGTAGGCCATCAACGCTACTTGAGAAATATCTTCTTTACATTTTTCAAAACTTATCCTGGTTTCATTGGTCCATGGTATTTTGCGGCGATCTTTTTTGTCGATCCTTTCAAAAGTGCATGAAGGGAAGCTTGAGTTCCTGCGGCATATTTTATGTAGTTACGATAGAAATTGATCATTCCTAAGAAGGAACGAAGTTCGCGTATATTTTCTGGAAATGGATATTCCATGACAGCTTTAATTTTTTCAGGTAGAGCTTTTGAGCCTTCAGCAGATATTTGATAGCCCAAAACGTCTATTACAGGTACTCCGAAAAGCGATTTGGTAATATTAATTCGGAGACCATATTTATCTAAACGCTGGAAAAGTGTTTTAAGATGTTTACGACGTTCTTCCTCACTATAAGAGGGAATCAACACATCATCCAAATATGGAAACACAAAGTCTAGGACATAAAACACTTCATTCATGAACCTCTGAAAGGTTGCCGGGGGCATTTTAGAGACCAAAACTCATGACATTGAATTGGTAAAGACCAAAAGGTGTGATTATGGCAGTTTTTAAATTTATCTTCGTCTGCTACTGGAATGTAAAAATATGCCTTAAAAAGGTCAATTTTAGAAAATATTCTTTTATGAGTTAAGATATGTTGAAAATCTTGAATTCGAGGGACGGGGTAAGGATCAGGTATATTTAAATACTTCAGTCTTCTTTAATCGCCACAAGGGCGGAAAGAACCATCTTTCTTTGTCACTATGTGTAGAGGACTTGCCTATTCTGAACTAGAAGGACTAATGATGTTATTTAGCATATATTTGAATTCTCTTTTAGCTATTTCCAACCGTTCAGGGTCTAACTGTTTTGCTTTACAATTTACCGGTTGTCCTTTAGTTACAATATGATGTTTCACATTATGTTTTACACTAGAAATAAGAAAATTTGTTTTGTTATACTGGGATTCATAGCAAATAAATCAGAATATTTACATAAGCTACTCGTTGTATTTACACTTCCATTAATAGAGATGGATGCAATGTCCCCCCTTAAACTGAAAGGTTCGTCACCCCATCAATTAACCTTTTATGCTTTATGTCAATCAATAAGTTGAACTTATTCAAAACATCTGCACCTAATATGGGTTTACTAATTTTTGCGACAATAAATGGGAATTCTTGACGCAAAGCAAGATCAAGAATTAAAACTTCTGTGCCAAAAGTATCGATTTCTGTATTATTTGCAGCATGTAATTTAAGTCACTAATAAGTTAGTATTTAGAAGTACGAGGAGTAAGCCTTACCTCTGCTCCACTATCAACCAGAAAATGTAAGCCCGTTTCTTTGTCCGTGATAAATAAGCAGAATCTACGGCAATTTTCGTTATTTACAGCAGCACAGCGTGCCGCTAATTCTACTGCTGATTTTGGTTTCCCGGCGAATTCTTTTTCCATGCACAGGGGGCTTTGCATCTATCAGGAAAACATGTTGAAGCTAGAATTTGTTTAGCCTCATGTACAAACTGCAATAGTTCCTTTTCATTAGGTACAGATTTCACGTAGTCACAGATTTATCCACTTAAAAGACATTTCTTGACTTACGGACAGTTTCTGGAAAATCATCACTCCTCCAAATGAAAATTAATGACTGAAGCTAAGAGGAATGGACTGTATGTGAATCCAAGGACTACCCTTTTATGATGATAAAATTTCAATTTTCTTTTCTCAAAATTCTCCCACCACAAAAATCTCAAATAGTCTTGATCTTCTTCGGCAAAAGAAATGTGTAAGAAGGCCTTTCTTATGTCCGAAATGATGCCAATCGATCTTTCCAGAAACCCCAGTAGTAATAGAAGGATTTTCTCTAAGAAGTTTGGTCGTTTCCCTATAATATCACTGAGTGCTGGAGAATGACTGAATGTTTCTTGAAAAAGCCTCGATAGGGTAAGTAGTGGCATCGAATTTTATTTTCCTCCTCAGGTGGTACTTCTGCAATAATATTCTCCGCTAACCATTCCTGGAAAACAGCATCATAATCTAAATTTCTGCTTTCCTTAATAAGTTTCTCCGAAGTTATCGCACACCTGCGCTCTGCAACTAGTTTATTTTATCTCCTGTTCTTCTAACCAAGGCAGCTTCACGATGTACCGACCTTCTTTATCCCTTCTCACCGTTCGCTGGAATTTTTCCACAACTAATTGATGCTTCTGTTCTTTAAATTTTGCAGGATCTCCGATGCCTAGAGCAGCCAAGTTCCACGGATCAGCAATTGATGCATTTTTTATCAGTGATTAGAGTGAGAGAGAGAAGTGATTAAGTTTGCAAAGGGGCTAACAGGATTCTCATCAAACATTTTCCCCATAATGAGCCAATCAAAAAGCATTTCATATGCGACTAAGCCATTTAAGTGATAATAGAGAAGCCAGTTACTATAATCTGCATTTATTCCTAGATAATATCATCTTGAGACAGATAACATAAAACCAAAAATTGAACAAAATAATTTGAACTAGTGCTATTGTTTACCTCAGACAAAATACATTTCTCAGTTTTGGACTAAGAATTCCCAAATTTTACAACTTGCTAGTACTTAAGATAACAACATTTGATTATAACCATTATGAAAAAGAAACACACGATGCGAACAATTTTGAATTTAAAATAGTATAATGCCAAAACACTACAAAAATCATTTACAGCCATTATCAGTTTTCTCAAATCCATCTCCGCTGGATCAGCCAAAGGATAAGAAATATCCACTTCACCCTCGATATCCTCCATGACCGCTTCCATTATCAGAAGCTCGAACTCGGGGCGCTGATGATAGAGTTGTATCAGATTTACATGAAAAATGGTATCATTGTTACGCTAAACCGGAATTCTACGGTATAGCTGGTTTCGGAAATCGCAATAGTTACTTTCCAATCTTTCCCGTACTCCAAGCACAAAGTCTTCAATACCCTTTTCGAGGTGGAATGCAACCTTTCAACAGAATTGCTTTGAGGTTGACACACCTTAATTCCGAATTTACTAAAAAACTCAGATGTAAGTTCACAAGTAAACAATCTACCAAAATCACAGTGAATCTCCTTTGGTTAGCCTGATCTAGAAAATATTTGTATTCAGGCTTGACTTTTAGAGCTTAAATTCTGCACAGGAACGGCATCTGGATATTTGGAAGCAACAGAAATTGACGTAATTGAATACTTATTTTCATGTGAACTAAGGATCAGAGGTCCTACTGCGTCAGTATTTAATCTGCTAGATGCTTCTGATATAACTGGTACAATCTTCATTGGGGCTTTCTTTTTATCCCTATTGTGACCTACACGCTGACAAATATCGCACGTCCTCACAAATTCTTCAATTTCCTGGTAACAGTTAGGCCAGAAATAGTGAGTCAAAACTCTATCCTTGGTTTTTGTTACCCCTAAATGACTAGAGATTTCCTCGTGGCATAACTTCAAGATCTCTTTCCTGAAAACAAGAGGCACACAGAGCTGAAGGTTCTCTTCCTCTTTCTTAGAACCTGCCACTCTGACTAGCCTCCCCTTTGAAATTCTAAACTCTTTTTCTCTTTCGCTGTCCCCTTTCTCTCAGAGGTCGCTAAACTAGCGCATGCCTTTTGAGCTTCCTCGAATTCTGCTGGCGAAATATCCGCAAGGATAAACCTTTCTTCTGAACTGATGCCTGCAATTTCAGTGGACTCCTCCGTATTACTTGTTAACTTTCCTTCTTCCGAAATCTCATTATTCACAACACATTCACTTCCTATCTCTTCCTCATCTTCCAATCTGGAATCCAAGTTCTCCATGCCAGCTCTCTCTAAACTCCTGCGCGCACGCGCCTGACTACGAATTTCCACAGCGTTCGAAAGAACCGGTCGTTCGCTAATTTCCTAACAAATAATACTTTTTATCTAACTCCTCCGGAGTAACCTCTACCTTTGTGGTGACCATACCAAAATTACCTTCAATGGTGACTTTCGCCAAAGGTAAACATTTACATTTTGTGTCCAAAGGTTATTTCACCCACACAGTTTCCCCTAATAAGTCACTAGTACGTATTAAGCCAAGTACTATTGCATAAATCTATTCCAGCTCCAGTATCTCTCAGATATTCTCTCTCTAACCCATTAATTACTGCTTTCTTGCAATGCGGCTCAAAACATTTCCTTAAACTCTCCGTTCCTAAATGATTCACAAGATTAGCCTTATTTTTTTCCAGCGATGGACAGTTAGGTCGGATATGCCCGTGTTTTCCACATTGGTAACACCTTATTTTCCGCTGTTTCTCAAAACCTGCTTCCTTGAAAGCCTATTCTTTTTTAGAAGCCTCTACTTTTCTATGCTCCTCCGATTTAGTTCTTTGATGACCACTACTTTTCTGATTATCACTACCATTAGAATTTACATACCGCTCTCTATCCTTCTCAAATGGTTTCCTACACCCCGTTCTCTGTTCTAACCTCCTCGCATCTCTTCGCAAAGCGTCATACCTGTCGCCTTTCTCTGTTAAAATAGAAGCTGTTTTAAATTGTTCCCAATTGTCTAAGCAGTGCTCTCTTATTTCTAGATGGACTCGCTGCTTCATATGTTCGGCGAGCAGAAGTTCCTTAAGACTTTCAAAATCCTGAACTTCTACCAAATCCAACCAGTTCTCTAAATAAACTCTCAATTCATACACTAAATCCGCCCACAACATCTCGTTCTTTCTAGAATGCTCTTCAAATTTTCTTTTTAGACCCAAAAAACTAAGCTTAAATTTATGCATGAGTAATTTCTTAACATGCTGATAATCATCCCCTGAGTTTTTTTACTATTAACTGAGCTGCATCATGAGTTAATAAAGGAATTAATTGCAAGACCCAATTAATCTCATTAACGTTCTCTTTTTGAGCCTGTTTTTCAAATAGCATAAAGAATGATGAAAAATCTATATTACTGGGTTCAAAACGCGCTACTAGGGTCTTTCAAATTAACCCTTTTGAGTTTTCCCTGCAAACAAACGACCACAAAAATCAGCTCCAATCAATATCTAGATATCGGGAAAATTCTCTTTATAATCATTAAGCCTTCTTTTCCTTTAACCCCTCTCCCCATGATCCTCCTTTCTTTATTCGTGAAATTTTTCCATAAATAATAGACGATGTAGAGCTTCTATCTTACAGTAAAATTTATTGTTTAAGGATTCAATGTCAAGTTCATACTGACGATGCTCCTTCATCGTTAATCCTCCAAAAAGAGTGTGGATCAAAATCCTGTTACAGTTGGTTCCATACCTATCTCTTCTACAGTTGCCCACAATATGTATGAATGTCAGGAATCACTATCGATGAGTATTCGTACTTGTTTTTCTTTATTTCCTGATTTCAATCTAATCTTGACTACATTTGAAGTAGAACTTCACCGGAGTAACAATGATTTGACAGTGTGGAATATTAACGAAAAAAGGGGCTCTCGCGCATCTACCCGATGCTTAACAATTGTTTGAGTCGTAGTATAAGATCACTAACAGATCCATTAAATATAAATCAATTTAATTAATAGCGAAAAAAGGGTTGTACATTTCATACGATTACAATCATTACTGCTACGTCACAGACTCGCGCAAACAGCCTGGGAGCTGAACAAAAACTGTCTTAGTTTCAGTTCGGAAATAAAAGTCACTTCTTCACTTCACTTCAGACGAAGTGGCGGTGAGGCTGATTTCCAACATATCCTGCCCCCTTTTGAGCCTGCGGCTACTGCAGGAGGCTCAAAACTTTTCTCAGATTTTAAATAAATCAAGGCGATGAGGCACTGTAACAACTCTTCCGGATCGGGTGGTCTGGGCATCCGAAGAGGGCCTAGTAGCATCCATCGTTGGTTCGGGAACAGCTTCACTTCGTCCCGCATCACTGTCTTTAACCTGTAAAAGAGAATCTAAAAATTGATTAGATGATATCTCCAAAGGAAAAATTCTCTGGATAGGTCTGGTTAAAACATTAGATTGAGTTTTCAGCTTAACAGTTCGGACTTTTCCGTCTTTTCCTGGTATGAGTTCTATAACTTTGGCAAGAGGCCAATTAAGACGTTTTTGAAAATTATCTCCAACGAGTACTATATCACCTAGTTTCACATTGAAATAATGATGTTTCTGACCTTGATGTTGAATTAATAACCCAAGATATTCTTTGCCAAAACGCATTCTTAATTCCTTTAAGAGCTTAATGCGATATCGGATACGTTTACGGTAATGATTTGCATCAATAAAATCAATATCAGTCACCTTAGTTTCAGAGTTTTCAAGAAGGAACATCGCCGGTGTAAGGGGAACCAAATCATCGGAATCCTCAGATAGGTATGTAAGAGGACGTGAGTTGATCACAGACTCACAGTCACATAAAATGGTTTCTAGCTCTACATAAGTTAGAACTGCTTTTCCCAAGGTTCTCCTCAAAAGCTCTTTTAGTATTCTAACAATTCTTTCCCACCAGCCTCCCCACCAGGCGGCGGTAGGCGGGTTAAATCTCCACTGAATTCGATACAGTTCAGCTTCTTTATGAACTTTATTCCAATCAATTTCACAAAAATCGTTGAACGCACCTCTGAAATTGCTCCCATTGTCAGAATATATAATCCTCGGACGGCCTCTTCTGGCAATGAAACGTCTCAGAGAAAGAAGAAATGAGTCGGCGCTTAACGACGTAACTAGTTCCAAGTGAGTGGCTCGATAAATAGCACAGGTGAATAAAACTACCCATGTCTTGTCTCCATGTTTAATGTAGAGGGGACCTGCAAGATCTATCCCGACAACTTCAAAGACGCTTGCGTCTTTCACTCGATCAGCTGGTAAGGGAACAGGTTCTGTAATCTGACTTTTGACATTATAACATTTGACTTGATACAGCTTTTTACGATAGTACGAACAGTTCTCCTACCTCTGACAATCCAGAAATTTTTACGTAATATACTTAACAGAATTTGTGTTCCTGCATGACAGTTCATTTCATGAAAATGTTCAATTAATCTTTGAGTGAAAATACATTTCTCTGGCAATAAAATAGGTGAAATAAAGGAAGGGGAATCTATACGCTCGGTTATTCGTGTTTTAACTATAATGAGTCCTTCTTCTGGCAATAAAATAGGTGAAATAAAGGAAGGGGAATCTATACGCTCGGTTATTCGTGTTTTAACTCTAATGAGTCCTTCTTCATCTTTAAATACGTTGCATATAGATATATCATTAGGCACAGGAAAATATTCAGACTGGATCCTTTTAATTAGAACCTTTTCTGCATGTTCTATCTCCGATAATGAAAGTTCTCGAAATTTTCTATCTTTAGGTTCAAGGCGTGCATTGCCTATAAAACGTAACATCCAGGTTACAAGACGAACAATGGATCGATATTTAGAAAATCTCCTTGCATAAAACGGTATACTTTCTTCAGAAAAATTAATAATATTCAACGAAACTTTCCTTTTTTCTTCATCTGCCTCCCTTTTAAAAAATATTTTATTCGGTGGCCATTTCCCTGAATTTTCGAAGAGCCATGATGGACCTTTCCACCACTGAGTTTTAATTAACTTTCCAGGTGAACATCCTCGAGAAATAGCATCAGCAACATTCATTTCACCAGGAACATGTCGCCAATTTTCTAGTGAGGTTAGCTGGTGGATCTCTTTTACTCTGTTTGAAACAAAAATCGACCACTCCCCCCGTTCTCGAATCCACCAAAGCGCCACCATGGAATCACACCAGAACGTAACTTTTACTTCAGGCAGATCAAGAGCTAATCTAATGGAATGTGCTAATCTAGCTCCTATACAACAGGACATTAGTTCTAATCTCGGTATCGACAGTTCCTTGAGTGGTGCAACTCTAGATTTAGCTCTTAAGAGACAAATTTTGACACCAACAGAAACTTCTGTGCGCATGAAAACACAAGCACCATATGATGTTTTACATGCATCTACAAATACGTGTAATTCAGATGTCTTATTCACTTCTACATATCGTGGAACCTCGATATTATTCAAGATCGTCAGTTTTATCAACCAATTTAAAAATGACTTTTCCATGTTATCAGGTAAAGGGCTATCCCAGTTCAGTTTATATCTCCATGTCTCTTGCACCAATAGCTTTGGCAACAAGGTAGCCGGGCAAAGAATTCCGAGCGGATCGAATATTTGCTGTACCAAAGACAAAATGTCTCTCTTTGTCTGATTCGGTTTAAATTCTATTGTGGGTACCAAGCATCTCAGAGTATCTCGGTCCAGATTCCATATCATGCCCAAAAGAGAAGTATCCCCAGAAGATTTGCAGATATGCGAACTAGGCATATTACTTTCCCAGTTTCTTAAATTAAAACATGCACTTTTCAGCAAATTTTGAGCTCGAGGGACAAATTGTTCTAATTCATCCAAACTAAGCACTCCTGTGACGCAGTTATCGACATAAAATGAATGACGAAGTCGATACGCAACATCAGAATATTCCCCGGAGGCATTCTCTAGTAAATGATTTAAAGATGCCATAAGGAGGAAAGGACTTGTTGTAACCCCGAACACTACTCTACAATGTCTATAAAGAATTTCTTCAGTTTCGGAAGGAAAAAAAAATCTAAGGAAGTTTCTGTGTCGTGGATTAATACTTAATTGTAGGAAGGCCTTTTCAATGTCTGACGATAATCCTATGGGATACAACCTAAATCTATCTATTATGTCGGGGATTAACTCTATTAGGTTTGGTCCTTTAATCAAAAGATCATTTAAGGATGGCTGATTTGCTTCTTTCCCCGAGGCATCAAAAACAGGACGGATTTTTGAAGTTAGGCTTTTTTCTTTAATTACAGGGCGATGCGGTAAATAGTGCCCAAATTCATTTACCCCGTCATCTTGAACCTTTTCAATAATTCCTAGCCTTTCCCATTCCTTAAATATAAAAATATAATCATCTAGATATCCTTCCTTGGCTGTACGTTTACACATTTTCTTGTGTCTTTTCAAAGTCAGTTCTTTGTTATTCGGTAAAATGGTTTCATTTTTAAATGGTAACGATACCTCATACCTTCCATTAGGAAGAATAGTCAACTTATTTTGAAATTGAGACATTGCATCGGAAAATAATAATTTCTTACTAGCGCTTTCCCATGGATCCCTGATACCAATAAAATAAAGATCCCATAACTCTCGAACACTGTAATTTGTTGAATGTAAAGATAAAACACAAGATCCAAAATTAAGAAAATTATTCTCATTTTCACATAATATAGACTGTTCACAATTTCTGAACTTATCGGACATGTCTTCCTTCCCAATTAAAGTATAACCAAATTTGGTTTCGATTAGAATTAATCCAGTACTCAATTTCATTGATACACCAGTTAATATATTGCCTACAACATCAGCTCCTAGGAGCAAATCTATATCTGTCTCTTGAAGACTTAAATCAGGTATTAACAGATTTCTTTTTTTTAATTCTAAAATTGTTGCAGCATCAGTAACTCTTGGAACGAATCCACAAATTTTATCTTCGGATAACACAGAAATATTAAGAGAGAAAGTGTTCTGCATATTACTGATTTTGATTTCATGTATATCGTGTACACGGGGTTTAGATTCACTCCCACCAAAAAGGCCGTGAATTAATTTCTGTTTACGTTTGGCCTTCAAATTAAGATCTCTATTCTATTGCTCAAATAGGAACGTTGAGACCCAGTATCTATAATAGCCCTAACCGTTCTTTCATAGTTTCGATTTCGTATTTTCAAAGCTAAAGTCATTAGTAGAACATTTTCAACATTACAATTATTGGATAAAGACTTAGTTTCAATAGCTTCTGTTTTGATTTCCTTGCCATTTGATTCTCTACAGGACACATAAGAATATAATGATTTCTATTACACTGAATACACTTATTTTTTGATTTACAATTTTTAGATGTGTGACCTGTTCGTAAACAACAAAAACAGGCACCCTTTTTAATCAAAATCTTTTTCTTATCTTGAAGACTTAAGTTTCGGGCCATAAAACATTCCTGACTTAAATGACCTTTGTCACAAAATAAACAATAAAAATTTCGCCTACCTGAGTTTCCTTGATTCGTCGTGCTCACCAGTGCAGCAGCGGAAGGTATTCCAGTATACTTTTCTGTTAAAGCTTCCTTTTTCTTAACGTTTGAATTAGTTCTAAAACCACTATGAGCGAGTAAAACCATCTCTTCTCCTTGTACCTCCTGTTTTAGAAAACTCATTAAACTCTTTAAAGATCTGTCATCTGTTTTCGACGAATCAGCACTATTTCTGCTCCTTTCCCAAGCAATAAGGACTTTTTCAGGTAGACACGATTCGACAAGAGGTGTTAAAAAGTCACCATATTTTTCTTGAGTCTTTCCCAAAGATTCTAATGCTCTCACTTTCGTTTCCAGTTCATCATATAATGCTGGAAGGTCTGTTTGAGGATGTGCCGATGTAGCATTCTTCATCACCATACTCAGGAGATCTCGAACATAAATTTGAATCAGTAAGTCTTCTCTACCAAACCGTTCCCGCAGTTGCTCGACTGCCTTTGGATAGTTTGCTGCAGTAGCTGGAAAACTTTCTACGACCCTTGCAGCTTTCGATTTCGGAGCTACAGCCTGCAATAGGTACTGGAACTTGTCTTCTGCGGCCAAACTTGCATCGGTGTGTATTTTTTCGAACTGCGACCAAAACGACAGAAAATCTTTAGCTTCTCCACTAAACTTCTTTAATTCGATTTTTGGAAGTTTAAACTGCCTTTTCTCAGTAACATCCCTCGTCATCGACGATTCCTTAGCTTGGTTTCTGATCGTGCATTCTTTTATTTTAGAAATCAGCTCGCAATACGTATCTCTATATTCTTCGGATTTCGATAAATCCTCTTCAGAATACTCCTTAGATTCCAAAATAGCGTTTTCTACTTCATCTTGGTAGCTTGCCAGGCGTTCAAACTTGTCCTTGAGTTGCAGTTCTAAAACCAAAATTTCGTTGACATCTGGATTTTCTTCCGAAAGTGCAGTATTAATTTTATTGGAACACAGAGTAAAGTTCTTTCTCAATCCTTTACGTTTGGCTATTAATTTCGTAATATCCATTATTCTCAATCAGCTATTAACTATTGGCCCCACGTTGGGCGCCAGAAAAAATATAATATATCCTATGTGGAATATTAACGAAAAAAGGGGCTCTCGCGCATCTACCCGATGCTTAACAACTGTTTGAGTCGTAGTATAAGATCACTAATAGATCCATTAAATATAAATCAATTTAATTAATAGCGAAAAAAGGGTTGTACATTTCATACGATTACAATCATTACTGCTGCGTCACAGACTCGCGCACACAGCCTGGGAGCTGAACAAAAACTGTCTTAGTTTCAGTTCGGAAATAAAAGTCACTTCTTCACTTCACTTCAAACGAAGTGGCGGTGAGGCTGATTTCCAACAGACAGGCTGTTATCACTTGGTTTTGATTCTTCAGATTTAAGGGGATTATTAATTAATTTGTTAGTTTTCAGCTCTGGACACATTAAAACCAAATGTCTTTTTCCACAAATAATACATTTAATATTTTTCTTGCAAAATTTTGATCGATGTCCGGCTTTTTAACATATAAAGCAGACTTTCTTATCCTTTAAAACAGCTTCTTTCTGCTTGAAATTCAGAGTTTGAGTTATAAAACAATCTCTGCTCTCGTGTGCCTATTCACAAACTATGTTCTGTTTTCTCTTTTTGAAAACTCCAGAAAATAAATCTGCAGCTGTCGGTTGATTAAGAGCTTTAGTCATTTTTTATTTCTCCCATTTTTCATGTTTATTGTTCTCCTTTTGACCAGCATCCATGTCCTTCAATACATGTGTTGCACACGTAGTAGGGTGAAGTTTTTTCTTGATCAGAGTTTAAACTGCGCCTGAGCTCACCGGAGCCCAGCACTTTTTAGTTTTGGGGACAAATCATAATTTGAGTCGGAGCCCTAAATAAGAAGGCTCCGTCACTTTTTTTTTATCTAACTGAACAACGATTTTAGAAGAAATATTATTTTTAGCAATAAAATTATATTAAAAATCGATTCTACCTTCTGAATGCATGCCTCCCTTTCCTTGGGAAACAAACCGTTGAACGGAGATCAAGATTTTAAAAAAGAAAAGCCCCCACTCACATTTCAGAAGCTTACTGTCCAGAAAGTACTATTATTTTTTGACAATGGATAAATTCTTGCTTCCGACATTAGTGTCTTCCAGCGAAAAAGAGCACTTAGAGAATTTTTGGAACGATGTAACCGAAAACGGGGGATGAAAATTTTCACTTGTTGCTTTGTTTGTAACTAAACCTCGGAATCGGGAAAAATTTGCTCCTTTGGCGCATTCCGCTTGACAGGAGATCGTGCTCAGAAAATGTTAGAATCTTTTCTCTTTGCGTTCATACCTATATACCAGCCTCAAATTTTCTCTATATGTACTATTACTCTTTTTAGACTCATCCCAAGTAGCACGGCTACGGTACAAACTCGTCGCGAGTCATGTAGCAAATGGCCAGATATCCGCGAAACTCCACTGTTTTGTAACCGTTGCAAAGATGTCTTTGACGGGAAGGTGCCGTTATTGCGTCTTTCTCAGGTTATATTTTGGTTGTGAAAGGATCGTATCACGACGTCTTAACGACGCCCAAATGCTCGCAGAATTCCACCTTTTTGCAATAGTTGTGAAATGTTACATATTTATTTATGCAGAAAAATAAGCTTAATAATTAATCTATTTTTCTTCTTTTTTGAAATTTTGTATTCCTTGTATTTTTCTAATATTTACATACTTTATCATTTCCTGAAAAACAAAAGAAAATACAATATTTTTCTCTGTGGAATAAATATGCATAATTTTAAAGAGACAAATATTCAAGAGAAATTAAAACTTACGAATCCGATACTACGTTGCAAGCATTCAGAATAAAAAATAATATACTATAAAGAATGATTAATTTACATCCTTTAGAGTAATTGTGATATTAGATTTAACAGGATTCATTTTGTACCAAACTTTGTGAAGTAAAACACCAGTAACAAGATATATTAGTTTTCATCAGATTATTATGCGATAAGAATAAAAGTAATGTTACAAAACAATTACATTATTTAACTATAAAGAAAATATATAAATACAGAATTCCATCAAAGGTATTAAATATGAAAATTCTCACAGAATTATCAATGGAGGCAAAACAAGTTGTCTCAAGAAACATCAAATGAATTTATTGTTTTCATTTACTGCAGTTTGAAACAAAGTGCATAATCTTAACAAACAAAAATTTGTTAACAGTCTGTCTATAGAGTTATAGATAGTACATGGAGTTAGTCATTAAAGTTAATTTCATAATGCTTCTCAGCTAATGCTGAAACTTGACGATACTTTTGTATATCAGCTGTCCTATTATAATTAATCATCTGCAAATAAAATACATATGTATGTACATATAATCCTTTTTTAAAATTCATCTACATATTTAAATATCCAATACATGACAACAGGGCAATTATTATGAGGTTTTTATAGACTAACAATATAACAGTCTACACTAGATTAATTTCTTTCACTAATCATTTTCTGAAATTTTTTGTTACCGTAAGAAAAAAATGCAAAAATAACTTAAGATGAAATGGACTATATATGTTTTGAAATATTTGCCATACCTCTTGAAGTATTTTGAGAGAAAATTTCATTTAAAAACTCACAAGGAAAGCTTCTGAATTTGATCGAATTTTCGATGAAATACTTGCATGCATGGTTATCAAAAAACCATGCCTTTCAAGATTATGTTATTTGGTTATCCATACGTGTAAAATATGGCAATGATTATAAAATGGTATAATTCTAAAAATTTTAGATTTTTTAAATTTTGAGATTTTTAGTTTTCATTCAGATATTTTCATAACATATTTAAACATGGTTTTCCATGAAAATTGAAGGAAGTATAGAGTTATTTAAAATAATACTGATAAAAATATACTTGGGGTGTGAAGAGTACAGAAAGCTCTTCTAATAATTTCAAAAGTGAATTAGAGTTGAATTAACTTTAGATTGTAAAGCTAGTTTTGAATCAAATAAAGAAATTGAAAATTATGATTAAATTAAAAATATAAAATATAGGTTATTATCCAGAAATCTCAGCGTAGTGAGAGCTGTTTTACTGGAGAATTTTCTAAGCAAATATTACACAGAGATAAACTCTGAAAAAAATATACACAGCTGTAAGCGATAACACCGAGATTTAAATTGAGGACAAAATACCAATGATTTTGGATTTCATTCATTTCCCTAGTTAAAAGCCAAAAACATTAATGGTCAAGGGAAGCATCATCTTTTCTCTGCTGATTGATATGCAGTACTAAGTTACCTGGAAGTTTCTTAAGAAAATATCATTAAATAAGTTATTATTAACCAAATCTATCATAAAGCAACAAAATGGGAAACATATATAGCATGTAACAATATTTATTTCAGAATTTTAATTCAATGTTACTTCTAATTATATATTATTCGTAAATAGCCTTAATAATTTTTGTACTTTAAACTATATTTTTTTTAAATAAGTTAAATTCTAAGTTACGATTTTTTAAGATTTCATCATTTCTTTTCTTAATCCTTTAGTATGTAAGTGAGAGTAATTATGGAAACAGTGGTTATTATAAATATATAACAATAATAGTAGGTTTTAAGTAAATAAAACTCAATCAGACATAAATAAAAGTAAAGCTAAATATGTGGGAAAAAAAGAGCGCTTCCGATTATAACAGCATTATCACATTCTTTTCTGTTAAATCTCAGAGATAGCTTTGCAAAACAGCCATATCATTTCAATGATATTAAATTATTACTATAAAAGCTTCTTTACCATATATTATGAACATAAGTAAACTCAGGCACTTTTTTTCTGCAAGTGAACCACAATTTCAGCAGACAAATTTTATTTTCACAACAAATATGCCTTAAAAATTGATTCTAACTTTCTGAATGCGGGCCTGTCTTTCCCTTGAACAAAGTTTGAGACTTTTACGGAAAGACAAGGCTTCCTCCACATGTCAAAGGCTTATTCTCCAGGGAGTGCAATGAATTTATGATAGCAGGTAAATTTTTCATTCCTGAAAGTACTAGGAGTGACACCTTAGTCATGCATGTACCACACTATTGACTGCAGAGCTCTTGTAGACGTTTTGAGCGATGTAACCGAATGCGGGGAACTACTACTATCACTTGTATAGAAGTCTTAGTTGTATTCTCACGTAGTTATCGGATCGTATTCAAGGAAAATTTCTGCTTGATGGCTAGAATTATATCGACAAGGCATCACGATTAGAAAGTCTTCAACTCTTCTTTCTGTATTTTAAAAACTACATTTTATGGTTAAAATTTTCTTCCACACACTCATAATGTTTCCAGAATTCTTACTATTCTCTTTAATAACGCTTTAATAATTTTATCTTTTGTCATTGGTGTGCTGCAAAAAAGAAGAGTTTTCGCATCTCTTATACCTTGAAATAATACATTATACATATAATCAGTCTTGAATTCAAATGAACAGATTAGCTGAACTATTTCTTGCTTCTGAGTTGAATCGTAATTCCAGCTGGAGCCCCAAATAAGAAGTGGTCCAACAATTTATTTTTTTATTTAACTATTTATAATTATTTTAACAATTCTTAAATTCAATTTCTATTTATCTATTTACATTTCTTTTAATTTTAATTGGATTATTAATTTTTTGTTGTTTTACTTATTTATAATTTGTTTCCTTCTTGACACTCTTCCACAGGGCTCCTGCAGTTACAATTTTATAAATTAAGCCCTGTTCTGCATGCATATGTACACTGCTAAAAAAAAAGGGGAGGACAATTCTATATCTCTCATTCTATGGAACCAAATGATGAAATTCAAATCACGTTTTTCAGTTGCGAAAGCGTGACTTAAGATACATATTAGATTTATATAAAGCATTGTTCTAATATAGGTACTTTGGCATAAAATCAGACTTTTTGTGAAATGAAATGCCAATTTTTTTAACGCCAAATTTGCCAATTTCGATTCTATGATTCAAATTATGCTCAAATATTAAATTCTGTAAAATTTAGTGTGAAATTTATGAAGAAATTAAAAAATTTATCTTGGCACCTTTTTTTTTCAGTTTACACAAAGAATAATTTACTTAGCAAACTTCCAAATTTATAGCAACATATTTTCCTTTTCTTTTTATCACTGTACATGAGCGAAAAAATGGTCATCGTTCATACTTTCAAATAATTTTAAAAATTCATAAAAAAAAATCTGAAAGCTTTCAGATTTTATATTATGCCCAAATGGGCATTCTTTTTAATGTTTCCTGTGTTACCTTTATTTATTTAATATCATGTTCTTTGCACTTAAACCATAAAATTCAATTCAACATCAATATTGCAAAATAATTTAAAAATGAGCATATCTTTAGAAATTTCAGTACACAGTCTCGCACGCTGGAGATAAAAATGTTCCCTCTCTTAGTACAGTGTCATTGCTCGCCTTGAAATCGTTGAGTTTCTTAATCAAGAATTCGTTAACGTTTTACAAAATATGGAATAGATAATAGAAGAAATTCCAAATTTGGGCTTCCAGATGCTCATATTTGGGTAGAGACGTATGTTATTCAAAGTTTTATACTTCTAGGTACCGTTGTTTGATCACAATGCAAGTAACATTCATACATTTATGCAGATTCATTATTTAATTTCTTTAAATATAATACAGGGCTCTAATATTTAGTGGCAACAATTTAAAAACTGATTCGCTGTTTATAGGGAATCAACGCAAAATGGCAAAATGAAATTAATAGCCCACAGTGTGTGAACCACATTTGGCGTTATTATCGCTTGTAAGGAATATGCCAAATTTCAAAATGCGCCAAAATGTAAATTCATGTATATCTTAGAAAACTGTGAATAAAAAACACTCATTTTTTTAAGGTGCTTAGAAATACATCTACTTTAAGATGATGTTAAAAATTTATAGGTTATAATACAAAATTTTTTTAAAAGATATATAAAAAAATAAATTTTAAAATTAAATCATAAAAAATTTATAAATTATATTTGGATCAAGTGTAAATTTTGAATTCTGAAGAAGGAATGAAGTAAGTTTAATAAAGAAAGAGATATTAATAAATATATATACAATTCAATTAGCCGCCCAACTAGAATCGTGGTTAGTGTCGCTGACTGCCGTACCGAAGGGCTTGGGTTCGAATCCCGGAGACGGCATGGATGTTTGTAAATGTATAGTGTCAGTGCGGCATGGTAGCACTTTAAATATGCGGTGAGTTGAAAGTCCTCTCATGTGGTTGGTGGAAGGGGAGAGGGGTGCTCTCCATCAAAATTGGGGGTGGAACTGAGCCAAATTGCAGTGTCACCTGTTAGGTGCTCAAGGCTGTTGCCAACGTCAGGCGTAAATTTGCGCTCCTTGCCACGAAGAATTTTGTGGGCTTGAGTTGACTGCATCAGACAAGTGAGCATAAGTAACAAGAACAATTCAATTAACATTGAGGGGCTCAAAATTTGAGAGCTGATTTTTTAAAAACTACTCATGAGATTTTTACAAAACTTAGCACAATTTGAATCGTAGAATCGAAACATGGAAAAAAATTGTCATGTCATATCAGTAAAAGTCTGATTTTGTGTCAAAATACCTATATTATCCTATCTAATACATATCCTAAAGCCTGGTGGCAAAGTGGCTAGTGTGTTGTGCAGCTGCACCACAGGTCTAGGGTTCGATCCTCGGGCTGGGCAAGGTTGACTCAGCCTTTCATCCCATCTCGCTGCTGAGTTTAGTTTTTTTACATATCTTATGTCGTGCTTTTGAGACATGAAAAACGCAAGATGGATTTCATAAATCTGCCCAGTAGAAAGGGTGATATAGAACTGTCCCTTTGTTTCTTTTTTGCACAGTGTACATAAAAACACAGATGAAGTACTGTACCATCTGAGCTTTCGAAGAAAAGTTCAACTCCGCTTTGAATGAAACCAAAAATTCTGAGCATTCCTGGATTTTGTGCAAATCAGTTGGAACCTTTAAGAAAATCTGATGCACATTAAGTTGCACAGTTTTTTCAGGGATGTTGTGCTATGTGTGTGTGTGGAAAATACTTTGAGTTTAAAAAAAATTTTGCCCCCCCTAATACTACGGCCAATAAACTAAGTTACAATTTAAATGTTTGAAAATAGTCTGCAAAACTTTTGATAAGGTTGTTATTTTTTGTCTTCTTATATATTAAGTCTTATACAAGTGTGAATTATTTTCTGTAATCTACATTTCTATCTGCTTTTACATTTTCCTATTCCTTATTTCTTTTATAAGTATATTAATACATAACTGTAGCTTTATAGATGTCTGAAGTTTAACCTACTTTTTTTCTGGGAACAGGGCCGGAGCTATGCATTTTGCCACTCAGCGCAATCTCCATGGATCCTAAATTCTGTTGCTTAACATCTCCCAAATTCTAAAAATTTTGCTCTTTGCTACTTCTCTGCAGACTACATATTTTGCCACTCAGTGCAACTGCACTGGCTGCGGTGCTGACCCTATTTGGGAATACCATTTAATGGGAAAGTATCAAAATAATACACTAAAATCGTGATAAATAATCATACATAACATACAATATGTATTTCACAAACATATATGTCAGTTTTAAAAACAATGTAAATATGCTTTCAGTTATGCAAATTTAAAAATATTCTTCATAATCAATTATATATTTCACGCATATATATTGTTATATCGTACATTTTCCTAGATTACATACAGCATACATGCGCGAAATATTCACTTGTATATGTATATATTACATGCCAAGATTAGCTGCTTTCATTTGTATGTCTTGTATACATTATGCATATGATTCTTTTTCTAGCATGGGAAGAAACATATACGTCTTAATATAATGTTTTTGATTAAATAAGTTTGAACACATTTCTTATACATGAGGTTTTTATCAAACATGAGTATGCATATGTTTCACCAAGTGATGTTTATGTACAAATGACCTATTACACACATCACATGCATGAAGTTTCTCACCTGTATGGATATATGTATGTGTCAATAAATTCTGCTTTGCTGTAAATGACTTGTTACACACATCACACTTATAAGGCCTCTCTCCTGTATGAATACGCATATGCATTACCAACCGATGTTTATGGGCGAATGATTTGTTACAGACATCACACATATGTGGTTTGTATCCTTTATGAATGTGCATATGCACATTTAAATCAGTCTTATACCAAAATGTTTCATCACACACTTTACACACGTGAGGCATTTCTTTTGTATGAATGAGCATATGAACTTCTAAATCACGCTTTATTGTGAATGACTTATTACATACATCACAAACATAAGATTTCTCTCTTGTGTGGCAAGAAACGTGCTTCACTAAATCATGTGCTTGTGTAAATGACTTGTTGCATATATCACATACATGAGGATTTTCACCTGAATGGACATGCATATGTACAATTAAGGACTGCTTCCGCATGAATGACTTATTACATTTATCACATACATGAGGAGTTTCTCCTGTATGGATTCGCATATGTTCTTCTAAATGGTGCTTCCTTGAAAATGATTTATTACATGTATCACATATGTAAGGTTTCTCCCCCGAGTGGATATGCATGTGTTTTAAAAGATTTTGTTTTTGTGTGAATGAATTGTTACATACATCACATACATGAGGTTTCTCTCCAGTATGAATACGCAAATGCATTAATAAATGCTCTTTTCGTGTAAACGACTTATTACACATATCACAGATATGTGGTTTCTCTCCTATATGAGCAAGCATATGTATGACTAAAGAGGACTTTCTAGCAAATGACTTGTTGCACATATCACACACATGAGGTTTCTCTCCTGTGTGAACACGTCTGTGTTCCAATAAATTTTGCCTTTGGTTGAATGATTTGCCACATACTTCACAAACATAAGGCTTCTCTCCTGTGTGTATACGCATATGAACCACTAAATCATGCTTTCTCCTGAACAATTTCTTACACACATCACACTCATGTGGCTTTTTCACAGTGCGGATATCCATGTTTGTTTTTAAAACATGTTTATTTCATGTGAACATTTGCTTTTTATCACATCAAATTTCTCTTATTTGTGCATATGCAAAGATGCCAGTAAAGAAGATAATGGATCAAATGAACTGCCCATCTGTTTTTCACTTGCAGACAAGTATATTTAAATATATTATATAATTATACATATGTCTTTCAACCAAATTTTTGCGCAAAGAATTTTTAACATCGCATGCATATCATATCCTCTATGGATGTGTGTGCTTCAGTGCGAACGACCTGTACCTATGTTCCAGGCAGCATGCTGAATTTTCCTTTACCAGTAGCATATGAAACGATTTTTTTTTTTTTTTTGAAATGAAGTATCACATTTACTTTGATAACATGTTTTTCACATTTTTTAATTACGTTTTATGTATAAAATGTCATATTTAAATGAATAAGAACTCATTAAACTAGGCTGTAAATAAGCTGACTACACTGACGACGTAAATGGAATTGCCGTCTTTTGAACTTTTTTACTTAGCGCTACAATAATATCACTAAAACTGAGTAATTAATTCGAAGATACCAGTTGCATGATGAAATTGCTAGCCATCCGACAAACACCCATAATTATCAAGGGATAGTTATAGAATGTAATCTGTATCATAATACTCAAATCAACGTGTTTTTTCTTTTTTAAATATTCAAAGCAAGAACTTATTATTAATCACCCTGTGACACATGAACACCTTGATTTCGACTGACTTTTTTGTTTTGTTTTCCAAATACCTGGGTAAGAGTCTGTAGGAATCTCGCTTTTAAGCAAGACAGACAGAAGACAAATAGACAAAGAAGACAGATGTCTTGTTTTACACCCGCTAAGTCTTTCTGCACCGATGGGCGAAAAATCAAGCTAGGGTGCGAAAGAACGCAGCACCACCAACGTTAGCGCATGCGCACAATCAGTCCAGGTGCAAGCATTTTATGCCGATTTGCATGCGCACA
>KL819951.1:0-21926 GCA_000611955.2 Stegodyphus mimosarum | reverse complement strand
CTGACATATAAATATTCTTAAGAAAACATAACTGAATGAAGATGAATCTAATCGCAAACTGTTATGCAAAATTTTGTTAAAACATCCGTTATGATTTGCAACATTTTAGTGCAAACATAATTTTTTTTATTTTCATATTTTAAAACTTTCACCATTCCTACCCTTCAAGAATAATTCCATATTATTGTACTGAAAAATAAAATTTAAGAATGTAGTGAATTCTGAGAAATAACCTTACTTCTTAACTTACTTAAAGTATAAAACCAATAAATGCACGTGGAAATATCTGGATATAAATTCTACTTTTCTAATAAAAAAATTGAATTTTTTTTAATATCAAAAGCCAAGTTATCTATATAAATATTTATAAAATTGTATGTTTCTTTGTTATGTAATTACGCTGAAAGTAAAACTGAAAGACAATATTCAGTAAAAATATATATTTACCTCTACTTAAGTATAATATTTTGAATACTTTAAAAATACTTTCAACTTTCCGATTCAAAACAGAAAACTCACATTCCGTAATAACGCCCACCAGCGGCCAAGCAGTAAAGTCGCTAAAAATTGCTAATTCGATCCGAGGTTTGAATCCCGCGACGGGCTGGCTGCATGAACGTTTTCGTGGTTTTCCCATGTGCAACGTGTAAAGAAGCCAATTTCCCTTAGAAAGTCCGCCATGAAAGCATCCCTCCCCTTAGGCAGATAACCCTCGAGACTTTGTCATAATCATATAAGCCAAACATTCCATAAAGCGCATCAAGAGAACTAGCACATCAGCGGTAAAGTGACTGAACACAGGTAGTTCGATCCGGTTCGAAACGCCGCGAAAGAGCTGGCTGCATGGGTGATTTCGCAGTTTTCTCATATGTAATTTGTGTCTGATCCAGTTTTGCTGAGAAAGTCCTTCTTAAAGGCATCTCTTCTCTTAAGAAGATAGCCCTCGAGTGATTTGCAATAAATTAAATAAACTTCTAAAAAATAAGCATTAAAAGCATTAGATTATTGCTTCTTGTTTTTCCCAATTTAGAAATATTAACTTTATAGAGGGAAGAAATTTGGAGATTAAATTCCTGCGCTGTCTCAGAATCGAATCAGAGACTCTCTGCTTGCTACTTACATGTGGAAAACATTACACCGAAAGGACGTATGAGAGAAATTTCTTAATTTTTTTAATTGTTATTATTTCGGTTATTGAATTTAAAGTACCAGGACTGCGAATCTAGGACATAAAAACATAAGAATCAATCCATCAAAATTAGATTTTTTTTTTCATTAATGCTCTGATAATTTTTCAGCACCAAGATTTCTAGAAGCCAACTGTTTATACTTGCTCTTAGCTCTCCTCCACTCCCAAAATAATAAATAGTGAAATTGTAAAACATACTGATATTTTCTTAAATTTTAAAGAACACAGTATCATTATGGCATGCTTAATAAACTCGCGGCTTTCCTTACTTATCGCTATATACAAAAGGTAAAACTGAGTGACCAAAATTCATAGACGTATGTGATTATGATTAGAAAATACACAAGTTTTTTTTTTTTTTTCATGTCCAGTTAATTAGTTTGGTCATTATATCAAGTAAATTGTGAAATATTATTTAAATCCGCAATTTCAGATAAACTCTTGATGAAAAAATACCCAAAGTTGCAAATAAAATAAGAAATTTTCAAAGTGCCCAAGATAATTTAATTTATTAAAAAAAGGGAAAACATATAACATATAGAAAATCATATTGTTTCAGTGAGAAAATATTCCTTCTGTCCCTAGGCAATCAATCGTATATAAGAGGTAAAGTGGAGGGTATTAGAAATACAAAAATATCTTGATATTACGGGCGTATGCACATAAATTGTACATAACAATTTATATATATATATATAAACACACACACACACACACACACACATCTACATACATACATAAAAATGCAGGTTTATGAACAGAAAAAAAAATTTAACAGTTATAATTCTTTTCTTTTAATGTCTTGATTTCAGGTTTCCACAAAATTTTCATTTTGGAACATACTCCATAACTAGAGCGAACAATTACTGCTACAAGTCAGATCACTTCCCAAACACTTAAAAACTCCCGAAGGGTAAAGTTCTGACAGTGATTGATACTTCTACAGTCGACACTAAATCACTTCATCTGATCATTCTCTGCAGGTGCATCTGGGGGGGGGTTGAGAAAAACTGCTTAATACTTTCGGTGAATTATGTGAAAGACACGTATAATACTTTTCGAAAGCTCTGTTGACAAAGCTGCTAACGCTTTAGGAAACAATACCTCCAGAGGGTCCAAACGCCCTGAGGGTTAAAGGGATAAAATATTTACTTTCATCTCCAAATCTTTCTAGAATTTTTTTCGCTATTCTTATCCCTAAGCATACAGCGATCTGTTTATCCTCAGACATGAAAAGCTTAGCACAGTGCAGCACTGCCTATCTAGCAAACTCATTTAGGCATCGTTCCCTTCAGAGAATTTTTGACAAAATTCCATAATTTACACTTATGCTTGATGTACTAAGTATTAAAAATTAATTAATAAGTAAATCTACAGCTATTTCATGAAAAGTTAATTTTTAAGAACTTGTATCAGGTGGCATTGGCAAATCTGATTCCATAACCTACTTTTCGTTGGAAAGCGCTTTAGCCCACTGCTTGGCGACGATTGTTTTTGAATGAGCAATAAACGCGCCAACATGGGTAACTCCGTATATCCGCCAACATGGCTGACTGTTTGTACGTTGCCTACATTGTGCAATTCGCTGGACTTTTTTTTAAGTTTAAAAGGAACGCTGTGCACATGGCATTTTCTTGTAATTTATTTACGTTATTCTAGCTTATTTTGTTTATTTGTGTACATTGCCTACATTGTGCAATTCTCAAATTTTTTTTTAAGTTAAAACGGAACGGTGTGTACATGGTATCGTTTGTAATTTTAATGCCCTTTTAAAAAAAATTCCTTCTTTCTGGGATGCCATTTTGGTTACGTTTTCGCGGAGCGTGTCGAGAAGGTTATGTAACGGCATAAAATGTGTAAGCATTACTACATAAAATGTAAATAATTAATTTAAACCTAACTGACAAATATTTTAATGATCATAATGTTCGTTTTGCATATTATTTTATTATCTTTTTGCGACAACAGTTTCCATACTAATTTATGCTTTAGAATTCTATGTTTTGTTTACAATAGGTTTTCGCGGAGCTTGTCGGGAAGGTTGCAATTGCAAAGACGTTTCGCAGAAACGCGCCAAATTGGCGATTTTCAAAACATCGCCAAGCAGTGGCCTAAAGCGCATTTTCACCCCTACTTTTTATACATATTAGTTCATATATATTTAGATCAAAATAATAATTTTCAAATATATAAAAGATATTTAAAACATGCAATTTCAAACTTTCGTAATACAAATCTTAAAATACTCATATAATTAAATATCTCCTTAAATTCTTCAGCTTAATAATGATAAAAAAAAATTTCAAGCTATAATTCAAAAAAAGATTTATTAAATAAAACAAGCAGACTATAACAGATGAAATGTTACTTCAATCAGTCCCAGGAAATAAAATTAAAATGATTTAGCAATGTTATATTCTGTCAAAAATATAATTTTGCCAGATCAGAATTCTCATTTCTATTTGCAAAGATGAACTGAATATAATTCTAACAGGTAATCGAAATAAAACAGGTAACAGGCGTCTCGAATTAAAATAACAAAAGAGAAAATAAAATATGAAATTTGTCAGATTCTTTACTATTCTAAATTTGCATTATAAAAGAAAGAAATTTAGGCCCTCATTTCTGATAATGTCGATTTGCACCAAACACTTGCAAACAAAGCAGGAATTATCAGATAAATACGAGATTGTACTTTGGTACATTATTGTTAATGCATATAAAAAGCAAGTGTGTGTCCTTGAGAATTAAAAATCGTCTTTTCTTTTGACACATGTTAAAAAAAAAGAAAGATTGATTCTTAAAGACACATGTAATAAGTAAACCTTTTTCAAATTCATGGAAAAGATATATTCTAAATGCAGTTTTATATATGTACGTACATGGGATTTTTCCACAGCATCAATATATGCAAAAATTGATTGAAAGCTTATTGAAGCTGAGAAACATATTTTCATATCTAATCACAGAACTAATATTAAATTTTTGTTAACATAAAAAGAAGTTCAGTACAATGCACTTACAAGCTACAGCATGCACAGGGTGAGGAAATATTTAATCATTTTTCAGAATTTGGGAAAAAGAAGAATTTGGAGGTGGTAACACGAAAGCCAGAAGCTTCCACAGAAAATACATGTCAAAACTGAACACTTAATAATAGAAAATGAACAGGGACATATAAGTATAAGCATGCCTGAAACATTTGCATGGACCAACGAGCAAGAAAAAAGGCAGTTATAAATTAACGTAATGACCTTAGAACTCTTTTTTGATTTTTTAGGAATGAAAAATTATTTATCGAGTGGAAGATGGTGGTTTTCACACAATTATTTTTAAAAGATTCCCAAATTGTCGATATTTATGGCAAGTTTCATAAATATTACCAATATGTGTAAAAAAAAATTCTTGAAAATAAAAATTTAAATTATTAAATTGGGATTAAGCAATGCATTAAAAAAATAAAACACATTCTTCTTGAAATCGTTCTGTATTTACTTTGCACTTTTTTTCTCACCAAATACACAGTAATCTGTTTTGGTGTAAAAGAGCACAGCAGATGCTACGAATTATGTTTGCACAACACTTGGTTATACAGGAAAAGAATTTGCTCGTTCTTCCATTTAGAGAATTTTCAAGAAAATTCCGTGTTCTTGCTGGCTATTGGGCATAAATTCCAAAGGCCATATTTTAAAACAAAGGCAAAAAATGCAATGATTTGTTTGTGGAAACTGTTGAATACAACAAAAAAGAATGCACACAAAATGGCAGAGTTCCTTGTTTGAAGTCTTGTTATGAGCATGGTTGTTGACAGAATGGTTACACACATGGTTGCAAGATACTCACATATACCTAAAACATGGCAACTTTTATCACAGTGGTGCCATTAACATGCAAGTACTGGAAAGAAAAAAAAAAAACCTTACTTTTCCAAGAAATTTGAATCTCGTTCAAAAATACTACAAGCTGCATACTGGTTGCATTGTGACATCAATATAACATGATCCATAATTACTGTTTTTCACATGGGATACTTCCAAAAAGCTAAAGTCTAAGCAATCTCAATATCAAAAAGGCAAATGAGGAAAAGAAAATACATAAATCCTACAGTACTAAAGATACCATAAAAGAATCTATTTCACATTTTGTACTTTTTACAAAAATGCATTACTGTGTAAAATATGAATGAAATTTCCATTAAAATGAAAATGTTTAATGCTTCAAGCTTTCAAAACGGTTCAAATGATATTAAATGGATGGGATGAATGTGATATCCAAAAAATTATCTGATTCAGAACAGTATAATCAGTCTCTAAATTTTCATTCTAGAAATATGAGGACTTTTCATTACTAGTTAAATACCAAGAATAAGAAAACATTGCTTTAAATCAGGAATACTTTAAAATGACTTGACTCTTTCTTGTGAACATGTTTTTCTCTTGTGGAAACAAATACATGATTAATGACGAGTTAAACACACCTCATACAATGCCATTTCTTTCGAGCAGGCACAAGTCATTACTACATTGATAAGTAATAGTTCTTATTATCTGACTTTTCGTCAAAAGATATTAGCCTTCTATTATCTGCAGACATACACCTTTCGATTTTTCCGACATCTAAATGATTCATTATACATGTAACTCAGAGTTTCTCTCCAGTAAGAAAAAGTACCTGCCTTTTCTAAATTAGAATTTTTAGTAAATGAATTATTACAAACCTATGATGATTCTCTAATGCATGAATAATCATATGGCTTTTTAACTTATACTTGCACCTAAATGACTTATTACATATCTCACACATGAGGTTTCTCTTCTGTGTGAATCAGGAAATGCTTTTTTAAAATACATCTTACAGTATTGAAGTAGGATTTATTACATATCTGACAAGCATGAGATTTCTCTCCTGTGTGAATAAGAACATGGTTGTTTATATTACATTTGTCAGCAAATGACTTAATTCATACCTTACAAACATGAGGTTTCTTTCCTGTGTGAATACATACATGTCTGTTTAAATTACCTTTTTTAGTAAATAACTTGTTACACACCTCACACACGTGAGGCTTCTCTCCTGTGTGAATAAGCATATGGCATTTTAATTGACTTTTTTGAGTAAATGAATTATTACATATCTCACACACATGAGGTTTCTCTCCTGTGTGAATAAGTACATGTTTGCTTAAATCACATTTTTGAGCAAATGACTTACTACATATCTCACACACATGATGTTTCCCTCCTGTGTGAAAAAACATATGGCAGTTTAATTGACTTTTTTGAGTAAATGAATTATTACATATCTCACACACATGAGGTTTCTCTCCTGTGTGAATAAGTATATGTTTCTTTAAATCACATTTTCGAGCAAATGATTTACTACATATCTCACACACATGAGGTTTCTCTCCTGTGTGAATACGTACATGTCTCTTTAAATCACCTTTTTGAGTAAATGATTTACTACATATCTCGCACACATGAGGTTTCTCTCCTGTGTAAATAAGTACATGTTTCTTTAAATCACCTTTTTGAGTAAATGATTTACTACATATCTCGCACACATGAGGTTTCTCTCCTGTGTGAATAACCATATGGCATTTTAATTGACTTTTTCGAGCAAATGAATTATTACATATCTCACACACATGAGGTTTCTCTCCTGTGTGAAAAAGTGCATGTTTCTTTAAATCACCTTTTTGAGCAAATGACTTACTACATATCTCACACACATGATGTTTCTCTCCTGTGTGAATAAGCATGTGGCTTTTTAAATGACTTTTTTGACCAAATGACTTGTTACATACCTCACACACATGAAGTTTCTTTCCTGTGTGAATAAGCATATGGCTTTTTATATTACTTTTTGAGTAAACAACTTATTACATATCTCACAAACATGAGGTTTGTCTCCAGTGTGAATAAGCATACGGTTGTTTAAAGTATCTTTGTGTGCAAATGACATATTACATATACCACACACATGAAGATTCTTTCCCGTATGAATAAGTATATGTACATTTAAATGATGCTTTTGAGTAAATGATTTGTTACATACTTCATGTAACAAATCTCATGTAACAAATCAGGATGTTCAGTTCCTTTCGTGCATGAATAAGCGTGTGTATGTTTAAAACATTCTTTCATTCAGATGAATTCTTACATGCCTGACACACAAGTTTTTTCTCTTGTATGTATATGCAGATGTTTGTCTAAAAAACCATACTGACTTCTCGGATACCTGTCACACAAGATTTGTTTCCTACGTCAATACGTACATAATTGTTTAACTAACTCTTTAGTCTAAATGACTTGTTACACACGGCATACACAAGATAAATACACACAATATTTGTCTCGTGTGAATAAGCGTATGGACTTTGAAACTGGAGTTATCAGCAAATGACTTACTACATCCCTCACATTATGATTACTTTACATCCTGTAGTAAGCAGCAAATGCAGATTTATTTCATGCTTCTGTCTAAATGATGTTAACACACAGTTTTTCTGTTGGGTAATTCACTTTAAGAAGTTTCCTTCTCCACATGACATTTTCCAATATACGTTGTACTCAAATCCATTGGAAAACCTGAGAGGGTAACTTTGGAAATATAATCTTGAATTCAACACTTATTCATGGCATTCTACGGGATGGTACAATTTCAGGATGAAACCTGGAATCATCAGAGTTAAGTAAAGTAGTTGGTACATGCACATGTGATATAAAACAGTAATACATACTGTATAGAAGACACATGTAGTGCGATATATGCAAGGCGTGATTTTCAAGAATACATTTCACGAAAAATAACTTTGTTATATTTCGCATTAATATTCTTTCTCATCCTAGCACTCATGAAGCTTAATCTGCTCATTCAGTGCTTCAATTACATGTAAAAGAGATTAAACCATTTTACAACCCCAGCAGTACCGACAGGAAATACTCACGGCGTCTTGCAGAAGAAATAAAAGCCGCCACGATATTTTCAGCACTGTACAGATATCCACTATTTACTTCTTCGGCATGTTATTTGCCATGTGCCTTGGATTCACAACTATTTCAAGCCGCAGTGTCATAGAGGTTCTTTGGCAGTGGCTAATCACACTACCTACTTAAACGCATGCGCACAATCAGCTCAGGTACAAGCATTTTACGCCGATTTCCCGTATGGCAGCTGCTTTTTCGATTCAATGATCTTACTAAGAGAGTACTCTCAGTCTTAGCGATAGCAAGGGTTGTTAAGAGTTTCTGCTTATCTTTCTAAAGAGGCTAATTGCACCGGTTCTGCGAGTAGCATCGGCCCCCCGTGCCCCAGGTAAATTTGATTTTTCGCCCTGTCTGCAAAAAGACTTAGCTGGTGCAAAACTACACATCTGATCGTTACCGTTCGAAACTGCAGCGAAAGTTTTTTTGATTTTCCGCTAGAACATTTGTGTATTTCAAATGTTTTTTTCTCCCTCCATATGTAAAGTCTGTATCTTGAAGTAGTGAATGTGCACTTTTTTTCTAAAAAAATTCATATGAAATCTTCATTCTTTTCAACAAAATGTTGGGGAATCTGTTGAAAAATTTAAAGTAAGCGCCTTCTGCAAAGTGTTGAGTACTAACATCTTTAGAAAAATCATGTAATATAGCGTATATGATAAAATTGCACAAGTGTATCCTTAAACTGACATATATGCTCTGGCAAGAGATTATGTGTCTGCGAGCTACAAGAAGTTAATTTATAATGAAGTACTCTTGGGAACCAAGGCGTGCTGATGTCGCACAATATATTTTCTATTTTTATTATGTTAATCACATCTGTATTTGTGCAAGATTCCAAAAGCGAGTGTGAAGCATCCAAAAACAACTTTTGATAAAATTTGAGTGAACCAATCACTTTTAGTTACAGGCAGAAGGTGAATATCATTGCAATATATTGTGCAGGTTGTATGATATGAAGGTTGTCAGTTTGTGGTTATCTGTATACGGCAGAAACTGCATGCATAATAGGTATGCAACTAGTAATTTGGAAAAAAACTATATCTTACTAGCAGACCTTGTGTGATATAGGTAATCAATTATTTAAACCAAACGGAATTGAAGGACAATATATTTCTTCATGCAGAAGAAAAATGTCATGTCCGTGAGGTATGCTACAATTCATTTAGACAAAAGGGTTACTTAATCATATGCTTCTTCACGCAAGAAAGAAGTTTCATGTATGTGAAGTATGCAACAAATCATTTAGACTAAAGGGCCATTTAAAGTATCATCTACATATTCGAACAGTAGAGAATTTTCATATGTGTGAGATATGTAACAAATTGTGTAGATAAAAGGCACCATTACAAAAGCTTATTCACACAGGAGAGAAACCTCATGTGTGAGATACATAGTGAATCATTTAGAGTAAAGTCTCTTTTAAACAAGCATGGGGTTTCTCACACAGCAGAGAAACCTGATGTATGTGAGGCATGTGACAAGCCATTTCCATTAAATGCAGTTTTAAATCAATATGTGCATATTTGCACAGGAGACAAATCTCATGTGTGTGAGATATGTAACAAATCATTCAGATTTAAAGGGTCATTTAAACAACTGCATGTTTATTCTCACAGGTCAAAAACCTCCCATGTGTGAGAAGTCATTAAGAGGAAAAGGTCTTTAAAATTAACATATTCATACACGGGAGAAACTTCACATGTGTCAAATATGTAACAAATCATTCAGATTAAAGTGTATATTATATAACCATATGCATACTCATACAGAAGACAAACCTCATGTGTGTGATAAGTCATTCAGTGTAAAAGGTCATTTAAATGAACATATGCATATTCACATAGGAGAGAAACTTCATGTGTGTGAGGTATGTGGCAAATCGTTCAGAATGAAGGATCAATTAAACCAACGTATACTTATTCACACAGGGCAAAAACCTTATGCGTGTGAAGTATGTAGCGTCTCATTTACACTAAAGGCTGTTTTAAACCAACATATGCTTATTCACACAGGACACAAGTCTCATGTGTGTGAGATATGTAACAAATCATTTAGACAAAAGGGTGACTTAAATAACCACATGCTTATTCACACAGGAGAAAAACCTCACATGTGGGAGGTGTGTGAGAAGTCATTCAGAGAAAAAGGTCAGTTAAACCAACATATGCGTATTCACACAGGAGAGAAACCTCATGTGTGTGAAATATGTGACAAATCATTCAGATTAAAAGACGCTTTAAATAACCATATGCGTACTCATACAGGAGACAAACCTCATGTATGTGAGGTATGTTGCAAATCATTCAGAATAAAGGATCAATTAAACCAACATATGCCTATTCACATGGGAGAGAAACCTTATGTGTGTGACGTGTGTAATGAGGCATTTACTGTGAAGGCTCTTTTAAACAAGCATATGCTTATTCACTCAGGAGAGAAACCTTACGTTTGTGAGGTATGTGATGAGTCGTTTACTGTAAAGGCTGTTTTAAACAAGCATATGCTTATTCACACTGGAGAAAAACCTCATGTATGTGAGGTATGTGGAAAGTCACTAAGTTCAAAGTGGGCTTTAAAAGGGCACATGCTTATTCACACAGGAGAGAAACCTCATGTTTGTGAAGTATGTAATAGATCATTCACATTAATGCATCATTTAAATAGGCATTTGTGTATCCACATAAGAAAGAAATCTTGTGAATTATACATGTAACGTTTTGTAAGAAGAATTTACGGCCCAAATGCGCTTTAGCCCACTGCTTGGCGGCGATTGTTTTTGAATGAGCAATAAACGCGCCAACATGGGTAACTCCGTATATCCGCAAACATGGCTGACTGGGTATTTTGAAGCTACGGAAACATGTAGTTTTCGCGCATGCGTATTTCCTATTTTATAAAGAACGGTTTTATTGGTAATGTGAGATGACGTAGCGGTTTATTCGAAATTCTTACGTGTTAATTTAAGTAGTTATTTCAGTTGTCGTTGTATTCTTTGAATGCGGTGTTTTTGTGTTGAGTGTTTGCTATTTTCGTACCTTATATTTCGCTAAATACCGAGTCGGTATGGATTTAGCTGTGATGCTGAGAGAGGTGAGTGAATGTACATGTACATTTATTACTTTATTGGAAGTGCAAGTTGCTTAATTTTTATATTTTGTTGCCTTTTATTGAAATAATTTGGCTCAGCTGAAGAACAGAACGCTGGTATCGTTTGCAATTTATTTTATTTTGTTGATTTGTGCACATTGCCTACATTGTGCAATTCGCTGATGTTTTTTTTAAGTTAAAACGGAACGCTGTGCACATGGCATTTTCTTGTAATTTATTTTCGTTATTTTAGCTTATTTTGTTGATTTGTGTACGTTGCCTACATTGTGCAATTCGCTGAAGTTTTTTTTAAGTTTAAAAGGAACGCTGTGCACATGGCATTTTCTTGTAATTTATTTTCGTTATTCTAGCTTATTTTGTTCATTTGTGTACGTTGCCTACATTGTGCAATTCTCAGATTTTTTTTTAAGTTAAAACGGAACGGTGTGTACATGGTATCGTTTGTAATTTTAATGCCCTTTTAAAAAAAATTCCTTCTTTCTGGGATGCCATTTTGGTTACGTTTTCGCGGAGCGTGTCGGGAAGGTTATGTAACGGCATAAAATGTGTAAGTATTACAACATAAAATGTAAATAATTAATTTAAAGGTAACTGACAAATATTTTAATGATCGTAATGTTCGTTTTGCATATTATTTTATTATATTTTTGTGGCAACAGTTTCCATACTAATTTATGGTTTAGAATTCTATGTTTTGTTTACAATAGGTTTTCGCGGAGCGTGTCGGGAAGGTTGCAATTAATTGCAAAGACGTTTCGCAGAAACGCGCCGAATTGGCGATTTTCAAAACATCGCCAAGCAGTGGTCTAAAGCGCATTTTCACCGAATTTACATAAATTTGTACTGACGTACTTCTGACTTGTAAAGCTCTCTCTCTTGTGGCTTACTTACATATGCAGTAAGGACATGCATATACCATGTAGCAAAGAAATCTAATTGCGTGAAGTATGTAGTTTGTTACTTGATCAGAATGCTCAATAAGCCATTTATTTTATTATTTTCCTCAACAGAAAAATTCTGGCATAAAAATTTAGCATAAAGTTAAAAAGGTTACTTTATATCTGCATTTCAGTGCATGGAGCAATCTGATGCCCATTGGCTGAATGATTGCTGTGTAATTTGTACTCACTATCTTCTACTGAAACTCTAAATGAAATATGAACTGTACAGTTTTTGTAATCAGCACTGTTTTTGTGTCACCTATTAAATCAATGGGTTTCAGATGTTGTCAGGCTTTGAATATGAAATGATTTTCAGCTCCATTAAATGCCCAATGTTGTATATGTTTCTGATTAAGAAAAATGTACATTTGTGCAATCGTACACCATGTGCATATGCCAAAATCTGTACCTAACTATGGAATCTTTGATATCACTTGGTGCCTTTTTGTAAGCTTCTCAAGGCACATATTGCAAGAAATGTTCAGTTTTTATAACTGATAATATGTTCAAAGAACTCATCTTCAATTGTTTCAATTGTCAACTGAAGGGTTTTTGCCTGAATGGAATGTTTAGCTCGTATATCATGACAATTTATAATTTTTGCGAACCAACCTGTCAAATATGTACACTCCGTTTTCAATCCATTTTGGCTTGAGTCACTAATTAACATTAGACCCATTAATGGTGGTATACCAAACCCTAGTTGTGATATTGTCTTACCCATTCAATCAACCCTTTGTTGTGATCGTTACTGTCAGCATAACGAATAATTTTTTGGTTATTTATTATAAATGGGGTGTCAAAAAGGTAAAAAAAAATGAATATCATATTTTGCTGAATTCGTAATAGCAGAAGCTTGCATAATTTTGCTATAGATATTCCTTACTGCAGCCATTCCATGTTGTGTGCGATTCACATCAAAACGTGCTTCTGCTTCACGAGTCCGGGTTTTCTTCCGCAAAGAACCTGTCAACAATAGTGCCTTTTTTGTCACCAGGCTTGCCAGTGGTCATGGTTTTAACAATATACTATTAAGTTTTTAAATAAAACATGATATAAAGCATGTGTAAGTCAAATTTAGTGTTTAAAATATATTTATTGCACAGTGTCTTACTAGATATATGTAAGTTAAATTTAGCTAAAAATTAGCTGATTAAACATACTAAACACATGCAAGTTAAATTTATGTTGTTAAACATGATAATCAGTACAATTAAATTTAGTTAGAAAGCATGATATGAAACATCACATTTAAAAATTGGCTTCTTCAACATGGTATTAACCTTCTAAAACCTGACTTAAATTCTTATAATATAGCCTTTAGGGCGGTGCGATCCAAAACATTTTCTCCCCTTCCTTTACTGTTCCCTAATGAGAAAAGTCATTAGAATGGTCATTTGTCCCCTCCATAGATGCAGCAAAATTTACATGTTTGTCGGAGGCTGGACAATAATCTAAGACAGGTTATTATACTTGTGACTTTTTCGAGGTTTATTTTGATTTGATTTAAACTAAACTGTATTTATTTATTAAGAGCAAAATATATACTATGTTTATATAATATTTACTATTTCTGATCAATCTTGGCAATAATTTGTGAATTTTATGTCTTTATTTTTACTAGAAATTAGGAAACGAGAACAGAACCTGACAAACTATAACATATATGAACTACCGGTTGGAATGCGCTTTAGCCCACTGCTTGGCGGCGGTTGTTTTTGAATGAGCAATAAATGCGCCAACGTGGGTAACTCCGTATATCCGCCAACTTGGCTGACTGTTTGTACGTTGCCTACATTGTGCAATTCGCTGAAGTTTTTTTTTAAGTTTAAAAGGAACGCTGTGCACATGGCATTTTTCTAGTAATTTATTTTCGTTATTTTAACTTATTTTGTTAATTTGTGTACGTTGCCTACATTGTGCAATTCGCAGATTTTTTTTTTAAAGTTAAAATGGTGTTAAAACGGAACGGTGTGTACATGGTATCATTTGTAATTTTAATGCCCTTTTTAAAAAAAATCCTTCTTTCTTCGATGCCATTTTGGTTATGTTTTCGCGGAGCGTGTCGGGAAAGTTATGTAACGGCATAAAATGTGTAAGTATTACAACATAAAATGTAAATAATTAATTTAAACCTAACTGACAAATATTTTAATGATCATAATGTTCGTTTTGCATATTATTTTATTATCTTTTTGTGGCAAGAGTTTCCATACTGGTTTATGCTTTAGAATTCTATGTTTTGTTTACAATAGGTTTTCGCGGAGCGTGTCGGGAAGGTTACAATTGCAAAGACGTTTGGCAGAAACGCACCGAATTGGCGATTTTCAAAACATCGTCAAGCAGTGGGCTAAAGCGCATTTTCACCGAACTACCTTTATATGCCTGCAGGTTGGATTGCAATATTTGATAATCTTTTTTTATTAATAGAATAATAGTAATGACTAATTTAATGAAATAATGCTACTAAGTTCGTTAATAATGTTCATTACTATTAGATGATTAGAATATGACTCATTACCGTTAGATTTTAAGATAAACCTTTAGCAATAATAAGCTTTAAGTCTGTTTTTTCATAGTTTTGTTATTGTAATATAAAAAAGAAAATCAGAGATATATATTAGTTGTGCTTGATTATTTAACTTTAACAAATATTACTTTGGACTTTCGGACAATGAATGTACATCTGTAGAGTCAATTTTCTTTATAAAATTGGATTTTATTTACGTTAGCAGAGAAAAAATTTTCCGAATACCCATACATGCAATCCAGTTTATACCTGGAGTGTAAAGTCTGATGAGATAATTTCTTAAATCTTTGCATTTTCATGCGGTCCGTAGAGAGAGAGACAGCACTTTTAGACTTCTTTTTAATATTTGCTGATGAGAATTTTAATCTATGATTTAAAATTTTTAGAAAATATAAATTTATCAACAATATTTTTCAGAACAGTTTTAAATGCTTATAAAGAATTCTAAGTGAATTTCCTTTCATAGACAGATTTTGTTCAAAACCTCGTGATATCCAAAGTTTGATTTTTCCTTGATTTTAAATGAAATGAATATATGTATGTTCTACAGAAATTTTCTAATTTGTTTTAAAAAGATTAGTCTTTCATACTTTCAAAAAGATAAGGGCATACACGGTGTTGACATTTACAGTGTAGGAAATATATTTTTTATGGTACTTTCAGTGATCAAAACGATTACCCAGGAATATTTTCAAAGCAAAATTAAGAAAATTACTTATGACACATTTTTCATAAATTATCCTCATATATGTCCCTTTGCTGAAGTGCGAAATCTTCTCTTTGACAGAACAAAGAATCAGGATCATGAACGAAGTAAAATAAATTCATAAAAAATAACTCCAAAGTATTGTAATTCCATGTAAAATCGTAATGTGAAACATTGGAGAAAACTACAATATAGTTTATTCACAAACAATCACCTAAAATATCTAATTTATGTACTACCGAGTGATAAATGCAGCTTAGCAAATTAAATCGGTTATTTCAATAATTTTTCTTAATTTATTTTTTACGGGTCCACCAGTGGTGGAAATTGCTAAAATGGCTAAACACTGGTAGTTTTCTCGGGTTCGAATCACAGCATACAGGTTGACTTCATGAACCGTTTTTATGGTTTGCGTCATAACTTCGGTATAAGCAAGCTTTACTGAGCAAGTCCTCTAGGAAGGCATTCCTCCCCATATACAGATAGCTGTCGAGTGCTTCAGTGTAATACAATGAACGAACTAAATGAGGCCCATCAAAAAAAAAAACCCAGAGAACAGGCTAGTTACACTTGGATTTTTCCATCAGTAACATAAATACATGCAGTATCTTCTTAAAAAGACTTCCACTAAAGCATCCCCCCCTTAAACAGATAATGCTGCGTGCTTTACCGCAATCCAATTCTAATTTTTATAGATTTTATAATGAAATCAAATATACCTTGAATGGAAATGGAATATACTTATTACAGAGAAAATTACATTCCTTTTTTAAAGAAATTGTTTTTTATTTATCGGCTAATATGAATTTTCGTCATCTCTCCAAGAAGGTAAGAGTTTCAGCAAATTAAACCTGGGCGAAATTTTTTGCAAGGTAACTAATGTTATGATTTAATTAAGGAGTTACACGAACCTAAATATGTTCTCGAAGATATCATCCTAAAAGAGTATCTGAAGAATTGGTTTTATTTACTTAACAATGAATCTAAATCACAAAAGGGTTTAAATGAGAGAATGTTGTATGTAGAAGTTCGAATGAAGTTAACTCTGCTGAACAGTTTTATGACCTTGGCAGCAAGAAAGGGCTAAATAACATCTTATTAGATTTAAGCTTCATGTAAAACAGGCCCTAAAAAGTATAATTTAAAAAAATAAACAAGATAAATTTCCGAAAATTCAGTTTTTATACCAGAATTACCAGCAAAGGTCAATATGTTAGCTTTGTCGTGCTCATTTGGCTGTATCCATTCAAATAAATTATTAGCGTTGCTTTTGAAGTCATCGGCAACTTTATCTTCATTAAAAGATTGATTAAAACATATTTCTTCTGTAATTGAGCAGTCTGAATCTGTATCATCAAAAGTTTCCTCTTCTAAATCTCTTAGAAACTTATTGATTTCGTCCTGACTGAGACCTTTGAAACAGGATGCCATTCAAGAACTGAATAAGAGCGCAAGAAAAAAAGTTACACTGAAAATCAAGAGAAAAACATTGCGCCTGTTTTATTTTCAAATACATTGGTGCGAGACGAAACGTACGGTCTTCGCTAAAACATAGCCAACCAGATAATAAATGGGAAACAATGCATAGCCACGGGCTGTTCTGAACATCAGTAACTGTAGCACCCAGAGTTAGGCGATTACTTTAAAAGAGGGACAGAAATGTTGGTACGACACGTATACCATAGCCAGCTTAAAAGCAAGTAAATTTCGCAATACAACAGTTGTACTGCCGGCTTTAGAAAGTTAAATACATTTCAGGTTGGCTGAAAAGCATGATCTTGAGTGTTAAGCATATGTAAATGTTAGTATTGAAATAAATTTCTAGTTCTCTTATTATAAAAGAGTTTAAAAAAAATGTATACTTATATCTGGAAATACTTCATTTCTTTTCTCAGATTTTTTGGCCCTGACATTAGTATTATTTATGAAATAGTGTTTAATTCTGTTATTATAATAGAATTAAAAAAAATGAAAGAATTCAGATTTTAAATTACATCCAAAGGGGCATTTTTTTAACATTTTCTGTGTTACCTTTATTTATTAAATATCACATTCTTCGCCCTTGAATCATAAAATTCAGTTCAAGAGCAATATCACAAAATAATTTTAAAATGAGCATATCTTTAGAATTTCCGATACACGATCTCATATGCTGGAGATAAAAATGTTTTCTCTGTACAACGTTGCCATTGCTCGCTTTGAAATCCTTGAGTTTGTTAATGAAAAATTTGTTAAGTTTTACAAGATATGAAATCAATAATAAAACAAATTTCAAATTTGGGCTTCTAGATTCGCAGGAGGATTACATTATTCAAAATTTGATGGCTGTAGGTACCGTTGCTCTATTACAATGCAAGAAACATAAATACATTTATGCACATTTTTCATTTTTAATTTCTTTAAATATAATACAGGGTGATAATATTTGGTAGCAACAATTAGAAAAGTGAAACATCGCTTGTAGTTAATCAACGCAAAATGCCAAAATGAAATTAATAGTCCTTCTGGGCAAATTGCCCCTTCGTACTTTTTAAAAAAAAAAAAAAAAATACTCTCGCAATTTTTTTTTTTTTTTTTTTTTTTTTTTCAGATTTTTTTGGCCTTGAAAAAGGCCTTCCTTTTTTACAAAAACCTATGCCATTAAAAGTACATCTCCAGAAATGTATTACTCTAAAAGAATATAGTCTTTAATTGCATAGAAAATTCTTATTAATGGATCTTTCTGTTTTGTTTAGCTTCATATCAAAATAGGTATTTGAGGACATGATCAGCTAGATTTTTCTTTTGAAGACTTTTTTTTTTAATGTAATTTTTACTTCCAGAGGCCACATGTTTGATTCATTAGACTGGGTATTGCACCAATTGCTGTATTAATAAAATTTGTAGAATGATTAACAGTCTGATATCTATAATACCCATGTCTGCCATTCATCAGCTATAAGAGTTGTTCCCTTTGCCATATGCAATCAGCGGCATCAGAATCTTCGTTGTTTGCTGTGAACATATTTTTGATGATGCCAATGATTCTTAAGAAATGCACCACTGCAGACAAGCATCTATCTCAGACAACTTCCTCAATTGAACAAAAATAATTCCATCTATTGGTAGGTAAAAGTTTCAGAAAAGATAATGGGGAAATTGGACAAAATGATAACAAATAAGTGAAGAATGCATTGCATGTGCAAAGGCAAATATTGAGTGTGATGCTGCAACATGTAAAATTATGAACAGTAATGTAAGGAGCCAAAAACAATGTAAGAGGAATGGTTGCTACCTCCGCACATCCGAATCCATTGGGTTACCAAGTTTGAACTATCTATTGTCGGCAGAGTTTACATTTATGGGGTTCTTTGCAGAAGTGCTTCCACAAATCTGGCTGCAACTCCCCAAAAAAAATAATAATAAATAAACGTAATTGAAAGCTCAGACATTAATTTTGATAAGATATTTTTATAATAATATGTTGCAAAACATAATGAACTTTATCAACTTAGAATAAAAAGTGCAATTTGCTGTGTCAACTGAAGTTTCTCGAAATCTAATTCTTTCTCCCTTCCCCGCTGCTATTCAACCAAGAAAACTAGCATGAGCAACATTGTACTGCAGAGCTTCACGTATTGTTTAGATCAGATAGAAAAGTACTACCCTCTTTATAAATAACTCAAGTGTCAAAAGTATGGACACGGTGAACTTCCATATCAATCGGTGTATTATCATTGACCTCTGTTTGATTTCCCAGCTAGAAGATATTTGAAAGTGATATGTAGAAATCTCTTTCCTGAAAAAAAAAAGAATCTCTTTTATAGCACACCTACTTTTTCTCGAACGTTATATTCTTCATTCCTTCTAATGATGAAACTTTGTGGCTGATTTATTTTATTAATATATCATTCCTAAACTTTATAAGGAAAAAAAAAACATTTTTTTAATATTTTGCTTGTGGTCTGCATATTGGACTTTGCACTGTAGTATGTAAATGTGTGTACGTGCAGAATTATAAATATGTATTTAAGTAAAAAGGCATTTACTATTATTATGTACAAATATATTTATTAGAATTCTATTATGTACTTTATCCCAGGTAGAATTAATTTCATGAATATTCATGAGAGATCCTTTACTTTGTAGTGTACTGTTTGCTGTTCTCAAAAATAAATGTCTCCTCCTCTAATCTGGCTTTAATAATATTCGAGTACTTGAATTAATTTCTCCTTCTCCCACTTCCTATAGCATTGGCATTTAGTGTGAATGAATGAAACATGGCTTGAATTATTGTCTCAAATGAAATGGGGACTAGTGTATTTCAATGGCAATTTGGCAATAGATGTTGCAAAGAAAAGTGGGCGTAAACTTTCAAAATGTATTTTTAGTAAGTAAGAGAATATCAGACTTACGAAATACCAAACAATTGTTTATGTTGGAATGTATGGATAATATTCAAATAACTGAGCCAACAAAAGAAGTACATGCAAACGTTTATATTGGGAACTACTCATGTATTAAAATTTACTATACAAAGTTATTCACAATATTATAAAAGATTTGTTTATCATGTGTATATTTTGTTTCTGATAGTTACATTCATAAATGTGTTCTGATACATATAAGTAACAGCTATCTTTATATATCTATCATTTGATGGGTTTGTATATATTATTATTTATGAACAAGGTTGTTGCAATGAACATACATGGATAATTTTTCTACTAAATATTTTGTTACATATATATAATAGAGGAATCATGCTTATGAAAAATGTACATGAATGTATTATAACATTTATTCTGCATAATAATTATACAGAATAATTGCTGTAATATTAATATACTGCTATAATAATATTTGTGTGTTAACAAATTTTGTATAACAGTGGCTATGAAGATTATGTAACACTGACAGTTCAACTTGGATAGAAATCCCAGCAAAAGGTTTGGCTGTGTAGATATTTTTTATGGCTATGTAGTGTGTTATTTTTTAAAATACCTTGGAACATCCATAGCTGAAATTAAATTTTCATGTACACAGTTTCCTGAGTTAGTAAGAAATTAAGTTATTGACATGATGTGTATATCAGGTAATTGTTTGAGGTAGAACTTTTTCATTTATCGTAAGTATTAAGTTATATAAAATTTATATGCCTTTTTTGTTAACTACGGCATGAAAAATTTTTGGTATTTTCGCATTATCCGTCCAGTGGTCCTGCAAAGTCAGCAATTGTTGGTGACTACTTTTTTGCCAACCTAACGCATAAAAAACAATAACCATTTAAAAAAAAGGCACTTGCAGAAAGTGACCAAAAAGCCATGAAGTAACAAAATTAAAAATTCAGAAACTATCTATAATTAAATGGTAAAGATTACACAAAATAAAAATCCATAACAAAACAGTTGAAATTTCATCTGTAACAAATTAACTAAATTAAAAATACAGTAAGCATCCATAACAAAACACTTTCTATTTTCTCAAGCTGTATGCATAGTGACGCACTTAAAAAAAATGAAAGAATTGCGAAACTCTCAGAATCACAGACCAAATTGCCATTGCTGTCCATGTACACATCAACTTGTTTTAACTTAAAAAAGCATATCAGAGAATGGCAAAATTCTTGGCATCATAGAGAAAGTTGGTACTGCTGTCCATGTACACATCGACCTGCGTTAAAAAAAATTCAGAGAAAATTATTTTCACAATCAGCCAAGAACAGTTTATAAACTTGCAGAGTTACAAAATTTCTGTAGACACTGTCTTTTTCATTAGCAGGCAGTGGCGGCTCCTAATAAGCACTGTGGAACTGCAACCCCCCTATTTCCACTTATTATTATTTTTAATGTTTAATATAACGGGCCCTTTTTTTTAATTGTTTCTTTATACTTCTACAATATATAATCCTTAAACTTAATGTCAGTAGCCATCCCCCAGTTTATGAAAAAGGTACGAAAGTCTTTGTATGGAACTGCGCGCTTCACAGTTCCAGCGGTCTGGTGTTTGGTAGTTCTGCGCATGCGCGCACAGAAAGCAGCACTCGAGCCAGGGAGAGAGAGAATCTGACAGATATCTGAGACCCCGACGAAGGAAGTTTACCCCTCACGTGACCGGATATGTACCGCCTCAGGGCAAGTAAATCTCAACACTAGTAGTATTGCCGAAATAGGGGTTATTGTAATTGGCCGTTTATCGCCTTACTGGTTTGTTTTTGTTTTACGTTTACGGATGGTAGTAATTAATATGTGAATGGATTTATGTGAGGTGCAATGAATACTTATCTCTTCTGTTTATGTTTATCGTTATATAAATGCATGCATTAAAGCTAATCAATCTGTTCAAAAAATATATTAGATATGTGAAATTATTCATGCATTTCTCTGTACATGGACAAGTAGAAATATGTAGTATTTCTGGCATATATGTAAGAAAAATAAAAGAATATGTCTAAGATTAAATTAACAACGTAAATTTCTCTTCT
>KL819949.1:0-22558 GCA_000611955.2 Stegodyphus mimosarum | reverse complement strand
AGCAAATCTAATTACAATTCTAAATAAATAGCCAAATAAATGTGAAATTCGTAACAATATGCTGCTAAATTGCTTTTAAATATTTTTTGTGATTTTGCTAACCTTTTTGTGATTTTTGCATATGGCGTTAAACGCGAATAAAGCTGGAAAAAAAAAAACACGTTAGCAGGAGTGTGAGTAATAAGAGACTAGTAGACTGGACTGCGAGCTCAGTGAAAAACGTAAAAACCTTTATCCAAACTTTTGGGCGACCATTAAAATCCGAAGCATTACAGTTTTTTTCTTTTTTTCTTTTCTTTTTCTCCCCCTCCTTTTTTTTAACTAAGCATCGCTTTCTTCGCACTTACGCCACATAAAACTTCCCATAGGTTATAGGTATAGGTTATTCAATTATGGCAAAGCACACAAGGGCTATCTGCCTAAAGGGAGGGATGCTTTCGTGGAGGACTTTCTAAGGAAAACTGGCTCGTATACACGTTACACATGCGGAAATCCACGAAAACGCCCATGCAGCCAGCCCGTTCGCGGGATTCGAACCTCGGACCGAACTACCAGTGTTCAGCGTCTTTACCGCTTGGCCGCTGGTGGGCCTTCATAAAACTTCTCAACAACATAAACAAATATTTAAACACAGCATACTCTTTTGATTTTCTGATAACGTCGAGCGGCGAGCCGCCTAAAAGCCATTCCAACTTGCGTCAATAATAAATAAATAAATAAATAAGTAAATAAAATAAAATTAAATGAGATAAAATCTGAAAGCTTTAAGATTTTACATTACGCCCGAAGAGACCTTTATTTAACGTTTTGTAAGTTACCTTTATGTATTAAATATCATGTTCTACGTACTCAAAGCATAAAATTCAGTTCAACAGCAATATCGCAAAATAATTTTAAAATGAGCATATCTTTAGAATTTCCGATACGGAGTCTTGTGCGCTCGAGATAATTTTTTTTTTTCGTGCAGTGTTTTTTGCCATTGCTCTGTTTCAAATCACTGAGTTTGTTAATCAAAAATTCGTTATACAAAATACGAAATAGGTAATAAAACAAATTCCAAATTCCAAATTTGAGCTTCCAGATGCCCATGTTCGGAGGAGGAATACGTTATTGAAAATTTGATGGCTCTAGGTACCGTTGTTTTATCACAATGCGAGAAACATATATAAATTTATTCAGATTCTTCATTATTTAATTTCTTTAAATATAACACAGGGCTGTAATATTTGGTGGCAATAGTTTTAAAAGTGAATCAACGCAGAAAGTGAATCGACGCAATATCGAAACAAAATTAAAGCACTTCTGGGCTAATGCCCTTGGGTTAAAACAAATCTAATTAGAACATCTCATGATATAAATGAGTTTTTTAAAACTGCGTTTGTTGCTTTTGAAACACTTCGTTTGCTATTCAGTAACTGAAAGATAAAATTTGAAAGTTAAAATATCTTAAGCTTTACTGAATGGCAACATCCTGGTGTGCGGTATTAACAAGTATTCTATTTAAGATTGTGGCAACACAACTGCTTTCAAATAGCCGAATTTATGGATAAAACTGATAGGTTCTTATGCTTACCGAACAGCAACAATATGGCGCACTGGAGATAAAAATTTTGTTTCGAACAATGTTGTCACTTCTAGCTTTTAAATTGTTGAGTTTGTTAAACAAAAATTCGTTAAATTTGTTTAAAATATGAAACAAATCAAAAGCAAATTAGAAATTTCGGGCTTCGTGGTGCCAATGTTCGGGTGGAGAACTAACTACATGTATAAAAATTCTGCGGCTCTAGATGCCGTTGTTGTCCCACAATGGGAGGAACATACATGCATACAGATTTTTCATTATTTAATTTTTTTTAAAGAAAGAAAAAAAATCTGAAAGCTTTCAGCTTTTACATTACGTCCAAAGGGTTTTTTTAAAACTTTTTCAGTGATACCTTTATTTATTAAATATCATGTTCTTCGCACTTAAATCATAAAATTAAGTTCAAAAGCAATATCGCAAAATAATTTTAAAATTAGCGTATCTTTGGAATTTCCGATGCACAGTCTCTCGCACTGGAGATAACTTTTTTCTTTTGGTACAGTGTTGCCATTGCTCGCTTTGAAATAGTTGAGTTTCTGAATCAAAAATTCGTTAAAGTGTTACAAAATATGAAATCGATAAGAAAACAAATTCCAAATTTGGGCTTCCAGATGCCCATATTTGGAGAAGGATTACGCTATTCAAAATTGGATGGCTCTAGGTAGCGTTATTTTATCACAACGCGAGAAACGTATATATATTTATGTAGATTCTTCATTATGTAATTTCTTCAAATATAACACAGGGCGATAATATTTGGTGGCAAAAGTTTGAAAAAGGATGCGGACATTTACAGTGAATCGACGCAAAATGCCAAAACAAAATAAATAGCCCTTCTGAGCTAACGCTCCTTTGGGCTAAAAATAATACATCGCGATAACATTTGCTGGCACCAATCTGAAAAGTGATTCGAACGCATAGGTAATACGAGCAAAAAGTGCGCTTCGAAACTAATAGCACTTCCAGTGCCAAAAACTTACATTCGTTATGAAAAATAAAATAAAAAGAAAAATACGTGACTCTCTATACCAACAAAAAAAATTACTCTGTTATTTTATTTTAAAGCTTCTGACGCCAGACACAAACTGAAAAGCGAAATGTTTACATTTATATAAACTAAAAATAAAATATCATATTAGGAAAAGGTTTCTGATGTTCATAACTTAAGTGACCAGCACTGTCGAAAACAGCTCAATATACATACATTCAAAACGAATTATTCACGGAATCTTTCAGATTTCGTGTTCTAGAAAACATTGGCATGCCTCAGTATTGGCATATCGCCAACTCGTTACAATCTTTGCATAAATTATAAATGAAAACTACTTCTTGTTTAATGATTTTTTATGGTTATTAAATTATGACTCTAAAACAAGAGAACATTAATAACGCATTCCTAGGATTTGAAAACTTATGTGTAAAAATTCATTCGGCGTGCTAGTTATAATAAAATTATAAATTTGAGAACATTACATACTAGTGAATCACTAAAAAATAGCATTCAGTGTCATTTAAGGGGGAAGAAAATGAATCTCGATTTATTTCAATGGATTCTTAACTGTCTCCTCAAGACAAGTTGAAAATGCCATCAGATATCTAAATTTTGAAGTTAAATCCACTGATGGGAAATGAAATTCTAACACGAAGAAGGAGTTACCTGTGCAACGAAATTTGGAAGCCGTGTTTACACATCTGAAAAATGACGTTTATTCAAATTTAGCCAGAGATGAATGATTTCGACGCTAGTGCAGCCGCTATGAACATACAAATCACGTTCGTTTCAATACGCGGTGCAAACATTGTGCGCTTTATTTATCTTCCGCATTGGGAGCTGTGAGCGAACTGAGCCAAGAATGCCTTAAGGAGATGAAGAAGACAGCATCAGCAGCTTACTGAATTTGAACGAGGCCGTGTAATCGGCAGCAATGGTCATGGGAAGGTACTGCTTCAATGCTTCAAGAAGGCCGGGTTGTGGCCGTACACGTGCCTCCACTCAAAGGGAACACTGCCGTATTCTCCGCATGTCTGTCGCACTGCATCTGAAGCAGACATTTGAGCTTTTGTTGGCACTAAAGTGACAGCTCAGACAGGAGCAGAGACTCCCAGATCTGGCTACGAGACCATACATGGTAAAAGCGCCCCCTCCTGCCGGCGGTCCATGGGGGCGCACTCCCGGCCAACCCAGGGGGACGTGAAAAGACGATGAATAAGAACGAAGATAGCTAATCCCAAAGTGTTGACCCAGGGAAGCCAGTCGCCCAAGTACAATCCGCAAAATCTAACCATATAGCCCCACCAGAGACAGAGCAACGGACACGACAGTACCAGTACGGGCCCTGCCAAACCCGAACCAACCTTAGAATGGACTAGGGCTCTAGTCCTGTGAAGTCAACTTATATACCCCCTGGTTAAGACTGCCTAAGTACAGATCCTTGCCAGTACTTCCCAGAAATTCTCCTGAGTCAACCCCCGGGGGCAGAACCAAAGTGACAGTTACACCGGAAAACCAGGACTCTATTACCTGGCATTCTCAAGGATCGCCTTACATAGAATAACATCCTGGCCCCCAGAGGCAATCCTCGGGGCCGCGATCCAACCGGTGAAGCCGACGAGCCCCACTAAGTCAGGATGCAACGTCATGCGGCATCACCATCAATAGCGGCGTTTCTCCTCGGACGACCAACGAAATCCAACAATATAGCTCCACCACAGACAGAGGAACAGACACGACAGTACCAGTACAGTTCCTGCCAAGCCTGAACCAACCTAAGAATAAACTCGGGTTCTAGTCCTGTGAAGTCAACTTATATAGCCCCGTGGTTGAGACTGCCTAAGTACAGATCCTAGCCAGTACTTCCCAGGAATTCTCCTGAGTAAACCCCCGGGGGGGGGAGAACTAAAGTGACACAGTAAACTGTAACAAATCATTTACTTGATGGACAGCTCAGAGCCAGACGCCCTGCAGCGGCCAAACCACTAACTTTAAATCATCGCTATCTGCGACTTCGGTGGTGTCTAGCTAGAGTTCTTTGGAAGGCGGAGTAGAGATTTTTTGTGTTCTCAGATGACAGCCATTTCTGTTTTGGTGCAGTGATGGCCGTACGTTAAAAATGGACAAGGTGAGTGCTTGGAAACAAGCAATCTGCGTTGTAGAGACATCGAACCTACACCAGGAATTATGGTCTGCGGAGCAATTTTTTATGACAGCAGAAGCACTCCCGTCATTATCCCACATACATTGACAGCAAATCTGTGTATCAGACTGGTGACTACACCGGTTGTTCTGCAATATTCCAGGGAGCATTTTCCAATAGGATAATGTTCGTCCCCACACCACTGCTCTGACCCAATGTACTCTATAAAGTGTCGACATGTTTCCTTGACCAGCGAGATCACCCGATATTTCTCCCATCGAGCACGTACCGGACATGACTGGACGAGAAATTCAGTATCATCACAATCAACTTGCCAAAAGCGACATTAACTAAAGATTTTCTCTGCATCTTTCTAAGTAACGAGCAAAGTAATTCTGGCGTCTTTATAATGTGAATTTTTTCTGAAAATTATGAATGCTATTTTCAAAGTTCACAAGTCTAAGCATTTCAACGTTGTATTCTAGATTAAGAGTCAGCAAACTACGGCCTGCGGCTTGTTTTTAACCCAGACCTGCGAGATGATATTATTTTTTACGTGAAATGAAATCAAATTAGGCCCTATTATGCAACGCCCGATAGTTGAATTGAAAGGTTGTGAATAATGATCAGGAGTGGCACTACTGTCATATTTTCTTGTTTGTCCTCGCTTTCAAAAGTACTCCCAAGAAGCGAATGTTTGTGCATCGTGTGGCGCGCGAGCGTATGGACATTTTTAGCATAGTGGTGGTGTCGTATGTCAAGGTAATATGCGGTATTTTATTCTTTTCATTTTATTTTATTCATTACCTACAGTTACCACGCCAGTTTCGTGACTTCTTGTTATAGATCGAAGCTGAATGTCCTGTTTTGCCTTACCATGCAGCTGTTCGATGGATCAGCAATGAGGAAGTTTTGTTGAGATTCTTCGAATTGAGAGAGTTATAGATATTTTTTTAATTGAGAAAAATTGTCCAGAACCTTTATTATCGAACAACGAATGGCTATGGAAATTAATATTTGCCACCGACGTCGTGGGATATCTCAACGAATTCAATTTAAAATTACAGGGTAAAACAGTCCTTATATGTGAGATGCATTCTATCGTAAAGGCATATCACCAAAAATCTACCTTGCTTGAAACGCAAATAACACTAAACAAATTTGATTATTTTTCATGCTGTAAAAAATGTCAAATATTAGCAAAATACCCATTCCCAAATGATTCATGTTTCGGGCAAGATACACTACGGCGGGGGGAGGGGGGCAGTTCTATATCTTCTGTTCTACTGGGCCGATTGATGAAATTCAAATTCCATTTTTCATGTCTCGAAAGCGCGACTTAAGATATATATTAGGTTTATATATAACATTGTTCTACAACAATTTTGTATTTTGACACAAAATCGGACTTTTTCAGGAATGGCATGCAAATGTTTTTCCATATTTTTATTCTACGACTCAAATTATACCTAAATGTTAAATTTTATAAAATCTGGTGCGAAATTTAGAGAGAAATTTAAAAATTTATCTTGGGGCATTTTTTCCAGTTTGCGCCAAGAATAATTCATTTCGCGAGCTTCTTAATTTATAGCAAACCACTTTCCTTTCATTTTTTTTCAGTAAAGATGAACTGGAAAAAAGTTGTCTTTCATAATTTCAAATAATTTTAACAAAGTGCGTAAAGTACATTTGAGGTTATTATCGCTTATAACAAATGTGCCAAATTTCAAAACGCACCAGTATGTAAATTCATGTATATCTTAGAATAGTTTGAATAAAAAACTCCAAATTTTTGCAGGTGTGCCTAGAAATACATATATTTTAAGACGATGCTAAAAATTTAATAGGTTATAATTAAATATTTTTTCAAAAAATTTTAAAAATTATTTAAAAATACAAATTTTAAAGATAGATCACAAAAAATGGGCAAATTTTATTTGGAATGAACCTAAATTTCGAAATGTGAAAGGAAGAATCAAGTAAGTTTAATAAAAAAAGAAATATTAACAAATATATGCCAAATTCATTTAACACTGAGGAGCTAAAATTTTGAGAGCTAATTTTTTAAAAATTACTCCTGCCATTTTTACAAAACTGGGCAGTTTGGCATAATTTAAGTCGTAGAATCGAAATATGGAAAAAAATTGGCATGTCATTTCAGAAAAAATCTGCTTTTGTGTCAGAATACATATACTAGAACAATGCTATGTATAAATCTAATATATATCCTAAGTCGAGCTTTCGAGATATGAAAATTGCAAATCGAATTTCGTCAATCGGCGCAGTAGAACGGGAGATATAGAACTTTTTTTTTTTTTGGCACAGTGTACATTATCTGGACTTATGGTACAATTACAGCAGAGCTTTGTGGATCTTGATGCAAGTGCAGAATGTATTTGCATGCTTAAAAATCCATTTGACTGCATAATTAAGGAGTTGTCATCAGACCTTGAACTAGAAGTGACTGATTTGCAAAATGAGGATGAAATGATGTTAAAAATGATGTTTAAAAGAAAAGGATCTAACTCAGTTTTACAAATATCTTTCAGAAGATAAGTAAGCTGAATTAAAATCATATGCATTGGGATGGATATCCGCATTTGGGAGTACTTAACAGAACAAAAAGACATTTTCGAAAATGAAGTATGTAAAATTACAATTCAAATCATTATTAATCTGACACTCCAGTATGATGAAATACTATCTGAGAAAGAAACAATTATATTCATCGCATTAGAAATTTTAATCAATTTAATAATAATGTTTTTGCTTCGTGCAAGGTGTAGTTGCCATATGAATAGACGCATATCACCAAATAAGATATTCAGTTGCTAAGCATCTTGATTTCGATTTAAGGCAATATTTAATTTTTAGTACAGTTCCAAAGCAAAACAGTAAAGAACTATGTTAAGTAGCCAGCCTTTTGATAAATGATGAAGTAAAGGAAGCTGAAGAACTAAAAATGTCTCCAACTTATATGAGTTGTGAGTAATTTCACGTTTGGGTTAATACTTATGAAACTCAGGTTTCAGCATTAATGACAGAAGAAAACATTTGCCTATCGCTTTCTGAACTTTATGTAATAAATTATGCAGAATGTTTTGCACGTTACGTAATAAATTGTTTGAAGAAGATGCTGAGGTATGAATTTTGATTTGCGAAGGATACTATGTGAGTATTAAGATTAGGAATACCACGTCTCTAAATATTTCCCAGAAATATAATGAATATGAACAATTCACAAATGAACTTTTGCGTAACATTTCCAAATAATCAACTATTGATGACTCCTTACTCTAACTATTCACAAAAATACTCGCACAGCTCTTCACAGTATCATAGAGCACAATCAGTAGTTATACTTCAAACTACTAAGAGCGTTAAACATAACGCAATGCAAAGCGCAAGTAAAGAGCGAAGTTCACACGGAGCTATTTCAATACTCCGAACTCACGCTGAACTAAACAACAACTCCGAAACTCATACTTTCTCCTGTCCCCATCCCCTGCCGCCGAGAAAAATCTGCTACTTTCCAGTTCTCGAAATTTCTTGAAGTCATATGAGGGTTTGATACGGTTACAGTTACACGTATAGATTAATTACATCTGTTCAGTCACAGGAGCCTGTTCAATCACAATACCACTTACAACTGTACAGTGAACGGACCAAAAATGTCACCAAATGGTCGCCAAGTTTAGTTATATTTGGAAGCTTCTTGCCAAATTGGGCGACAAAATTGGTCGCAAAAACCGTCACCAGATTGGCGATATGGAGTCTAGCAAGATAGCTATTTACTCAGTGCGAAACAGACTTGCCCCTGTGTTCTTACTTTTTCGGTTAAGGTTAGCTTCTTTAGATTTTCGTGTTACATAAATACTACAGTTTTACGTCGTTCACAGTTTCAGCACAGGAAAAAAAAATACTACAGTTTCACATGTAATTTCACTAAAATTTTTTATGTATGTACAAAATTCGTAACATCGTGTTTCAAATTATATTTGTTTAATGTGACGTTAGCTGAATTCTACTGATTTTCGATGGATATTCTTCTCATTAAGGTAAAATAAATATTGCTTTAGAAGTCAAACAACAAAAATCAGCGTTCCGAGTAAAATTCCGAGTTCCATACTTAAGGACCCCATTCCGGATATGAATTTCCTGGGTATTTACAGGATTCCTTGTCAATATGATTTAAGGAACATGAGGCGTATGTTAGGAAAAAGGAAACACAGAAGTCCTCTGTTGCCTAGCATTGTTGGTCCGAAAAACCACACTTTCAATTTTTCTGCAGCCAAAATGAATCAAAACACATCTTCCATTGGTGAATTAGATTTCCTATACGCGTTTCACATTGAAAAAAATATTTCTGTTCTTGTTAATGACTCCAATTCCAATCCATCTTTACCCTCAGTCTTTCAGGAAATTATGGTTTAGTTTTCTTGTTTCATCAACAGATGGCGCCAGTAGCTTAACTCCTGTCCAGACATTTTTTTTTATCTTATCTCGTTCATTTGCACTTTGGCAACTGAGGATGGTGGTTTGGTAAAACCATCGCTGATATATATATATATATATATATAATATAACCCTGATTTTTGTTGTTTGACTTCTAAATTAATATTCTTCTTATTGTTTAATAATATCATACGGTTAATATTATCAAAATATTCATGCACGGAAGTGATCACATTAAGCAGCGCGTACTATATATGAGTTTCATAGGCATAAATTTCGGATTTAAATTTAACCCTTAAAATGTTCCGTTATTTCGACACTACCACTTTGCACTGTGCTATTCTTTCAAGTGATTTATTTCACTGTACTATTTTCTCGACCAGCCAGCCCTGTGAGTTAGTTATCCGGCGTTAGCCATCTTCCTAGCCGAAGTCAGTCGCGCATTCAGTAAATTTGAAAATTCAGAGCTTGTTAGGCTGTTTACATTGTAGTCTCAAGGATCTGAATTAATTTTAAGTTCACATTTCCGTTAACTGCTTAGATTTAGATTTAAACTGTAAACACCAGCCGTACATTTGTTCAGTTTAAAATTTTAGATAAAAAGACTGTTAAAACCTTCTTACGACTCAGCTGTTATTTCACATCTGAGGCAATAACTTGCCTGACTGTTTTAGTAGAGATTAAGAAATCAAGTTAATTGACAAAGTGAGAACCTGTAAAATCTAAAGACTAATTCATTTAACTCATTTTTTATTAAATAAATTATGTAGGTAAAATATGTAAAAGGTTTTCAAATAATTTAACCTTTAATCATTGTAGATAATATGCAGGAAGTTCAGAAATTTGCATCGTTTGGTGATATGCAGTTAAATACGATAAGCCGAAGGGTAAAGGTGAATATTCGAAGTGATTTACCTCTTTATTGAAAAGGTAAAAAAATGCATATTTCTCGCTGTCTAACAAACAAAATCAAGTATGCTTTTGACAAATGTACAGATAAAACCAAATATACTATAAGATAAAATCTGTAACAAATAATTACTATTCAAGAATACAGGAAAAACTCTTGAATAGTTATAATTATTAGACCATAGGGCGTTAACCCAGAAGGACTATTCATTTCCTTTTGTAATTCACTCCGTTTCGTAACCCATTCTGTTACCCGGCTCCGTGAGCTAAGTTTTTTATTCTTATATGTTGGTAAATAGCGCATTTTTTTGCATTAAAAGTGATTGAATTATGTTGTTCTTATGTTCCGGTTATGTTTTTATATTTTTAGTTAATCTGCATGCAATAATTGTAGAATTATAAACATTTTAAAAGTTGTTTAAGTGCGACTAAACCTAACGTAGCAGCCATAGCTGCCATTTGTTTACATTTGAAACTTAGCAGAATGGTGAATTAAGTAAGTTTTTGCACCTTCAGAGTCTTTTTGCCGAGTGGGACCAAATGTAAACTTTCAGTTTTGTGCACCGAAAAATCTGCCAATTTGCGCGCTGGCCGAATTGCTTGTTTTTGCGCAGAAACTAATTTTAAATGTACAAAAAATAAAGTTTAAAAAAAAATCTGAAAGGTTTCAGATTTTAAATTACGTCCAAAAGGGCGTTTTTTAAACATTTTGTATGTTACTTTTATTTATTGAATATCATGCTCTTCGCATTTAAACCATAAAATTCTGTTAAAGAACAATATCGTAAAATAATTTTAAACTGAGCATATCTTTAGAATTTCCTACACACAGTCCACGCGCTGCAGATAAAAATGTTTTTTCCTGTACAACGTTGCCATTGCCCGCTTTGAAATCCTTGAGTTTGCTCATCAAAAATTCGTTAAAGTTTTACAAAATATGAAATCGTTAATAAAACAAATTCCAAATTTCAAATTTGGGCTTCCAGATGCCCATATTCGCAGCAGGATTACGGCTTTCAAAATTCGATGGCCTTAGGTACCGTCGTTTTATCACAATGCGAGAAACATACATACATTTATGCACATTCCACATTATTTAATTTCTTTAAATATAATACAGGGCTGCAATATTTTGTGGCAACAGTTTGAAAAGTGATACAGACTTTTAATGTTTCCGACGCAAAATCGCAAAACGAAAACAATAGTCCTTCAGGAATAAAGCCCCTTTGGACTAACAATTTTTTTTTATGTCTGTTTTAACTGTATTTGGAGTTTTATGTTTTTCTACATTTTTCAAATTTTAATGAAGATGTTCTGAATTTTTATGTATTTTTGCCTTTCAGAGGAGTGAGAACTGAATTAATTGAATGAGAAATACATCTGTAATGAAATTTGAGAGAATAAATTCAAACGAAATGCAGCATAAAATTGTGCATAATTTAATATTCCGTGCAAGGAAGTCATGTGGTGTCTACATAAAATTTTTTTATCAGAAATTTAATGAATCGATTCACAAGTCAGAGTCAAGCTAAGCTGTAAAATGCATTTATTTCGCTGGAAACATCTGGCTAGAACCTTAGAGTTTTCCTTAAAAAAATTAAATGTGGTTAAAGATATTTGATTGTCTATAAATGTGATAGAATTTAAGTGTGCCACTTAAATTTAGCATATAATGGTCTATATTGCCAAATAAGGAAAAGAATATATACCTTTTGCATAGCAATTTTCTAGAATCTTTCTTTGAATCTTTCTCTGAATGAAATTGACGCGCATTTTTGTAGAAGTTATAGAATACTTTCCTTGACATCTTTAAATACAATTAGTCTAGCCTTGTAATACATTTTTATATTCAGAAGACTCTTTCCTATTCTGAATAAAAAATCAGATAATCAGTAGGAAAACTAATAGAAACAGTGATAAGGAAATTCAAAACAAATGCATTCCGCGTAATGGACAAAAACTGTAGCTGGAGATACCTTAGAATTATTCGCAGACTACAAATTCCATGCATTTAGATCCAAAATACTCCAGTAGTCAAAGCATTCTAAAATATATCTTAATAATAAATAATGTTTCACGTAAAACTTCACCCCCAAATAGCAGACCTTCTTTACGCTGAGGATTAGCTTAATTCACTCGTAATTCAAAGTCATTCGTGAGCTATTTGCCTATGGTAAGGGGTACTTTTGTGGAAGACTTTTAAACGGACAGTAGCTTGTATCCACGTTATGCATAGAAAAATCGGAATAACTCACATGTAGTCAGCCCATTCGCCAGAATTCAAACACACGTCGAACTGTCAGTGTTTAGCGGCTTTTATCGCTCGGCTGCTAGTGAGGCATTTTGATATCAGAAGTTATTCCACTGATTATTTCGTAGAATTTTACAATTGGGTGCCCCTTATTTTTTGGCGATTCTTTTTGACGCGAAGATCGGCACTTGGAAGGCACAATTTCAAGATGGCCGCTACACAAAACTAAAATAAGAAATCAAAGAATTTCACAAACTCCGTGTCCATGTACACATCGACCTATTTTCACTTGAAAAAACATCAGAGAATTGCACAAACTAGTCATTGTACATTGCCTTGATTTTGTCCATGTGCACATCGATTTATTTTCACTTAAAAAAATCAAGTTAAATTTCTCATGGTAAGCAGAAATGGAGTTTTATCGCCAAAACTGAACAAAATTTTTCGCCAATCGAAAAGGCACCCAATTCTACACTAGAGCCGATTATTTTAACGTTGAACACTGGTAGTTATACCTGGGTTTGAATACCGTCGGAGGATTTGGTTCAGAGGAAGTATTTGTGGTTATCGTTATGTGTAACGTGGATACGGGTTAGTTTCCCTTAGAAAGTGAGTGCGCACCACCAGACGGGCGGTAAAATCGGTAAACACTGGTAATTCAATCTGGGATCGAATCCCTTGAAATGGGCTGGCTGCATGTTTGGTTTTCGTGGCTTTCCACTTGTGTAAGAAGGGTACGAGCCAGGTTTCCTTAAAAACGTCCTCCTCAAAGGCATCCCTGCTTATAGGCAAATAGTTCTCGTGTGTTTTGTCATAATCAAATAAAACAGACCATTTGCTGATTATCCAGTTGAAGCACTTTTATAGTTACTCGCAAAGAGGGGTACTTCCAGATTTTTCTGGTTTCTTGTCTTCCCTTACACTTGGAACTTCCACATAAAAAAGTTCCACATGCAGTTAAACCTCTGTTTACTGACATTCCGCTTTAGTAGTCACTTCCGATCAACGAGTAGTCCTTGAAGTCTGAGACCCTCAAAGAAGGAGACCTACGCACTCCAATCTAGCGGACACTCTATAATGATTAACAGAAGGCACGCTAAGGAAAGATTCGACTGCATTTCAAAAATCGATTAGGGGGATTATTTTAGGGAAAATTTAGGGATATTTCCCTTAATGTTACCATATTATCACAATTGAAGCTGCATTTATACAAACGATATTTTTAGTTTTTCAAGAGCTAGTACGAGCTACAATTGATTATATGCATGATATTTCCTTAATAAAATTTTATCACACATTTGCGTACATGAAGACGCAAAATATTCGTAAATATATGCGCATTTGTGTATATGAATATGCAAAATTTATAGCAAGACAAAATACAAAACAAGAAGTAAAAATTTAAAATACAAATATGAAATGCATGTAAACTAATTTGCATTTTTTTGATACATAATACGTAACGAATTCTTGAGAAGTTAATTTATCAATTTTGCATCAATAAAATGTTTCAAACTATTGTACTATATCGGAAAGGGCAAAATTTATGCAATACATATGTTGGTAATTCTGTAATAACTGAGTTAAAAAATAATTACAGAAAGGTTTAAAATTATTTAAATTAATAAAGACAATGGCTCGAGCATATGTATTTAAATCATACATTTCTTATTCAGCGTGAAATTGTGCATAGGCATTAAAGGTATTACACAACCATATTTTTTTAAATAAACCTTATTTGCGTTTGCTTTGCTCCAAACTACGGGCTCCGGCTGCCTTTTTAAATATTCATTTCGGATGAGTTGGAAGAAATTAACAATTTATCTATCTATATAAAGAAGAATGTGTGTATGTGTGTTTTTTCGCGATTAACTCCGTCACTACTATAGCTATCGTCACCAAACTTTCTACCATTATTTTCTGGGTCCTGGAAAAAGTCGACGTCCACTAAAAAAAAAAAAAAAAACGAACACTAAAATCAGAGGTATTAATTAAAACTCTGAAAACGCTAATTTTCGCACTCATTTTTTCGAGCAGTAAGTCTGGCATATCATGTTCTTCGCGCTTAAACCATAAAATTCAGTTCAACAGCAATATCGCAAAATAATTTTAAACTATTTAGAATTTCCGATACAGAGTCTCGCGCTCTGGAGATATTTTTTTTTTCCGTACAGTGTTTTTTTGCAATTGCTCTGTTTGAAATCCTTGAGATTGTATTGTTAATCAAAAATTCATTATACAAAATATAAAATAGGCAATAAAAAAATTCCAAATTCCAAATTTGTGCTTCCAGATGCCCATGTTTGGAGGAGGATTATATTATTCAAAATTTGATGGTTCTAGGTACCGTTGTTTTATCACAATGCGAGAAACATATATATACATTTATGGAGATTCTTCATTATTTAATTTCTTTAAATATAACACAGGGCTGTAATATTTGGTGGCAACAGTTTTAAAAGTGAATCAACGCAGAAATTGAATCGACGCAAAATGCCGAAACGAAATTAAAGCCCTTGTGGGCTAACGCCCTTTCGGCTAAAGAAAATCTAATTAGAACATAATACAATAAGACAATACATAATCTAATTAGAACATAATTTAAACATAATACAGGGCTGCAGTATTTTCTGGAAACAGTTTGAAAAGTGAATCAGACTTTTAATGTTTCCGACGCAAAATCGCAAAACGAAAACAACAGTCCTTCAGGGACAAAGCCCCTTTGGACTAAAAAAAAATTTGAAAAGTTTCAGATTTTAAATTACGCCCAAAGGGGCGTTTTTTTAACGTTTTGTGTGTTACCTTTATTTATTAAATATCATGTTCTTCGCACTTAAACCATAAAATTCGGTTCAACAGCAATATCGCAAGATAATTTTAAAATGAGTCTATCTTTAGAATTTCTGATACAGAGTTCCGCGTGCTTTAGATAAAAAGTTTTTTTTTTCCCGTACAGTATTGCCATTCCTTGCTTTTAAATCGTTTGAGTTTGTTCATCAAAAAATTCGTTAACGTATTAGAAAATATGAAATAGATAATAAAATAAATTTCAAACTTGAAATTTGGGCTTTCGGATGCCCATATTCGCAGTAGGATTACGTCATTCAAAACTGGAGGGCTCTAGGTACGGTCACCATGCGAGAAACATGCATACATTTATGCAGATTCTTCCTTATTTAATTTCTTCAAATATAATACTGGGCGAGATAATATTTGGTGGCAACAGTTTCAAAACTGAAACGGACATTCAGAGTGATTCAGTGCAAAGTCGCAAAACGAAAACAATAGTCCTTCAGGGACAAAGCCCCTTTGGACTAAAAATAGAGATATTAATTAAAAATCTAAAAACGCTTATTTTTGCATTCGTTTTTCCAAGTGGCAACAGTGTCGCAAGCCAGAGATAAGAATCTGTTTTATTTCGAGTCGTGTTGCCACTGTTCGCTTTCAAGCTGTAGAGTTTTTTCTTAATAAAAAATTTCGAAGTTTTGTAAAACATTAAATACATTGTTTCCGATTTCAAAAATTCGGGAGAAGTCATTTCTTACATTCACTTCGTTCCCATCTGCGTACGACTTTAATCAGCCGAGATATGAAATAAAAACTCTGAAAACACTAAATTTCGCGCTAATTTTTTTCCGAGTGGCAATAGTCTCGCGAGTTGGAGATAAAACTGCTTGATTTCGAAAATTGTTGCTACCGCTTGCTTTCAAATCGTAAGTTCTGTTAATCAAAAATTTGTAAGTTTTGCGAAGTCTATATACACTCACGTTTGTGAAAATTGCAACACCAAGAAGGAATCGTCATAATTGAATGCAATTTAATACACTGTTGAGTGGTAGTGGTACAAATAAATGATTAAATGTTCAAAGCAAACAAACAAGAACAAGAGATCAGAATCAGTATTTTGTGTGGCCACCACGCGCCGCAATAAGTGCTGCTACACGATGTGGCATGGAGTCAAACAAAGTTTGAATGTCTGACTGAGGAAGAGCATTCCATATCGTTTGTACGCGTACCCAAAGTTCGTCTGCAGACGCAACAGGACGAGGATCACGAGCAAGACGCCGACCAATGACATCCCACACATGTTCAATTGGCGACATATCCGGGGAACACGCAGGCCAAGGAAGAAGCTGTACCTGCTGCGCTGCAAAGAAGGATTTAACAATCCGAGCAGTATGAGGGCGGGCATTGTCCTGTTGAAATACAGCGCCTGGCAAGCTTTGAAGGAAGGGAACAGCTTCGGGCTGTAGAACTTCACGGATATACCGGTTGCTGTTCAGATTGCCCACAATTCGTAGCAATTGAGATCGTCTATGATATGCTATGGCGCCCCAGACCATAACTCCGGGTGTTCGTCCACTGTGGCGTTCGATAATGCACTCCGGAAGGTGGCGTTCACCGGCATAGCGTCTGACACGAATGCGGCCATCATGGTACCACAAATTAAAGCGGGATTCGTCAGAAAACACGACATGCTGCCAATCAGCACGCCAGTCTCTATGCTGATTGGCCCATTGTAGCCGCAGGCGGCGATGGTCGTGCGTTAGGGGGATCCTGTATAAAGGAGTCCGTGCGCGCAGTCCACACTGCAGCAGACGTCTACGAATTGATGAAGCACACAATGAAACACCTGTAGCTATTGACCACAGTGCTGCCAATTGTCTAGAGGAAGCTGTACGGTCCGTCCGCGCCATGCGGACCAGGTGTCTATCATCGCGAGCTGACGTCACATTTCGGGGTCCACTCCCGGATTTCCGAGTTGTCCGACACTCGTCCGTCCACTGCTTCCAAACGCGCATCACTGTGCTGCTGTTACGCTGCACACGAGAGGCTACTGCACGATACGACAATCCAGCTTCACGAAGGCCGATGATTCTCCCTCGTTCAAACTCTGTAAGTTGTTCAAATCTCGCTCTCTTTCGTCGACGAGGCATAAGTACAGATTGAGTTAACGTTTACCACTAGCAGATAACCACCGATAACCATACACGCCTCGCTACAGCCGTCTATTTATTCGGATCCATCAGCCGTTCAGAGGGCGCTGCTCAGCATACGCATGCGCTACGGATTTGCAATTCTAATCATTTGCATATCATGCGCTACTTTGCATTTCCTGAAAATTTCAGCTCACTCGCGTAAGTCCTTCATGGTGTTGCAATTTTCACAAACGTGAGTGTATATATATAAAGAAGATTTTTTGTTTTATTTTTTGCGTTTATTTGTTTGTTTGCGTTATTGATTTTTGATTATGATTAATTTATGATCAATTTTTTTTGCCACATTTAATAGACTAAAATTGAATACATGTGAAATATTGGAAGGAACTTGAGCTTTTACGACCATTTGATTAGAAAGACGAAAATCGTTAAAAACTGCATGCCATTGTTGCTGATATAATGGGAGAAAATTAGTTCATTTTCTATCGACATTTTTTTTGTGGGTTCCATATCGCGTCAGACTGAAAAATGTATGTTGATGAATCGCCCTCTTTTGCATTGTTTATTAGAGAATAACTTGGATATTAAGCAATTCATCTTTATCCCATGAGAAATATCATAAATTCCCCAAATCACCTGCAGAATAAACACTAAACCGCAATTCAACTATCTTTTAAATACAAAGTTTCAGAGTTGTCTTGCTTTCGGAGTCGTATTTATAGGGTATTTATTGCGCGGGATTCTGGAAGCTTCGGAGGAAATCGTTCGTAGAGCTTCTGAAAATGTATTTTTTCCCAAATCTGCCAGGAATTCGACAAAGTGGTGATAAATTGCCAAATATGGTTAACCTGGAGACAAATGTTTTCGCCAATGGAGTTTTCGTCAAGACCGCGTTTGCTTACAATTCGCGTTCTATTTGAAGTACACTTCCAAGAAGGAGTGGTCAGAAAGTGATGAAATTTGGAAAAAAGACAGAGACAGCAAGCAGCAATAAGTGATCGTTATTTAAAAATGCTAGTCAGAATACAGAGCGAGAACGGCGTCGGCTCAGTAGGATAAGTGATAAGTGATAAGTGACGGAGGGCGTGGGCACCATCCCTCTACCATGATGGTCAATTGGTATAGCGCCACGTCCTCCCTTACCTAGAGTCCGGCTTGAGGGGCCACAAGAGAGCCTCGCACAGGACGCCCAATTCCAACGCCCGGAGCGTAAAGACCACCGCGGACAGCGATGCACGAAGAAACACGTCTAGCCATAGAGGCAATGAGAGTGCGGATGGTGTTCTGAGGGACGGCTCTCCATTCCCTTTCAACCATTTGCCACAGTTCGGCTTCTGAACGAGGCAGGGGAAGTGTCTGGAAACGGCGTCCAATCACATCCCACACATGTTCGATTGGTGACAGGTCAGGAGAGTACGGTGGCCAGGGAAGCATCTGTATACCTTGCAGAGCATGTTGGCAAATGCGAGCACTTTGTGGTCGGGCGTTATCCTACTGAAAAATTGCATTAGGCAGCCCCTGAAGGTAGGGGATTACCACCGGCCGCAGTACATTATCCAAGTATCGTTGGGCCGTCATAGTGTCCTGAATACGAACTAGAGGTGACCTGAAATCGTAGGTAATAGCGCCCCAAACCATTATGCCACGTTGTCGCGCGGTGGGGTGTTCCACAGTTACTGCCGGATTAGATCTGTCTCCACGTCGACGCCACACACGTATGCGGCGACTGTCACTGGATAAACAGAAGCATGAATCATCTGAGAACACGGCGTTTCGCCATTCTGTCATCCACATCGCTCCAGTCCGGCACCATTTTAAACGTTGCGTCTATGCTGTGGGGTTAATGGGAGTCTTCTTAACGGACGCCGTGAGTGCAGGCCACGTTCAACCAATCGACGGGAAATGGTTCTCGTCGACACGGGAACATCCAGGGTATCTTGCACATGCTGCAGAATCGCGGTACAAGTGACTTGCGGGACCGCCACAGCTTGTCGGCGGATGCGTCGATTCACGCGTGCTGACGTCACTGTGGCTGCACCTGCGCCCCTCCTTCTTCCCACATTTCCTTGTTCCAACCATGTTCGCCATAGCCGATGCACCGTGCTCGCATCCATGTGGGTATCAGCTGCGATTTAACGTAAGGACCAACCCACCCTTCTTAGTCCGATCACCATACCCCTCGTAAAATCGTCTATCTGCTGGAAGTGCCTTCGCGGACGGCGGCCTAGCATTCTCTCCTATTACACGTATCCTCCGCGACAAAAACCAACTTTCTTCGATAATTCGTCTGGTAGAAATAACGACACGAATGTTGCCCATTCCGCACGTTCCTTCCCTTATATCTTATTCACGTGCGTCGGAGAGCTTCACATCATTCGCATAACTCAGTGACGTGTGTCTACTCTAAAATTTGCATAAATTTCTGACCACTCCTTCTTGGTGTTGCATTTTCAATGTCGAGCAGTGTATTTTTGCAATTTAAATGTTTTTAAACTTAGAACTGAGAGATTTAAAACTCTATTAATAAAAAAAAACATTTATATACATATCATGAGACCAGAAAGTTAATTAACCCTAAAATTATTTCCCTAAAAGCAACAAATAAAAAAAGGCATATGAAATATAAAATCTGAAAGATTTGAAATTTTATACTACTCCCAAAGAGGCGTTTTTCTAACTTTTTATGTGTCACTTTATTTGTTAAATATCATATTCTTCGCACTTGAATGACGTAAAATTCAATTCAACAGCAAAATCACAAAATAATTATAAACAGCAAATTAGCATATCTTTACAATTTCCGATACACAGTCTCCTCCGCTGGAGATAAAAATTCCTTTCTTTTTTTCCTTCCATACATTCTTGCCATTGCTCGCTTGGAAAGTGTTGAGTTTGCTACTAAAAAATGCGTTAAAGTTTTACAAAATATGAAATACGTGATAGAATAAATTCGAAATTTAAAATTCGGACGTCCATGGGCCCCCCTTTTTTTTCAGTGTAGCGGGTGATACTGATGTCACTTAAAGACGTATTTTATAAAATAATCTAATAATTCAATATTTTGATTATAAAGTTATTTAAATAAATAAAAAACTCTTTGTGTATTTTGTTTTCACAGCTTTAGTTTACTATGGTTGAATAAAAAACATAAGCTTATATACTTTTATTCAAGTTCTTAAATTTTTGGGAAAATTAATTGAAAAATAAAGCACGCAAAGGTTATCGGCTTAAAACTGGGGAAAAATCGTATCATATGAAAATAATAATAATAATAATAAATTTTGAAAGCTTTCAGATTTTATATTGCGCCCAAAGGAGCGTTTTTTTTAACGTTTTTTTGTGTTACCTTTATTTATTAAATACCGTGTTCTTCGCACTTAAACCATAAAATTTAATTCAACAGCAATATCGCAAAAGAATTTTAAAATGAGCCTAACTTGAGAATTTCCGATACACAGTCTCTTGCGCTGGAGATAAAAATGTTTTATTTTTTCCCGTACAGTATTGTCATTGCTGGCTTTGAAATCATTGAGTTTCTTAATCAAAAATTCGTTTATGTGTTACAAAATATGAAATCAATAGAAAACAAATTCGAAAATCCAAATTGTTGACTTCCATATGCCCATATTCGGAGGAATATTACGTTATTCAAAATTCGATGGCTCTAAGTTTTTCACAATGCCAGAAATACACATACATTCATGCAAATTCTTCATTATTTAATTTCGTTCAATATAGTACATATTTGATGGTAACAATTTGAATTCATGCTTTTATAGTGAAACAAAGCAAAATTCTTAAAAGAAATTAATAGCCTTTCTGATCTAACGTATTTTGCTAAGCCGTAGCACAAGTGGTGTTGCATTCTTGGAAAAATTTCATGCAATCCGGATATAATTAATACAGTATACTTTTGTTACATCAACTGTTTACAAGACACATACCTAAGATTTCATCCACCTTAGTGCTGTCTGGATACACACTGAGAATATATACAATGAATTATCTAAATTACCTACAGAATAAATACAGAAAACTTAATTCTAGAATAAAAACAGCGACCGAAGCATTCAATTACTAAATAATAATGCAATCAATTATACATTTCTATATATAATTTCGCACTTACATCCTTTTGTCATACAGTTATAAATATGTGCATTTATTACCTTTACAAAAGCACGTACCACCGCACATACCGCAACAAAAAGAGTAAAGATATATGAGGATATAGTACCTCGTTAATACCAGTATAAACAGGACTACAATTGAAGTGATTTCTTAATGGATAGCAAAGTAATATTGAACATAATGCCAAACTGACAGAAGAATATAAGACAGCATTGAATTTAGTAATAGTATCAATATTCTATTGATACTAAATTCAGTGCAATGGTAATTATAATCCTAAACAAGTAATATAAAAATTTTTTTTTTAAAGTCAATTCCTATTTAGGTCAACAAAGAAAAATTTTATTAGTCCAAAGGGGTCCCTGAAGGACTATTGTTTTCGTTTTGCGATTTTGCGTCGGAAACATTAAAAGTCTATCACTTTTCAAAATGTTGCCACAAAATATTGCAGCCCTATATTATATTTAAAGAAATTAAATAATGAAGAATGTGCATAAATGTATTGTTACGTGCGTAAGAGTTCGTTATATATTGAATGCACAAGTCGTTAAAAAGTTAACAAAAATTTATTCTTTCCACAAGAAATAAATTAAAATGCTGAAATATTTCTTCACAGATCTTCACACAATATCACAATATCTCAAACCTTTAGCAAAAACTCAGTTCAAAACAGATAAAATAGTTTTATCTCACAGCGAAATCGTCACAATCAATACAGCATTAAGTAAACAAACAGCAGTTCGCTTTTTACAGCTACAAGAATAACAGCAACAACAACAACTAAAACAACAACTGAGATGAGGTGTTTCACCTCGGCTTTTATAAGCTTTTTAATTATCAGTAGAACAATCACGATGTTTCTAGATTTTTCTGGATGGCAACAGTAATTACGAGATATTTATTTATTAAGCATTAAATGCACGCGCTCTTTTATTTTTATTGCTATTTTTTTTTTGGCGTAGCATTCTCTTCAAAAATCGTCTGCGTTGCTAAGGCAACATGAAGCAAATCTAATTACGATTCTAAATAAATAGCCAAATAAATGTGAAATTCCTAACATCGCCCCCTCCCAAGGACTGCACGTCCCGGGCAATACAATCCTTGGACAGGAAGCCAAACTTACAACTAAGCCTTAGTGCTATAATAAACATTACTT
>KK119549.1:1182155-1230960 GCA_000611955.2 Stegodyphus mimosarum | reverse complement strand
CTTTTGTACAAAGTTATATTGAAAAAACCGTCTCGTCCTTAACTTTTGCACACCAGTGTAAATACCTAAGTACACTGTTGGCCACCTTAAATGCAACACCCCGAAGGAAGCATGCAAATAACATGAAATTTACATCATGCATTAACGGAGGTGAGATATACAAATGGTTAGAATTTCAGCTCAGACGCACATCACGCGCGCCTGTAGCGCCACTTCAAAGCGCTATTCAAGGCTTGGAGTTCTCGACAATTTCAAGTTCGGCAATTGTGTTTTTCTTGTGGTTTTTTAAAACAAAACGATCAATTATGCCCCGTAGTAAACAGCGATCATCCTTTGATTAAATATCCGAGTTCGACAGAAGAAGGATGGTGGCCTACCGAGAGTGTGGATTATGTTTCAGGGAATTCGGTAGTCGTGTTGGAAGAAACCAAACAACTGTAATGCGACTATGCGACCTTTGGATGCAGGAGGGTACGACGGACTGACGTGTTCGATCGCATCCACCTCAGTGTGCCACTTCACGTGATGACAGGAACATTGTGGGCATGGCAGTGACGGATCGCTCCGTCACATCACGAACCGTAGCACAGCACATTCAGTCTGTAACGAATCATCCAGTGTCTGCGCGTACCATTCGACGCCGTTTACCGCAGCGTGGTCTGTCCGCAAGACGTCCAGTGCTTCGTCTACCCTTGATGCAGAACCACAGACGTCTCCGCCGCCATTGGTGCGATGAATGAAGGATGTAGACGGCAGAATGGAATGAAATTGTCTTTACTGGCGAGTCACGCTTCTGTCTGCAACACCACGATAGGCGGGTTCGAGTCTGGAGACACCGTGGAGAGAGGATGCTGAAGAGCTGCGTTATGCACCACCAAACTGGTCCTGCACCGGATATTATGGTATGGGGTGGTATTCGATATCACTCTCACACTCCTCTAGTACGCATTGCCGGTACTTTAACAGACAGCGCTACATCTCCGACGTGTTGGAGCCAGTTGTCCTTTCTTACCTTCAGGGCTTTCCCACAGCCATATTTCAACAAGATAATGATCGACCACACGTGGCACGCATTGCCCAAGGGTTCTTCGTCAATCCCCGGGTTGAATTGTTTTCCTGGCCGGCTCGCTCTCCGGATCTTTCGTCGATAGAAAATATGTGGTCCATGGTTGCTGAACGATTGACCCAGATTACATCTCAAGCTGCTACACCAGATCAACTTTGGCAACGTGTGGCAGCTGCTTGGTATGCTGCACCCCAAGAACACATCCAAAGTCTCTTCGAATCAATGCCGAGGCATGTGGCAGCGATGATCTCCAACAATGGCGGTGTCATAAGTTTGCATAAATTAAAAAGAAACTGAACATTTTGTCTCGAGAGCATAACGTGATTATTATTATTTAATTTCCGAATATGTTTTTTTCAATAGTTGCTAACTAGATTTAATTCTTTAAAACAAATAATATTTTTATGTTGGCAATGTTTCAAACGCAGGCTCGAGAGCCACTTATAGCTCTCGCACGAGAAACTAGAGATAAAAATTTTATTTCAAAATGTTTAGAACAGGTTTTTCTCTTGTGATTGTATGTAGCCTTTTGAATTTGGACGTTCAATAAAATTTTCTTGCTGTGTTCCATTATTAGAGTTTTCATTAAAGTTCAACTTTACATCGTTGAAGCATTAACACTACACCACAGCAGTAATATTAAAATTGGTGGCAGCATTTAGGGATTGTTCCTGAGAGTAAATTTAGGAACGGACTTTTTCGCCTGTGAACTTGAGTTAACTTATTGCGTTAATTTCCGAGCGTCTCCTTGTGTGAGTGTTCCTGATCATCGAGTGGATGTTCCAGAAAAGGCAGTATTGTAAAGGACTTTATGTGAGCAGTCAAGACTTTCTTCTCTGCACAAGAACGATCTAATTTTTGGTGCAAGGACAGTTCAAGTGGTGAAGCCTCTTCAGAAAGTGACAGTGTGTCAGAAGGGAACACCGGAGAGAGCGTGATCTAGTGCCACAAAATTGTGAAATTTCCCGGAAGAGTTGGAGTATCCAAGTTAGTGCCAGGAGAGTCATCGAAGGCGTCTTCAAATTGGTGAGTACCATTTTTGTGATTTTGGAGAAGTTATGCCAGTTATTCGAGACTAGGCTTATTTTGGATATAGCTCTGTTATTGGGGATTAAAAGTTTTCTGGTGGTTATTGAAAGTTAGTCTTGTGGTTACTTTTGCTAATTGGAATTTAATTGCTTATTCTATTGTTTTAGTAAAGGTTTAAATTGTTTGAAGTATTGTATACTTTAGAAAAATTTAGTTTTTAAATTAGTCCAGAGTTAGAGGACAATATTTATATAGTTGAGATAGACCTGTTTTTGTGTTATTGTATTTTGGTGTAGGTTATTTTTCTTTAATTTTCCATAATGGGTGAGTTTATGAGAAAATTTACTAAAGCTCTGCTACTGGAGTTAGCGGAGGAATTTGATACAAATGTGTGTCAGGCAAATAGAGTAAGAGAAATTAGGCAGGCTATTCTAAATGCCGAGGACTATGAAGAGGAAGCGGCGAAAGAATATGCGGCAAGAATTTGGGCTGCGGCTGAGCAGAAAAAAGCAGAAGAAATAGCCGAAAAAGAGAGAGCAGAGCGGGAACAAGAGAGATCAGAACGGGAACAAGAGAGAGCAGAGCGGGAACGGGAGCGAGTATTTGAATTGGAAAAGTTAAAACTGATGAATGTGGTTGAGACTAATAGCCTAGTTTCCACGGTTTCGACAGTTGAGCATTCTAGAGAAAAAAAGGTTACTTTGAAGGATCTAGTACCGCGTTTTGAACCGAGTAAAATAGATATTTCATTATTCTTTATGTTATTTGAGAAACAAGCTCAAAAAGAGAACATTAAGGAGATTAATTATGTCTCGCAATTAATTCCTTTATTACCTCTCGATGTAGCCCAATTAATAGTGAAAGAACCAGCGGATAAAGGAGATGACTATCAGCATGTTAAGAAATTACTCATGCATAGATTCAAGCTTAGTTCTTTGGCACTAAAAACAAAATTTGAAGAGCATTCCAGAAAAAACGGAATGTTATGAGTGGATTTAGTGTATGAATTGAGAGTGTATTTAGAGAATTGGTTGGATTCAGTGAAAGTTCAAGATTTTGAAAGTCTTAAGGAACTTATGCTCACCGAGCAAATTAAACGGCGAGTCCCTCTAGAAATAAAAAATACTACTTAGACAATTGGGAAGAATTTAAAACTGCTTCTATTTTAGCAGAGAAATGCGACAGGTACGAGGCTTTGCGAAGAGATACGAGGAAGTTAGAACAGACAGCGGGGTTAAAGAAACCATTTGAGAAAGATAGAGAGCGGTATGTAAATTCCAATGGTAGTTATAATCAGAAAAGTAGTGGTCATCAAAGAATTGAATCAGAGGAGCATAGAAAAGTGGAGGCTCCTAAAAAAAAGCAAGCTTTCAATGAGGCAGGTTTCGAGAAACAGCGGAAAATAAGGTGTTACCAATGTGGAAAGGACGGACATATCCGACCTAACTGTCCATCGTTGGAAAAGACTAAGGCTAATTTGATGAATAATCTAAGAACGGAGACTTTAGGAAAATGTTTTGAGCCGTATTTCAAAAAAGCAGTAATTAATGGGATAGAGAGAGAATATCTGAGGGATACTGGAGCTGGAATAGATGTGTGTAATAGTACTTGGATTAATACTAGTGACTTATTAGGGGAAACTGTATGGGTGAAACAGCCTTTGGACACAGAATGTAAATGTTTACCTTTGGCGAAAGTCACCATTGAAGGCGATTTTGGTGTAGTCACCACAAAGGCAGCGGTTACTCCGGTAGAGTTAGATAAAGAGTATTATTTGTTAGGAAATAAAACTGCACAGTTGATAGAGGAAATTAGGGAACGACCGGTTCTCTTGAATGTTGTGGAGACTCGTAGTCAGGCGCATGCGCGCAGGAGTTTAGAGAAAGCGAGTGCAGAAGACTTAGATTCCGGATCCGAAGAAGAGAAAAAGATAGAAAGTGAAAGGATCGTGAGTAATGAGCAATCGGAAGAAAGGAACTTAACCAGTAATACGGAGGATGTCATTAAAATTTCAGATATCAGTTTAGAAGAAAGGTCTATTCTTGCGGATGTTTCACCAGCGGAATTCTCGGAAGCACAAAAAACTTGCGCTAGTTTAGCGGCCCTGTGGAAGAAAGGCGAAAGTGAAAATGGAAAGAAGTTTATAATTGTTAAGGAAAGACTATTCAGGGTGTCAGGTTCTAAAAAAAGGGAAGATAAGCTTCAGTTGTGTGTGCCTCTTGTTTTTAGGAAAGGGATCTTGAAGTTATGCCACGAGGAAATCTCTAGTCATTTAGGGGTAACAAAAACCAAGGATAGAGTTTTGACACACTATTTCTGGCCTAATTGTTACCAGGAAATTGAAGAATTTGTGAGGACGTGCGATATTTGTCAGCGTGTAGGTCACAATAGGGATAAAAAGAAAGCCGCAATGAAGATTGTGCCCGTTATATCAAAAAGTGTCATACAAGCCTTGATACAAATCTTTTCTAGATCAGGTTACCCAAATGAAATTCAGTGTGGTTCAGTGTGAACTTACATCTGAGTTTTTTAGCAAGTTCGGAATTAAGGTGTATCATTCTTCTGTGTGCCACCCTCAAAGTAATTCTGTTGAAAGGTTGCATTCCACCTTGAAAAGGGTATTGAAGGCTTTGTGCTTGGAAAGCGGGAAGGACTGGGAAGAATGTTTGCCATGTGCTTTGTTCGCCCTCAGTCATGAGAGCACAGGTTTTAGTCCCTGCGAGTTAGTACGTGGAAAAAATTTGAGAACACCTCAAACGATCGTGTATGAAAACTGGCTAGAGGAAGAAAATTCGGACCCCACTGTGGTCGAGTATGTTCTAGACTTAATAAACAGACTAAAGAAGTGTCAGGCGCTGGCTGTAGGATGAAAGAGTGTCAGAGTAAAAGGAAACTCTGGTATGATCGCAACGCTGTTACGAGGAGGTTTAAGGTCGGAGATCTCGTGCTTGTTTTAGCCACGTCTAAACCACACAAAATGGCTATAAACTGGATAGGGCCAGGTAAAGTAACTAGTGTGATTTCCGATACCAATTATACGGTGGAGATTCCGGGAAAGCGTAGCAGTGACACCATTTATCATGTAAATTTGATGAAACCTTATCGTCAGCGTCCCGGGTTTGTGAATCTTGTGATGGAGGAAGTCATGGAAGATATCGACGAAGAAGTGGATATTCCTTATCCCTTAGCTGATCCAACTCAGGTAGACTTTTGGAAAATAGTTGGAGATAGTAAATTAGAAGAAAGAGCTTCGGCAGAGGAAATAGGAAAATTCCAGGAAGTTATAGGGAAGTATGGAGAGGTGTTTTCGTCTGACCCCGGCTGTACGTGTTTGATCGAAATGGACATTAAATTGTTGGATGAGACTCCAGTTAGAGTCAGGCCTTACCGAATGTCGGCGAGACAAACTGACATCTTAAAGGAAGAAATTAGGCGGTTGCTTGAGTTAGGAGTCATAGAAGTAGGGCAATCTGATTATGCTTCGCCTATGATCTTAGTAGAGGTCCCAGGTAAAGATCCTCGTCCCTGTATAGACTACAGAAAATTAAATTCAAAAACTATGACCGAATTTTTCCCTCTTCCCAATATTGAAGAAGTGGTAGAAAAGGTCAGCGCAGCTCCATTTATCACAATCATGGATCTAACCAAAGGATACTTCCAGATACCACTCACAGAGCGTGCACAGAGGTATGCCGCATTTGTGACGCCTTTTGGGTCTTTCATCCCGAAGAAAATGATGTTTGGGCTTTTAAATGCGCCTTTCTATTTTTGTAAATTGATCGCTCAAGTTTTAGGAGGGCTGGACAATTTTGTTCTACCGTATATTGACGACATCGCAGTCTTTTCGCCGTCTTGGGACAGGCATATGAAGGATTTGGATGTGGTTTTAGGTCGCCTTCAGGAGGCTAAATTGACTGTTAAGCCCTCGAAATGCAAATTCGCCCAAGACCATGTGAAATTTCTGGGTCATGAAGTAGGGTCTGGGAAAAGGTCGCCTAGTGAGGCCAAGATTCAAGCAATCAGAGATTTTCCGATCCCCACTACTAAAACACAGATACGTAGCTACCTTGGTACTGTAGGCTATTATGCAAGGTACATAAAAGACTACGCGAGTATTGCGGTACCTTTGACAGACGCTTTGAAAAGAAAAAACAAAAATGAAAAAGTGATTTGGACAAAAGAGTGCGACGAGGCTTTCAATAAACTGAAGACCAAACTAGAAAAAAGTCCGGTTTTGTTTGCACCAGATTATTCTAAAGAATTTATCGTGCAGACAGATGCCAGCTTATATGGTGCAGGTATTGTGTTGTCTCAAATTCAGGATGGGGAGGAACACCCTATACTGTATCTTAGCAAAAAGTTTACTAAAGCGGAGCGGAATTATAGCACCATTGAAAGAGAACTAGCGGCCATTATTTATGGACTGAAGAAACTAAATCATTACTTAGATGGACAAAAATTCAAGATCCAGACGGATCATAATCCGTTGACTTTTTTAAACAAAATGATGGGATCAAATTCTCGTTTGACTCGATGGGCATTGTGTCTACAGCAGTACAACTTTGAAATTGTTCATAGGCCAGGCAAATTACACGGTAATGCAGATGGCTTGAGTCGTGTTATAGTCTAGTGACTGAATATCACTATTGGATACAATGTAAGGAAAAAATGGGGAAAATTATTTTTGTAGCCTTTTGGAATTATTTTTGTGAAGATTCAAAACTGTTTGCATTGTGTATTTCGTTTTCAAAAATTGTTATAATTAAATGTTTTATCTTAAGCATTAGCATTTTGTAAAATTTGAGGTATGTACTTTGTATGAGGCAGACATTAGGAGTAGTTTAAATCTTTTTGTTGTATTTTTGAGTTTGTGTTATCTAGAAATAAGTGCAAGGTAGTGTAACTGGTTTCTCCATTATCACTTAAATGGTTACCACTTGTGTTTTGAAAGCAGTAAAAAGTATTTAGAATTTTTCCTTCAATAGCCTAGGAAAAATTCCTTTATGAGGGGAGGAGTTGTCATAAGTTTGCATAAATTAAGAAGAAACTGAACATTAAAAATAAGCAAGGTTGTCTCGAGAGCATAACGTGATTATTATTATTTAATTTCCGAATATGTTTTTTTCAATAGTTGCTAACTAGATTTAATTCTTTAAAACAAATAATATTTTTATGTTGGCAATGTTTCAAACGCAGGCTCGAGAGCCACGTATAGCTCTCGCCCGAGAAACTAGAGATAAAAATTTTATTTCAAAATGTTTAGAACAGGTTTTTCTCTTGTGATTGTATGTAGCCTTTTGAATTTGGACGTTCAATAAAATTTTCTGTGTTCCATTATTAGAGTTTTCATTAAAGTTCAACTTTACATCGTTGAAGCATTAACACTACACCACAGCGGCTACTCTGGCTACTGATTCTGAAAGAAACCACACTTCACAGAAGTCTGTAAATTTAATCATTTGACATTTGGTCATCATGTTATCTATTAAATAAATTTTGTTGTGATATCTCTTGTGTGTCTTGGTGTTGCAATTTGGGCGGTCAGGAGTGTAAATACCAAATTCGTAACACTGGCCCCTTCCCAATGATTGCCAGTCCCGAGCAGTACAATCCCTGGACAGGGAGCCAAACTTACAACTAAGACATCAATGCAATAATTACATTACAATAACAAAATCAACAATAATTTCAATAAGTAACTTTCAGCAAATCGAACACTATCAAAAGCTAAATACAACTCAAATGCTACCAAATACTAAATACAAATACTATCAAATACAAATACTACCAAATACTAAATATAAACAAATACGAAATACAAATCAAATGCTATCAAATACTAAATATAAATCAAAAACTATCAAATGCTAAATACAAAAAGGACCATAGTCCTATTTACATTACTATTTACAATTATATACACTACGCACTATGGCCATAGCAAGGAACTAATCTGTCGTGATGGACGACTTTAGGCTTAGATTTCGATGACTTACAGTTCGTCGTGGATCCGAACCACGACGTCGTTCAGCCTGTTTAGGACTATGTACAGATTATCCCAAGGTGACTGCAGTTTCGGAGAGACACCTTTGCGTCCAGTAGTATTCTACAACCATACCTAGTCTCCTTCGTTGAAACGATGTCCAGTCCGTCGATCTCGATGTTCTTTCGTGTCATAGCGGGTCTTCATCTTCTCTGTGGCTAAGTTGACTCGCTTTCGTGCAAAGTTGTGTATCACTTCAAAACGTGCCTGGAGATCTTGAATGTATTCCTCAGACGATGAAGCGGCATCCGGAGGGTTACCAAACAAAGGATCACATGCCAGACGAAGGTCACGACGGAAGAGCATCTGAGATGGGGAATAGCCGGTAGTCTCGTGGACAGCACTGCGGTAAGCCAGTAGAAAAAGTGGTAATCTTTTGTCCCAGTCCTGTTGGTTTCTGGAAACCACTAACAAGAGATTATTGAGGATGGTTCCATTAAACCTCTCTACCAAGCCGTCCGACTGCAATGTAAAGGCGTCGTTTGGGTTTTTTCAATGCGGAGTAGCTTCCAGAGTTCCTTGATTACACCGAGGTAAAATTCCTTCTCTGATCGCAAAGTAACTGAAGAGGCTCTCCGAACTTGAAAATCCAGTGCTGTATCATCATCTCTGCTACTGTGACAGCCTCTTGATCAGGAATAGTATACACTTCAGGCCACTTGGTGAAGTTATCAATGACAACGAGGATGTATTTATTGCCATCAGCAGTTCGTGGCAGAGGTCTTAAGATGTCAAAGGCGATACGTTCAAAAGGTGCTTCTGCATTCTAGCGTTGCAGCTTCCCTCGGCTGCGTTTCTTCGGTCCTTTCCGACTTGCACAGGCATCGCAAAATCGTCACCACTTTGCACGCCATCCTTTGCATTATTACAGTAGAAGCGCTCCCGAAGTCTCTGCAATGTCTTCATTATTCCGAAGTGGCCTCCTGCAGGATTGATGTGTAGTTCAATAAGCACGTCTGGGACCCAGGATCTTGAGGGTAGCAGCTGCCATCGGGATGTCTTTCCATCATCCAATTCGAATTTCTGGTACAAGACGCCGTTTCGAAATGGAGTGAGTCCCAGAGAGCCAAATATTGTTTTGTCGTGGGACTATTCCTGCCAGGTAGGTTTTCTGTTTGAGGTCTTCATTAAATCAGTTATGGGTTTAATGTCACTGTCTTCCTGCTGGTCTTTGCTGATTTTCTTGTCACTCCATGGGTCTGGATCAGCCGATGTTGATGTTGTGATTTGTCGTGCGACTGTATTATGCAGCTCAACAACACCCAGCTTCAAGAATCTCCTATCAAATTACCAATCTCTTCTTTAAAAAGAGAGACACTCTCGAATCTGACGACTATTTGGCCAAAACGTTGGACAGCAGGGAAACTTACCTTTAGTTATGCTCCCAAAGTGAGCTTACAGCTTATTCAAGACATAGTGCAATCATTCACTTCCTTACAGGACATGGACCATTTCCTGCATATCTTCAAAGATTTGGTCATGCAACAGAAGATACCTGGGAATGTGGCAGTAGGGGTGAAGCAAATCAACTATGTATTTGACTGTCCCAACACAAGAAGCTGGCATCTACTCCGCCCTAATCCAGAATTTAGAGCATACTGGTTAAAGGAAACCCTAGCTAGGAAACAAGCTGTTAATACCTTAATGACCATCATGACTTACTGTGCAGAGAAATTTAAATAAGTCACACCAACTGATTTACGAAAGTCACTTTGCTCACGTCAGTCATGCTTCTTAAGTCACAATACAGGAGTTAGTGGCATTTCAATGGGATAGCAGATAAAACACTAGTTTCTACAGGACATTAGCGAACAACGTTACCAATGACTGTGAACTTTAAATCTAGTGAAAACTAGTTATCACCAGAACTTTAGTGAACTTAGACACTTAAAAATACCAGAAGTTTAGTGAACGACTTTCATAATATGAAATAGTTTATAAGAGGAGATTAACACGTGATTTTATTTGATTTAGGTATACATAATATGTTTCTCTTTATTATAAGTGTGATTAATGTATTTTATGTATGTTCAGTCTTTGCAAATTAAGCTATTTGTGAATCTTAGTTTAGTGACTAGTAAGATTTCATAGTAATCATGATTCTCAGATATTATGTAATTCGCACTCAAGTGTATTATAGTGCTATCCCCTAGCGGACATTAGTGAACCACGTACTAATGAATGTGAACATTTAAGTGAAACATTTCTTTTAAGGTATTACAGTACTATCCCCTACAAAACAATAGTGAGCCATGTAAACTATGACTGTGAACATTTATTTTAGTGAAAAACTAGTTAAAATAAAATCTTTAGTGAATTACGAGACTCATAGTGAGGATTGGTATATAAGAGGAGATTAACATCCGATTTCACTGGACTGGTGTATTTACAATATGCTTCTCTTTATTATATATGTGATTGGTTTCGGTAAATGTAGCTATTTGTGTGTTTATTATATGAGAATAATTTTTGTAAATTTAGCTATTAGTGTGCTTATTATTAATGTCTGGTTGAATTCATATGTAATCAGGATCCTACTTGTCTTCAAAATAACATGTAAGCAGGAATATATTTTCAATGTAGCATATATATTGTCAATGTAACGTGTATTTCCATTATAGTTAGAATTTATAGGTCAAATGCAATATGTACTCAAGTTCATTTAGGGTTTAATTCTCAAATGGTTTCCTTTACGTATTGTTATTGGTATTTAAAGTACTCACATGTATGAAGCAATGCAGAGTGCATATATATATATATAACTCGGCCCTTAGTGCCACTGTAACATAAACTCAATGTAACAAAGGAAATAATATCCCAGAACTAGCCTTGTATGCCCATGTTAACTCTACCAATTGCAATCAAAGACTCTGTAAGAAATCGGTTTTGTATGCCCATGTAAAATATTTTGGAAAAGAAAATAAATAGTCTTCTAAGCCGTCTGACCTACTGAGTCCACCCCAAAGCTGGATGGAGCTGTGGTAGTACATGGTTTTCTGCTGGTATGATTATACACTGTGAAGTCCTATATAGCGGGTCAGGCCACTGGTCGTTACCAGTGGTGTTAGTGTATTAAGCAGCTGGTATTCAGCTTCGACCCTGGAACAATATCGGCACTTTTCTGGGCAAGGTCTTCTAGACAAAGCGTCAGCGTTTCCATGCGATGATCCCTTGCTATGACGGATAGTTATGTCATATTCTGGAGTCTCTGTATCCACCTGGCTATCTGACCCTCAGGATTCTTGAAATTTCAAAGCCAAGCCAATGATGCATGATCCGTGCGGAGCAGGAGTTTTCTGCCGTTTAGATAATGATGGAAATGTTCTACGGCTTTGACTATGGCGAGCAACTCTTTTCTGGTGACACAGTAATTCCTCTCCGGTTTAGACAGGCACTTGCTCCAGTAAGCCACTGCACGTTCTTGACCTTCTATTTCTTGGTACAAAACAGAGCGGATACTTCCGTTACTCGCATCCGTGTCGAGAATAAATGGTCTGTCGAGCTGAGGATACGTCAGGATTGGAGCAGATGTTAAGGCTTCCTTCAGATTCTTAAATGCATCCTCACATTCTTTTGTCCACACGAACTTTTGCTTGCTCTCTGTCAGCTTGTGAAGGGGTCTCGCAATCGATGAAAAATCCTTCATGAATCTCCTATAGTAGGTACAAAGCCCTAGAAAGCTTCTCAGCTGGTGAACATTTTCGGGACGTCTCCAGTGTTTAACTGCTGACACTTTTTCAGGATCCGTGCGCACACCTTCAGCAGAGACGACATGTCCCAGGTAAGTCACTTCCTGTATGAATAATTTGCATTTAGCTGGACTCAACTTTAGATTGGCTTCCTTCAGTTTCTGAAGCACCTTTCTAAGATTTTCCAGATATTCTTCGAAACTCTTCCCGACAATGATGATGTCATCCATGTATATCCGACAGCCCTACTAGGAAAGACCTTTTAAAACAGTTTGCATTAGGCGTTCGAATGTAGTCGTGGCATTACATTGTTCAAATGGCATCACCTTGAACTGCCAAAGTCCTTGTCCTGTAGTAAATGCCATCTTTCTCAGTCATCAGGATGTATTCCTTCCTACCCGCCAATATCCACTCTTTAAATCAAGTATCGAGAACCACTTGCTTCCAAAAAGAGTGTCCAGAATGTCATCAATTCGAGGAAGAGGGTAACTGTTTTCTTCGTAACCTCGTTCAACCGGCGATATTCAACACAAAGTCTGGTTGACCCGTCTGTCTTCTTCACCAGGACGATGGGAGATGCTCAGAGACTTGCTGAAGGCTGGATGACATTGCTTTCTTGCTTGTCCTTTAAAAGTTTTCGTACCTCTTCCTGTTTCGCAATCGGCAGACGTCTTGGATGTTCCTTGATTGGTGGATGATCACCAGTATAGATTCTATATTGTGTCAAACTAGTTCGTCTCACGTCAGAAGATGAGTGGGAGAAAACATCTTGAAGATCTTTAATGACACGCTCGGCAGCATTTCTTTCTTCATCGCTTAACTGCGCATTCTGCAATAACTCCAATGTAATGCTCTCTGAAGACACGGTTTCTGGGATGCTCTTTTTCTTTCCGCACTTGTTACTGGAGTACATTCTGCAAACACTTTACCTTTCTTAATAACTCTCTCCTTGTCAGTTACATTGGAAACTCTCACCGGGATAACGGTCCTCGACAGGTCGACGAGCACTGAATTATTAGTACTTAGGGCTATTACAATTCTTGGGATATTTCATGATGCCATAGCGGAAATTTATATTTTCCGCTATGGATCCAGGAAGTGCAATTTCTGTTCTTGCCGGTATTGGGATATCGTCTTGAGCTATGATTTTGTGGACATATTTCACTCCTTCATCATTAACCCCGAATAAGGTTATGTCCTCAGATTCAGAATGCAGTTCGCTATTTTTAAAGTCCAAGGAAAAATTGTATATTTCTTAGAAAGTCCAACCCGATTAAGCAAGGTTCTGTAATTTCTGCTACATATGCCGTGTGATGGTAGGCGGCACTTCCAAACGTGATGTTAAGGTTTAATTTCCCCTCTGTATCGATCTTCTCGCCGGACACAGTCTGGAGGATAATGCAGGGCGGCGTCCAGATAGGTTTACCTTCGAGTTGTTGAGCGAAATCTTTTCGGATGATGGCATCATTAGCTCCCGTGTCGATCGTCATATTACAAGGATTGGTGTGTCTCATCATAAAAAGTCCATTAATGTGTCTCATCATGAAAAGTCTATTGATGTGTCCCATCATGAAAAGTCCATTACTGCCGCCACTCACTGCAGAAATATGAAGCGCTTTAAACTATGGCTTTTCATTATCTGGCAACCTCCGCCCCAAGAGATGGCCACGAATTAGTTTCCCTCCTTCTTGATAGGCACGGTCTTAACATACGTGCGCTGGTGTGTTCTGCAGTTTCTTCGAATGTGCCCTTCAGCACCGCAGTTCCAGCACTTTACGAACGGTTTCTTGTCACCAATATTCCGTGGCAAAGCATCCACTCTTCTGGTTAAATCGTCTAGGCGAGCAGTCATTGGATCCACTGGTTCTTGTATGTGAGCAGCTCTGATTTGGGGGGGGGGTCTCTACGAGTGGCTTGCTGTGCTGCCTTGAATTTCATGGTGTACTCTAGCGGTTTTTAAGTCCTTCTCATCAGCCATTTGCAGTGCTTTCTGTATTTCAGGATACCGGATACCGTCGATGAAGTATTGCAGGGACAGGATTTCCCTTGTGTCTGTCGAACACTCCGAAAAGGCGAGGTGGGACAGCCTTTCAACATCCGTGGCGAGATCCTGGAGTGTTTCCGTAGGCTTCTGTTGACGAGATTATAACTGAAGCCTGTTGTAATCTTTTAAACACTTCTCTCCAAAACGCAGCTCCAAAGCACCGAACAGAGCTTCGAAATCTAGCCTTTTGTTTTCGGAAAGAGTCTGAAGGTTATCCGCTGCGTCTGCTCTCAGAGAAGCGCAAGGTGACAGGCCTTAGCTTGGGAATCCTATCCATTTGCTTCCGCAACTATAGAAAATTGAGTCTTATATACTGGCTAAGAAGTCTTTCCATCATATGTCGATAGGTTCAGAGAGGGAAAAGCAGGCATGGGTAGAAATTTGGAACTATCGGAATTGCTTCCTGCCGTCGCTATGAATTTCTTTAAAGTATCAATTTCTTTCTTAACTGTAGAAACATTGTTATCAGATTGTTGTTAGATTTGGTATTGGACGGCAGAGACTATTCCTTGGATTCGTTGCTCCACAGCAGAAACTCATCCTTCTATTTGTTCTTTTACAGAAAAGACTCTTTCTTCAATGTGTTGAACTTCATTTTCAAGAGCGTCAATTCTCACTTCCGTAGCCTCGAATTTATTTTCTGTTACCCTGGTAATTTCTCTTTTCGTTTCCTCTTGACCTGCTTCAATCTTTTCTTGAACAGTCTTCATTCCTTCCTTAACAGATTCTTCCATCTTTTCTTGAACAGCCTTCATTTCTTCCTTTAAAGATTCCTCCATCTTTCCTTGAACGGCTCTCATCTCTTCTTTAACGGAAACTTGACCAGCTTCCACCTTTTCTTGAACCGCTTTCATCTTCTCTTTAACGTATTCTTGCCAGCTTTCATCTCCTCTTTAACGGAATCTTGGCCAGCTTTAATTTCTTCTTTAAATGCAGCAAAGGCTGTCATAAATTGCCTTAATTGTTCTTCCATCGCTCGTGTAATTGGCATTCAAAATTCTAATTCCTGACACCAAAATCTTTGCGTGCGTACGGGTTCTTTATGGATTGAATGCACAAGTCCTTTGAAAGTTAACAAAAATCTATTCTTTCCTCAAGAAATAAATCAAAGTGCTGAAATATTTCTTCATATTCTATAAATTATTAGTACACTACCACAATATCTCAAACGTTAAAGAAAACTTAATTCAAAAACAGAGAAACTAATTCTGTCTCACAGCGAAATCGCTACAATCAATACCAATATTAAGTAAACAAATAGTTCGCTTAAAACAGCTACAACTGAGAAGAGGTTTTTTAATTCAGCTTTTATAAGCTTTTTAATTATTTACCAGAATATTCTGGTAAAACCTCGATTTTTCTCGAGATTTGTGGATGGAAACAGTAATTACGAGATATTTATTTATTTAATATTAAATGCGTAAGTTCTTTTATTTTTACTTATCGGACGCAGCTTCCTCTTCAAACATCGTCTGCGTTGCATGGGAAAATAAAGCAATTTTAATAACAATTTTGAAATAAATAGCTGAATAAATACGAAATCTGTAACACTATGTTTCTAGCCAAATCATCAGCTCGAACTGGCTTTTCTGGTCTGCGAATGTAGGATGCTGTCTCATGTTCAGTTACCTAATTATTATTACATTTCTGTAAATGCAGTCAGCTACAATCTCTTTTTAGTTCTCTTGTAACAATTAGAAAACGCAAACTGTTCTATATGGAGTAGGGCTTTCGGCTCAGGTACCTAGGCGCCAACACCATGCCTAGAATCGGAAAGGAAATGTTGAAAAAGTAGTCTGGAAAAGAAGGAAATAGATAAATTTAATTAACAACTGACTTCATCTAAACGTAGGCAGAAATAATTCATAGCTGAAGAAACAATTTTTAATGTATCAATCTATGATTTCAGTTTCAGCGATAGCTCTAATAAGAAATGTCTTCCAAACTTGTTTGACCATTCAATTTTCCTCAAAAAATATGTATACTTATCTCATCATTAAGAAATGCTATTGTATAGAAAAAAAATGTTAAATGTGGGATTTTAGGTTGTCCATGACGAAATTTCTGACGAATTTTATCGCCAATAGGCAACATTCTGACGAAATGTTAAGATTTTGTGAAATCTCGAAAACAGCGCTGCATCGCCAAATACACTTATTGTCAATTCTCATACTGTCAATTTCTAGTTTCCAGTGGTTTTAAGACCGTGTACTTCTAAACGAGAAAACGCATCTGTGGTTATTACGTATATTGCTTTATTTTCCAGTCTTTCAAATAAAAGTGCTTTCTCAGTCTTTCGAGTAAAATTGCTGTCTGCTCTTATGTGAACTTTAAAAGGATTTGGGGAAATGCACCTTCAAAAAGAAAGCTATTGAGTTAAAGAGATTAGTTCGATTCCCGTAGATGAAATAAACTTAGTTATGAGCAAACACAGTGTTGAAATAAACTTAGATAATTTTAGCTACCAAAGGTAAATATTCTGTCGAGATATGCTCCAGTTTTAATCCACCAGTTCGGCTATTTGAAAGCAGTATATTCGCACTACCTCAGATAGAATGATTATTATCTCCACGCATCAGCATGTTGCCATTCAACAGAAGATATTTAAATCCCAAATTTAATCTACTTGTTACTGAGTAACAAATCGAGCGATTGAAAAGCAATCAGTGCACTTCTTGAAAATTTTTTTCTACTTTTCAATCTCATTGATTTAAATAAAATTGCATTTAAATTATGGTATTTCAGATTAGAAATATTAAATATCTTTATGAACTGACATTAAGTAGGTTTATTAAAAATCATTATATACTTTTGTCTTTTCTATAATAATTCTTTTCAGAGGCTAGTTTTCAAAGAACTAATATTGCAGATAAAAAAGTGTAAGGCAAATTCTAACACTCCGTCGCTTATTCTAAAGATATGTTGCTTTTGAATATTTTTGGGATTTTGCTCTTGCGAAGAAAGTGATTGTGTTAGCACGAGTGAGTCTAAGAGTAGACTGAAAACTTGTTGAGCGAGAGGATAGAAACTTTAACAAATCTTCTAATACGATGTTAAAAATTTGATTTTTTTTCTTTCTTTAAAATAATAATAATAAGGTACACGTAACTTTATTTCAACTTACAATGAAGTTAACAACAAAATCTAAATAATTTGAATTAGACTTAATCCTAAACTATGCATGTCCCTTAACTAACGATAATCACATAAAACCCCCCTCAAATTAATCTTCTGGCATTCCAAAGGTTTCTAATTAAAGATATACGTTAGTATCCGAAGTCTCAAAAAAATTATTCAACGACTCTCGTCTTGCAGCCTAAATCTTTGTCAAGCTCCTTATGCGGCATAAACTTAATGAACTTTTACATCCTGTGAGTACGTTCAAAAGGATTCCACTTGTGAACTTTAAGAACTTTCCAGCATACCATTTTAAGTACCTTTTTTTAAAACTGTGTGGTTTCTTTTAAAAATTATTTTTTGTATTTCCAATTTTTGCATTTTCAAATCCCTAAGCTCTCAGATTCTTAACTCAAGTATTCTTTGATGTTATTCTCAAACGATTTGACCCCATGGGCACTTCTTTAGTATTATGATTACAGTTCATTATAACATTGTGTTCCCCGTACTTATTATACTTATCTCATTATGTTTGTCTCTTACTTATTAGGTTTGTCTGTTATTTTTGGCACATTAAAACATGTGTTCTCAATTCAATTTTTGAATTTCGAATTGTATTGTAATCTCTTTATGTCCTAAATCATTTTTTAATAAATACTGGATGCAGGGTGTACGGTGGGATCATACGATGCACAAACAAAAAAAAAAAAAAAGGTTATCTCTAGATCTTTTGGAGAGCTTCGGTTGCTCCTTTCCTTAACCTTTCTTTCTAAACTCTGGAAAAGCTTTCAGTATTTTTTAAAAAGGATTAGTTAGTATGGGAAGGCATTAACAGTTGGCCTATGGTATTTTGCCCTGGTGTACCCCATACTTTTACCTGCACCTACACTTATGTTCAGACACTAATACATACATTACGGTCAGGATATTATTACTACAGCCAGGTATTTGAAATTAATAGACTTTACGCCAAAAAATATATTTAATTGAAAGTTATTGGGAACGGCAAAGCACACCAGGGGGTATCTACCTAAGAAGAGATTTCTTCGTATAGAACTTTCTAAGGGACACTACCTCGAATTCATTTGTGTTATTGGGAGCTTCAAACGTCTGTAAGGGGAGAGAAAATATATAAGAAAGGCAAGACATTTTAAGATAAATGGTTCATTTACACATTAACCATGAGTTAAACCGCAAAAATACCCTTGGATCCAAAGTGCTCATATTTGAACCCATTTCCAACTATTTGTAGTCAGTATTTTTACCGTCCACCAGCCGATAGCCTTGCATTTTTAAAATTTGCAATTCAATTTATTTTCCTAATTGCAATCAGTGTAAACCAGATTGCTCCTTTGATTATTTTTGACTCGACCTCATGTTTGCAACGCATACAATTCGCAAGCAACATCTTTACTGTCACAGGAAGTGTGTACTATCTGTATGTCATTAAAAATAACTACAGTATACACTCTTCCACAGTAAATTTAATTCCAGAGTTTCTAATATTTTGACCTAATTTGTCGAAGTTTAAATAAGTTCTGTCTAACTTTCCACATTAAATTACTGAGAACCAGAATATACACTGCTCGACATTGAAAATGCAACACCAAGAAGGAGTGGTCAGAAAATGATGAAATTTCGAAAAACGACAGAGGATACGTCTAGGCATAGAGATACACGTCTAGGCATAGAGTCAACAAGAGTGCGGATGGTGTCTGATGGATGAGGGATGGTTCTCCATTCCCTTTCAACCATTTGCCACAGTTCGTCTTCTGAACGATGCAGGGGCAGAGTCTGCAGACGGCATCTAATCACATCCCACACATGTTCGATTGGTGGCAGGTCAGGAGAGTACGGTGGCCAGGGAAGCATCTGTATACCTTGCAGAGCATGTTGGCAGATGCGAGCACTGTGTGGTCGAGCGTTAAAAATTGAAGCTGAAAAATTGCATTAGGCAGCCCCTGAAGGTAGGGAATTGCCACCAGCCGCAGTACATTATCCAAGTATCGTTCAGCCGTCATCGTGCCCCGAATACGAACTAGAACTGACCTGGAATCGTAGGCAATAGCGCCCCCAAACCATTATGCCACGTTGTAACGCGGTGGGGCGTTCCACAGTTACTGCCGGATTAGATCTGTCTCCACGTCGACGCCACACACGTATGCGGCAACTGTCACTGGATAAACAGAAGCGTGACTCATCTGAGAACACGACGTTTAGCCATTCTGTCATCCACATCGCCCCAGTCCGGCACCATTCTAAACGTTGGCGTCTATGCTGTGGGGCCAATGGCAGTCTTTTCAACGGACGCCGTGAGTGCAGGCCACGTTCAACCAATCGATGGGAAATGGTTCTCGTCGAAGCGTGAACATCCAGGGTATCTTGCACATGCTTCAGAATCTCGGTATAAGTGACTTGCGGGACCGCCACAGCTTGTCGGCGGATGCGTCGATCCACGCGTGCTGACTCACTTTGGCTGCACCTGCACCCCTCCTTTTTCCTACATTCCCCTGTTCCAACCATGTTCGCCATAGCCGATGCACCGTGCTCGCATCCATGTGGGTATCAGCTGCGATTTGACGTAAGAACCAACCCGCCCTTCTCAGTCCGATCACCAAAACCCTAGTAAAATCGTCTATCTGCTGGAAGTGCCTTCGTTGAGGGCGGCCTGGCATTCTCTCCTATTACAAGTATCCTCCTGAACAAAAAACTTTCTTCGATAAATTGTCTGGCAGAAATAACGACACGAATATTGCTCATTCTGCACGTTCCTTCCCTTATATCTTACTTCACGTGCGTCAGAGAGCTGCGCATTTCACATCATTCGCATAACTCAGTGACGTGCGTGTACTCTAAAATTTGCATAAATTTCTGACCATTCCTTCTTGGTGTTGCATTTTCAATGTCGAGCAGTGTAATCTGTCGCTTGGTATGACTTCAGTCATTATTTTTCAGTTTTGTTTGAAGAATTGATTAATTTAGAGACTTTCTTAAGTTCCGAAATTGAAATTTTAGAGTTTTTTAAAACTGCCAAATAGCGCTGTATCTTCATATTACGTTTTTCACTTCCTTGTACGAAGTAAAGCAAGTGTTGTAATTCCGAAAATTTTCGGGTATCATATTTCAACGAAAATATTAATTTTGACCCTTCCCGAATTTATTTTGACCATTTTTTTAATAACGTCTCTACATATGGAGAGAATAAAGGACTCAGTAATTCAAAACGGATAATAAAATGGATTTTTTCGTCATGTATTTACGGACGCATGTGCATATGTATCTCGCATAAGTCAGGAACGATCAGCCATGAAACGTTGAAATTTTGTACATGGGACGGCTGTAACATTTAGTTGTGCATCTCCTTTTTTTATTATAATCGCCATTACCAAAAGTATACACACACACGCACACATACATATATACTGACCCCCTTACCTGGCCTTTATTTTCGCAATCATTGGTCATAGCCATGCACTTCCAATTGCAGAAGTGTTTTAAATGTCGAGAATATTCATGTTTTGGTAATATCAAATTTAAAAAAAATCATTTTGGGAAAATAACGAAATCTAACTTTTAATACGGTTTCCAGGTTCCTACACTTTCACTAGTCATCAAAACTAAAGGATAATGAGAAAAAATATGCTCATTAAGTTAACATTGCAGCCATGACTGTAATTATTTATGCAACCCAATACTGTAGTTATTTATATTAATTAAACACGATTAAACGCAAAATTGCACTTCCGCGCGTACGTTAGCGCCGGAAATATGCAAATTCGGTGGCTGACAATGTGGTGCGCAACAGATACAAGTTGGAATTCCGGTCTGCAGTGCTATTTAAAGTGAATATGGTTTCTGAGAGTGATCAGTATTCAGTAGTTATGGTTCAAAGCCATCATTTAAGTGAAGTTTAAAGGTGGCGAATAATCGGAGGAATCAAGGAGGTCAAAACAAATGGAGGCTGCCCAAAATTTGAATATCCCTCATGCGTCCTATCAAAGATTGCAGCCTCTATTTAAGCACTGGATCAGTTAATAGACAACCTGGTCAAGGGCATCCAGAAGCAACAACTACACCAGAAGACCAGTTTCTGTAGCTGTCGGCTCAAAGAAACCGCGAAGCGATTAGAAGAGATTTGATTTCAGACCTTCAGGCTGCCATAGGAACTCGAATTAGCCGTTCTAATGCTGCAGAACGGCTTAACAAGGCTGGACTGTATGCGAGAAAAACAATGATTTGTGTTCCACTCACTCCAGATTCCAGAGGTTGCCCGTTTAAACTGGTATCGTTGTCATGTTCAATAGAGGCAAGACGACTGGGCCCGAGTACAGTTTACTGACTTGTCTAAATATAGTCTGAACATTGATTCTAAACGTGTTTTGATCTGCAAAGAGGGAGGAACACTCAACATGCCTTCCTTGTCCGTGAAATATCCCGTTTCCGTGATCGCGGTTAAATGGTTTCGAGGCGAAATCATGATAAATGGCCGCACCGAGTTAAATATCTTTAAAGAAGGTTTTGTAACTGCTCGGAGATATGTGGACAAGGTACTGTAACCCCAAGTTAGACTGCTTAGGGGTGCTGTTGGGACATAGTTTTTGCTAATGAATGGCAGTGCTTGGCCTCGTCGAGCATATGTGGTGTCAGAATACTTGCAAGCAGAAGATATCACTCCAATGATACTTTACTCACCTGACTTGTACCCAATTGAGATTATGGGATGCGTTTGGGCGCCAAATTTCTGCGCTCCATATTTCTCCTCAGACCGCCCAGGAGCTGAAAAATGCACTTTTAAAAGAGTGGCGTGCAGTTTCACAAGATTTGATCAATACTTTAACATTTCATGGTAAAGTCCATGAAATCGAGATGTGAGGTACGCATATCTGTCCGAGGTGCACTTACAGCACATTAAAAGAAAACGTTTTTCCGTAATAAGTAACTTAATTTTTCCAACATTTTTCAATTTCCATAGATTTGGTCTTGATTTCAATATTTTGCGAATAATCAACTGCCAAACTTTTTACTTTATGTTAACTAATGCTTTAGTATAAATTTCTATTAATAATTTTTCATTAATTATAGTTATGTTTTATTTCCGTTATTATCCTTTAATTTTAATGGCCAGAGTGTATTGGGGAAAGTTTTATATTCGTTATTAAAAAATAAAACGTTTAACTCTTAATTCGCGTACAATACAAGCTGACCGGGATATTTAATTTCAAAATTTGCAACTTTTTATGAAATTTTCAACTCGCTTTGAGGAATCAGCTAATTATATTAAAATAATTCGAGTAAATAAGTTTAAATGAAGTGCAACATAATATGGGTATAATTTAATGGATCGTACAAGGAAGGCATGTAGTTTCCATGCCAAGTTTTTTTAATTGTATTGTTATGCGTCAGAAATAACAGAATGCATTATTCTATTTATAATTTACATCCATAAATAGTATTTCATTATTTACTGCGGCTGGGAGAAGCCCAGAATCGAATAAATCGCAGTCTTCTTTTATTATCTGGAAGCTTTATGTTTATGCCCGCTATGGCGGTTGCACACAATAATTGTATCATCATTGAGTGACCGTGGGAACCTTCTAATTGCCCAACGGTCTTTCCTTTCTTCTTTATTATTTTTATTATTTCCCTTCTTTTAGTTCCATTAATTATTTTCCGAGTTTAAAATGAAAGCTGATTTTATAAGAACTCTTTTTGAACTTTTTTTTATTTTAAATAATACCTGTTGTATATTAGACAGAGTTTTTCACCGTTCATCTCAGACGAGACTCAATATTCTTTAGTATGACGAAACCGAAAGAATGCAGGCATAACAACCAGACGACTTTTTACTTCGTGAATTCCATTCATAAACAAATATTACCTTTGGGGAAAGGTAAACAAGGATAGCAAAAATTAATTAAACAGGAATTCGGGGCGAACGTCCCCAATAACAGCAATTTACATATTAAGGGAAAAACGTGTATTTATCTTCTCTTATTGGATTACAAGGAAAATTTACATTAATACAATTCCTTTAGAAATGAAATATTTGCTTGATAAAAATGGTGAAGTACGTCATCGTTGCTCTACATACACTGCCGTGTTCTTTAAATCTCTTGCGTAGTTCTTTGATTCAGGAATGTTCAAATTGCGTGTTGGAGCTAATTATTGAGCACGTGACCACTGCGAATGAATCGGTTAAATGACTTTTGTTGGAATCTGGCATTTCGCAAATAGGTTGAGTCGTCTCACGTGGCCTTTCTTATCTCCACTTTAATCAAACGCTTGAAGAAGGAAGATTTCTCAATATTTTTTAATCTCTCCCACCATCAACCTAAAAAAAAATTTTATTGTGCATCGAGAAATTTATTGGCAATATTCTAGAGAACTGAATTCAGCTTGATTTTGCTGCAAGCAATCTTCCATATATATCTTTTTAGTCCAAAGGGGCTTTGTCCCTGAAGGACTATTGTTTTCGTTTTGCGATTTTGCGTCAGAAACATTAAATGTTGGTTCACTTTTCAAGCTGTTGCCACCAAATATTGCAGCCCTGTATTATATTTAAAGAAATTAAATAATGAAGAATATACATAAATGTATGTATGTTTCTCGCATTGTGATAAAACGACGGTACCTAGAGCCATCGAAGTTTGAATGACGTAATCCTGCTGCGAATATGGGCATCTGGAAGCCCAAATTTGAAATTTGTTTATTATCGATTTCATATTTTGTAAAACGTTAACGAATTTTTGATTAACAAACTCAAGGATTTCAAAGGAAGCAATGTTGTACAAAAAAAACATTTTCATCTCCTACCTTAAAATTAGGGCGATACTGCATTGTCACAGGGGCAAATCCATTTATCTCATTAACGAATACACTAGCTTTCACTTAAAATTAATAAAGATAATTTTTCAACATATAAAAATCTAATTAAGAGAAAATGTAACAGGGAAAAAATTATTTTTATTATTATTGAAGATACAAAATGTTGCAAAAACGCAACGTCAGTCGAAACGGATAATTTTTGGGCTACGTGGATATCTTTTACACTGATCATGTAACACGTTTCCTATAAAAAGCACATAACGTTTATTACAAGGCGTTATCGTTTGATGACTACAATATTTGAATCTTTTAGTTGCGTTTGAATTTTTCTTGACAATGTGATTTGTGGGATCTTTTCTCGTTGCGCTTGAGGCATTATTCTGAAAGAAAGATGGTCGACCAACACAATCAACATGTTGTTGCGCGCACATGTGTTCGTAATGGATTGAATGGCTATAGAACCGACGATAGCTTAAAAAAATTATTTCACCAAAAGAAACACTTTACAGTGCTGGAATTTTCCAAACAAAATCGTACAACTTTTTTTAATATCTCTAAAATAAGAAGTTACACTTCAAAATACTAAGAACGTTAAACACAGTGCAATGCAAAGCCATCTAAAAGGCGAAACTCACAAGAAGATCTCTCAGTACTCTGTACTCAAAGCTGAACTAAACAGCTGAGAACTGATACTCACTTTAGGCTTATATAATTTTCCCCCGACAGCCGAGAAATCTGTGGTAACTTTTATTTCTTGGAATTACCGGAAGATATATGCTGTTAAAGTTACATTTAAGGGGCGTATGCGGTTAGTTATGTATAGGAATCAATTACAGTCATTAATTTACACTATCACTTAATCAACAGGACTATTATGATTGTAATGTAAACAGTAGATTTGATTAGACAGTTCTCGCTAGGCTCCGCAGTGGTCATCTTGGTGCTCAACGACATATGTCGAGCCTTAAAGTTTATCTCTTTTGCGCGAAATGCAATTTAACACAGGCCACTCCTGCCCATATCTTATCATGCAATGATTTCCTGAAGAGCGAGCTGTACTCCAGTCCGGATGCGGTTCTTCAATGTTTGAAGATCTGCGGGTTCATGTACTTGATCTAGATGTTGCTGTCAACCAAGTGGAATGAGAAACAACAAACAGCATTAGTTACACAGAGACCGCACTGAAATGTCACCAAATAGCCGCTCAGTTTGACTACTTTCGACGATTTCTTGTCAAAACGTAGTCGCCAAAACCCTCACCAACTTGGCGGTATCGCACCAATTTAAGAAGATAGTCATTTACCTCGTCCCTGTAATCTTATTTTTTCAGCACAGCTTCGTCTTTTTCAAGTATTTTATGTTAAATTATACAAAAATTACTATAATTTCGTTAATAATATCATTAAACTTATTTAAATATATATAAAATTCGTAACACAGCCTCCTTCCCAAAGACTGCCTGTCCTGGGCAGTACAATCCCTGGACAGGAACCCATGCTTACAACTTAAAAAATCATCAAGCCGCCCAACTGGTATAGTGGTTAGCGTCGCTCACTGCCGTGCCGAAGGGCGCGGGTCCGAATCCCGGAGAAGGCATGGATGTTTGTAAATGTATAGTGTCGGTGCGGCATGGCGACACTAAATATGCGGCGAGCTGAAAATTCTCTCGTGTGGTTTGTTGGAAGGGAAAAGGGTTGGGAGATCCTCGGACCCCCCCCCTGGAAGCTCTCCATTAAAATTGGGGTGGAACTGAGCCAAGTCGCACTCTCACCTGTTAGGTACTCAAGGCTGTTACCAACGACAGGTGTGATCTTGCGCTCTTTGCCACGAGAAATTCTTGGGTTTGAGCTGACTATATGTCGGACAAGTGAGCATAAGTACCAACAACATGAAAAAATCAGCGCATCATACTAAAACAATAATTTCAATAAATAAAATAAAAGATATCAATAAATAAATGCATAAATTACATATTTATATACGAATAGGACCAATGTCTTAACTTTTTACATTATGTACACTATGGAGACTATCAATTGATCCAGCCATCCAATTCACTCTTGAAATTGAATCCAACAATTCCCTCCCTTTATATTCTTATAGTCCGCAATGAAATTGATTTTAGCACTACTGTGTACCGTAAACCCTTTGCAGTTTGTTTACCACCCCATGTCATGCCACCCTGTTAAGCAAAAAATGGCTTCTTTTTACTATTATGTATTTCGCGCGCTCAAAGTTTGTTCCACAGAATTCTTGCTTACCAATGAACTTAATTATTTAAAAGCTGTTGCTATTGATCGAGGATTTTCTCCCGTGATCATTGATAAAGCTGTTAAAAAGTTTTCAGATTCCCATAATAGAAGACATTCCACTGTTAGAAATAATATTAATGACTTTGTCGTGCTTCCATTTTATCCTTCTGTTAGTCATAAGGTTGCACGGATTCTCCACAAATTCAATTTTCAGGTCAGTTTCTCCCCTATCAATAAAATTCACGGTTTGACTCTAAAAGATTCTGTTTCTGACTTTAATTCTTGGGGAATTTATAGTATATCGTGTCAGTGTGCCTTGAGATACATTGGCCAAACAAAAAACGCGTTAAAGTTTCGTATCAAGGAACACGAATCTTATGTCCGAAAGGGCGAAATTAACAAAACTTCAATAGCGTATCATAGTTGGAAATTTAATCAAAATTTTGACTTTAAATCTGCAAAAATTATCCAAAAAGCTTCTTCCGTTGGTGAATTGGATTTTCTTGAGGCTTTTCATATTCACAAAGATTTAGCAAGTTTAGTGAACGATTTTAAGTCTAATCCAGTCCTTCCTAGGGCTTTTAAAATTCTAGTAACATAATTCTTGATGATTATTTTTGCCGATAGATAGCGTTGCCTCCTCGCGCGTGGTTCTACCCGAGAGTATAAAAAGCCGTTACTGAGGTTTCTTTCCCTTTCTAGATATTTTGTTCTCCTGATGAGGAGGGACCTGTAGCTACCCTCGAAATCGATTGAGTGTTTTTAATAAATGCACGCCAAATACAAGGTTGTTTCAGCGAATTTGATTGTCACATTGGCGTGTTTCTCTTCTATTACTTACTATAATATTATTCCATCCTAAACTGACCCCGTAAAGAAAGAATTTGAAAAGCATCGAGTTATATCAATAAAAAAATAAACGATTTCCACGTTGCCAGGATTCAAAATCTCCACAGTGAAAACAGTAAGACTTTCTTCTAGGTTTTCCAAAAAACTTTTTTTTTTTTTTTTTTTATAATCGGTATTATTTAAAAAAATTATTCCCTGATATGCTTTGTGTGAGTTTTTACCTAGATGGTGTTTTATTACTGTGGTGCCTACTAATGAAACATATTACTGAATATTTATGTAAAATTTTTAAGAGATTTTTCAGAACTTTTCACTGTAATAAGTTAGGTTAAGTTAGTTGATTTAGGCAAATCAGCTCGAGGGCTATCTACGGAAGAGGTGCAATCATGAAGGATTTTTCAAGGCAACTTTGTAGAGACATTAGGTTATTTCGAAGTAGGAGGCATGAAAAATGAGCAACGCCTTCGGCGGGAATCGAAACACGGACCTCTCGGTTACGCGTCGAGCCTGCAGACCACTACACCACGAAGGCACGCGAAGAAAGCGTGAGAAATAACTTATATCCACGTTACTAGTTGAGAAAACTACTTAACCCACGCAGCCGGTTCGTTCCCTGGGATTTTAACGTAGGTCAAACTGCCATTATTCAGCGACTTTATCGCTGCTGGGCACTGAAATTGCATGTTATTGAAATTATGTATGCCAGTCATGCTGGACCCATACGTCTACGGATGCCGCATAGCACCAACAGCTCCTTCGACTGACTGTACTTTTAACAAGGTTACTCTTAAATAAATATATAAAAAAAATCTGAAAGATTTCAGATTTTAAATTACGTCCAAAGGCGCGTTTTTTTAACGTTTCGTGTGCTACCTTTTTTTATTAAATATCATGTACTACGTACTCAAACCATAAAATTCAGTTCAAAATCAATATCGCAAAATCATTTTAAAATGAACATATCTTTAGAATTTCCGTAAGTCTCGTGCGCTGGAGATAAAAATGTTTTTTTTTTCCGTACAGTGTTGCCATTGCTCGCTTTGAAATCATTTAGTTTGTTAATCAGAAATTCGTTGAAATGTTACAAAACATAAAATCGATAATAAAGCAAATTTCAAATTCAAAATTAGGGCTTCCAGATGCCCATATTCGCAGTAGGATTACGTCATTCAAAATTCGATGGCTCTAGGTTTTATCACAATGCGAGAAACATGCATACATTTATGCAGATTTTTCATTTTTTAAAATTTAATGCAGAGCGATAACATTTAGTGGCAACAATTTGAAAAGTGAAACGGGCATTCAGAGTGAATCGTCGCAAAATCGCAAAACGAAAGTAATAGTCCTTCGGGACTAAATCCCTTTGGACTAAAAATTACATAGTTGTATAATTTAGTTGCTTTCTAATTACTTAAAAGAAAATGTTTTTAAAGTTATAAGTCATTTACTGCCTTGCTACATGTTTTTGCGAAACGAGGTAAAGAAATTTAAATAATAAAAATTTAATAAATTAATCTGAAAAAATTATGTCAACATACAAGAAAATGCACTGAACAAAGCTTCCTTCGAAACACACCTTTCTGTAAGAAAGCATTAAAGCAAAACTACGTCTGATATTGACATTGAAGTTAGACCTTTACCCAGAAAATTCTTATAGGTACCTTGAAATGGCCGTTTCATTACAAAAGCAAAGAGGAATAAAAAAAAAAAAAAAAACCGCGCTTAATACAAACTTTTTTTATTTGGTGATCAGGCCTCTGATATACTTCGTGCCTTAAACTAAACAAGAATAACAGTTTTGCAGAGCTGAAGTTAAGGGCGGATGCAAAAAATTATATCTTGAAGGCTTTTGGGCACAGTTTTTGTGAGAGCAAGAATATAACAAATTTACGTTTAATTCCTTGGAATCAAGCCCCTAGTTTTTTTTATTCTGCAGACACTAAATTTCTCCCGTTCTTCTAATAAGGGTAACTGATTTACACCTTTAGACGAACTTGATAATGTGTATGGTGCTGCCATCTATCGACAGAGAACATTACAAGATTTCTTTGTCAAGTTTTTGTCAGGTTTTTTTTGTCATTTTGATATTTTCTACTATCTGATATAAAAGTGTAATAATTTGCATCGTAATGCCAACAAATCCCAATGCCAACAAATATTTTTCCCCTCTAGTTCAAGTTATTCTGCAACAGAAAAAATAATTTTCAACATTAAAAATTCTTCTTAAAAATTCAGGATTTTCCAAACTGAATAATTAGAATGGTATATTTGAAACAATTTATTGCGTGATTGACAAATTCTTTGCTTCAGGTCTATTAGCAGTTGCAGACGAATTTGAAACGCCATCTATCGGTCATTACAATCGCCAATTCTAACCTCCATAACAAAACTCATACAAAGCATCCCATCATTCCAAATTTCCCGGAATAATGCAAACTAAGTCTACTATAAAGGGCTCTATTTCTAGTAGCTCTAATGCAAACGATTACGTCATACTAGGGTTTCCGTAACATTCAGCTAGTCCATAAATGAACCGATTACCATAAATGAAGCAGAACGTTGGCGATAAACGAAACAACAACTACTACCTTGTATTATGGCGTAAATCTATTCTAACCAAAAAGCTTTTATAAAGGGTTGTTAGCCTATAGTGGTAATTTTTAATCCTTTAAAAAATCACTTAAGAAGTCATGGGGTGATGTCTTGATTTCTTATACAACTGAATTAATTTATATATATTTATATATATATATTTATACTTTATGCGGATAGTTACAGAGGAAGTAAAATGGATTATTTGCTTGAGAGGGTAATATCCATATTCTAGTTTGCTAATGGAATGTTGGAAAAACAATATTTAACATAGTTTATTAATGTTTAGTATGCAGAAGGTAGTTAGGGAGACATTTTTTTGACATATAAACGTTGCTTGGATTATCCTAAATTATCATTTATATTTTAAAATACACAGTGCCATTTCGATTATCTAATTCTGCTTTATTACTTAGATTTTTTTTTTTTTTTCGGCTTAGAAGGAAATATCTGGAACTGTAGCAAATTGCATTTTGAATGTATCTTAAATTTAATATTTTAGACTACATTTTGCAACAATATTTATGTTTGGTGGTGATGGCTCTCCCATTAATGGAAACATAAAGATAAGTTTTTGTGTTTGAATATATTAAGTTATTAAATTTTAATTTTTGTGTTTAAGATAGCTACATCTTTAAGCTACAAGATATATATAATCTAGGTTCTTATCACAGGCCCACTGAAAAGCCATGAAATCATTGGCAACTTTGCAGAGCATTTGTAAACTCATTGGCGAGTTCGGAGAGGAATGTGTGTTTGCATATCTTTTAAATTTATTTCAACGATGCATCCACCACTGCCTATTATTTTACATTCTTCCTTTTCCGTACAAAACACGCACAACTAGGCTTTTATCCAACTGTTGTTCTCCTTATAAATCTTTTCACTAAAAAAAAAAAAAAAAAAAAAATTGCAAAATTTTGGCACCAGAATCCTAAAATGAGAAAAGTAAGAGAGGCATATGATGCTTTTAGGCTGTATGCATGCAGAAAGGTACGTCGCTAAAGATTTCACCAAAGATAACAGAAACTGCAGTACATGGTCCATCCCAATGCTAAAGTGCTGATATTCCCATAGGAGGGATCATAATCTCCAACCACACTATCTCTATATCATCTGGTAAAAATATCTGGAGAAGTGCTGAGTTCTCTGGGAGAATGTTATGTGTATACAACATAAATGCTTTTTAGTGACATTCTTCTTCACAACATCGTGTATACCATCAATACTTTTTCACAGCATTTTGGCGAGGGTGAGATAATTAAGAAAGTACCATAAGTTATCACTTTAGAATTATTTTGAGTAAGTTATACACTTTGTGAACTGTGACGCACAAAAATTAATATACCGTGCTTCCTTCAAACGAATTTCGTTTTTTCCACATAATGATTTATCTGCATATACCAGAACTTTACTATTGCAATATGCTTTAGGAATGATTATAATTTCATTCCAGATTTTTACTATCCCATGACATAGCAGACTGAAAGTAGAAAAAACAAACAGATTTCTTTTTATATTATTAAGCAAATCAAAGAAACCCATGCTTATAAAATATGAAAATGGCTAAGAATAATAAAATATAAAATTAAATACAGAGTTATCAGAAGTCAGTTATGATTATGCATGATTGTTACAGTTAAATATTTATTGGCACTTTAGCACCAAAGAAAGGTACATTGCTAGACAGCCATCATTGCTAGGAAATAGCTACCTCTAAAAATCTGAGCTTTAATAAATAATCAATAAGTACCATTGTCATAATTTGAATTATCATTTTTTTGATACTTTCTTATTTTAAAAGAAAAAAAAGCACTATCCTGCTTGATCTTGTTTTTCTAAAGCTGATGAATGTGTAAGCGATGAACTCACTGAATAAGATAAACATACATCTGTATATATGGCTATTACAGTTATATTCTTCTTCAGCTCAGAACTAAGGAGGTCCTACAAAGCAACTAGTCTTCATATATACTGTTCAATTTTATCTGCATCATCAAGTTTTTTAAAGTGACTGTTGCTTCAGCTACCTCTGTTAGAAAAAATAAACAGCCCTCATGTGCTTTGCCATATTCAAATAACCTAACCAAACCTTCGTTAGAACATTATAAATGCCTACAGCTATAGGTGTGCATAGAACTTTGCAAATAGAAGAATAAATAATATAAATTCATTTTTCCAAATGAATCTTATTACATCAACACCATCAAGGATCACATCCATGTCTGCGTCAACAAAATGCAACATTATGTCATGCATTATGCATCCCCATACAGGTCTGAAACTTAATGTAATCATATGGTGCCATTACATTCCAGTTTCCTTCATTTTTAATGCTCATCAGTGGCCAAGCCAACCTGTACGATTGCAATGGGCAGCAGAACTTAGGAGTGGCAAAATTTTTATTAAAAGTTTTTTTAAAAGTATTACACATATTATAATGATTGAATCCAAGCAAAGAGTGAGAAGTTATTCAACTTCAAATGTGTTAGATGCTGCAGTCTGGAAACTCAGAGTAAAAAAACATGTGTAATCAATAACCATTTGGAAGTGTGCTATGTGTTCAATGAGACATACATAAAATGTTTGTAGCATGCGAGTTAATTTTTTAGTTTCTGGTTCATTTTCATAAATTGATTATTGTATGTATACTACTTATAAAAAGGAAGTGTTTTAAAATCTGATTAATTATTTATCATTGCTCTGAGGTTTTTGAAGCTCATTGCTGTTGTTATCTTTAGAGGTTGTCTAGAACTAGTGACGAATAAGGAATGTGTGACTACAAGTGGCACATAAGAGAGAAGAACTCCTAAATTCCCACCATTTTTTTATTGATCTATTTTTTCCTTGATCCATTATTTCATCAGATGTGTTACTTACTGAATATATCAGTAAGTATGATTATTGAAAACTAACACACAACAGACTGCCCATGGCTAAATGAGCTAAACACTGGTAATAATTGAAATCTCATTTTCTCACACACATCCAGTATCTGTTTATTTATATCATATGATGATATAAATAAGTATTATTATTTATATCTTAATAGTTGAAAAATTTGGATTTTGGAAAATATAAGTTTTGCCCAGGTTTGTCTGACATCATTCTAAATCTCAAAACAAAGCTATAGCATGTTACTTCAGAGAAAACTCTGATTAAAAATCTGTGCAAAATAGTATCAAGAAGAGAAGTTATTCTAGCTGTATCTAAGAAAATGTTTTGTGATATATTTTATTATAAATATGAAAATTAAGATTTTTACTAAACATGCATGACTATTACCTAGCTCCATAGTTAAAGCCACAAAACATTTGTAAGCTGATCTCAGGCAGGTACATGGCTGGCCTGGCCTTTCATGTATTTTTTAATTGGAAAAGCAGATACGAGACAAATATCATTTAGTAAGCCTTCCATGAGAGCATCTCTCAAGCAAAATACTTGTCAGAATTAGTTAATTAGCTTATAAAGGTACATTAAGAGCATGATGTTATAAAGAAGAGAAAAGTTCCAGAAAGCAAAAAAAAAAAAAAAAAATCTAAAGTACAAATTAGCAGGAAATCCAGCTTTATTCTTACCAAGCTTTATTATAGCACTATTAGATTTACCGTTTTAAGCTTTAATATGCTTACCTTTAAGAAAAATATATTATTTTTAATATGTTTTTATGTGACTACTTCATTTTACATAATCCAATATCCGGACTTCAAAGCCGCAAACAATTTATTTTATTGTTGTTGGTGTATGCTTTACGCATGCGCATGTGATTTTTTCCTCCTTTAATAAAACACGTGGAGAGCCCCGATTCTTAATTTCAATTAGGCACTAAATAAAATACCTCTTTCTTGAGACATTCATTTTAGCATAAATTTGTGAGATCAATAATTTGGCTCCGTAGCTGCTTGACATAGATCTCAAACCGAAACATTCTATAATCTATATAGATAGATCGTTGATTTTACACCTACTGGTATATTATACCTTCTGACGACAACCTGGCGAATTATTATTTATTATATTTTGCTTTCATCACCGCATATTTATCAACATATGACAACTTGAATAATGACTCATGCAGAGATGTCTATTTTTTTTCTATTAGCAACTGAATAATACAGAGTATGGCAACCTTTCACACTGGCATTACACTTAGCGATGATTACAGATTTAAGTTAAATGCAACAAGAAATGCTGACAAGGAAAAATTTAACAAAAGTTTATTTTCATATGCTAAAAACAGATTTTGTTAATGAAGCTCAAAGGCCAAAAGATTACACTTAGTGCTATTTGAATTAAGAATAACTGATAAGTTATTCACATAAACCCAGAACCGGTGTCAGAGCTCGTTTGACCGCAGAATATAGAGAACACAAAATTTTTAGAATTTGGAGAAGCACCCAGCGACAAAATTAAGGTACGACAAAATATTTATAAATTAGGGAAAGCACTGAGATCCAAAGTTTAGGGGCGGTAAAAATTTAGAACTTATGGAAGCGTTTTGTAGCAAAATTTAGGAACCGCAGAAGCAGCAGGCGGTATCTAGCACCGGCCCTCCATTAGCCTTAAGTATATGTGGGAGTTTATTCAGGACTCAGATTAGCTCTAAGCATGTGCAAGAAATAGACGTTATGTTATAATAAATAACTGAATTAATACAATTCAAGCTTAATTCAGTACGTGATAGAAGCAAGACAAAATTTAGCGGAACAACTTGTCTTTCGTCGTCAATCTCATGATACATAGTCAATAATGTATAACGTACACTATTAAGCTAGGATTTGATGCAGCTTATTATTTTTTTCAAACTGTTAATATTACTGCAATTTTATGAAAATTAAAGCTTGAGCTTTCGATTATGTCGAAAAGTTTCTAATTCTGGAGCTGCAAAAGGATCTACAAAGCGAAAATATGTTTCAATGTCCAGTAAACAAAAAGTGCTATTTTAGCATAAAATTTGCTGTGTGGAGCCATAGCAAGATCATGGGAGGATGTAATTTATGGCCAGCTACCATATTTCATAGTGAGGATGATGAAGATGATAGCTACAAATTTGAGTTTTCGAATATCGCAAACCAAAGGTGAAATTTTCTAATATGGATTTTATAAAGAAATGTGGAGAAAGAGAAATAAATGAAGATGATATAACGGAAGTTTCTCATTGCAATTACACAAATGTCAATCAATTAACGGACGGCGAAATCTGTATTCTAAATCCAGAAAATACCGCTACCGATAGTAAAGAAAGTGACACAGAAGTTATTGAAAGCGAAAAAATTTTGATTGACAATTTAGTCGGAATTCTTGACAGCAATTACAGGACTTGTATAGTGGAACTTTGTAACTGAACAGGAAATTATGTCTGTTCATAGAATTAAAGACAAAGTATTAACACAAAAAATGAAGCAACTTAAACAACTTACATTAAAAGAAATGTTTAATAAAGCAAAAAATAAATATTAAGCTTTTTTTTTTGTAAATTTTGATACCCTTCAGGTTATAAATGTTCATTATTTCATAATTTTAAATTTATAATTTCTGCATGCCATGTTACTAGATTTAAATTGATGATCTAATATCTGGAAAAATCTCAAATCCGGAATTGTCGAAGTCCCGATCTCGGACTTTGTACTGTATATTATTTTATGATGCCAAATAATGGATATGTTAAATATGAATTGTGTAAATCGTGTTTAAAAATTTTAATGTATAATTCGGTGCTTTATTAGTATTGGAAACAAAATTTTGTACGCAATTATTTTCTTTTCACAAAACATACTGTATTTTTGTCTAAAATCTGGCTGGTATTTTATAAAGAAGATAATCTTTTAGAAGAATTTTGCTTACACTTCTGTTTGATTTATCCCTTAGGAAATTTGATGAATATCATAATGTTCATTGGAGCAATGCTACTAAGGCATCAATTTTATATCATTATGCACAATGGCAAATGGTGTGAGAATGACTAAATGGTTAGTTAATAAGACAGTGATTATTTCTGGTGCTTTTTATTAAATCAGACCTGTAGCCTTCATAAGTATAATAAAACCTAAAAATAATAAATCATCACGAATCAACCTGACTGCTTTACGGAATCTTACACAATGCCAGAGACCTATGGAATAGCCACTTTAATAAGAAAGTACCAACTGTCTTTCTAATTTTATAGCTGATATCATTCAAAACAGCTTTTTGTACCTTATCATGCACATGAAATATGTCATGATGCAAATTTTTTTCCAAGATGATAATAATGTAAGTCGAGCCTCCAGCAATAGACACTTCACATTATCAGATATACCCCATTAATACAGTTTCCGACTTCCCAGGTCTTTGGGTTGGGTTATTTAATTATGGCAAAGCACACGAGGGCTATCTGCCTAAAGGGAGGGATGCCTTCGTGGAGGACTTTCTAAGGGAAACTGGCTCGTATACACGTTACGCATGGGGAAAACCATGAAAACGCCCATGCAGCCAGCCCGTTCGTGGGATTCGAACCTCGGACCGAACTACCAGTGTTCAGCGTCTTTACCGCTTGGCCGCTGGTGGGCCCTCCCAGGTCTTTGAAGCAGCTGTCCAGTAATGGGTGGTTTACTATACTTCACTTTGTTGTAATAAGCATACATGATGCCATTAATTATATCTTCAAAGATACCCCTGCCACTATGATAATGAAAAACCGCAGTTGCTTATCATAGTGTCAAACTTAATTTTCCATCTGTTAAAATATTAATTTGATCCAAGACACTCATATTTATTAGTAACATACTGAAGTAACAAAGTGTTATGCACATATTTCATGTGAATATAATTATTTTTTCTTTGTCTATATTGTTAATGTTTACTTCAGGACAGTTTGGCTATTTTGTAATTGTAAGTTTGCTTATTTCTTTAAAGGTATGAAAGAAAATTATCTAATATGAATGCGTGGTCAACTCCATTGATGGCAACATGGAGTCTTAAGGAGCTACCTATCATATATTGAAAGCAATGATTAATAATTTTTTATACAGAAATATTCAATAAGATTATGAACTTTGAAAACTATGTAAAGTACTCACTCTTCAAATCTTAGATAACTGTTAACAATATAAATTCTTGCATGAAGATGAATTATTTTTCAATAACTATTTGACACAATGAATTAAATAATAGTTGAAATTATTAACTCATCGTGCCAAACTGTGTCTAGAAATATCATAATCACCGTTTCCAAGTTTTTGAATGTGAATTTTTTTCATGTTATTCACATAACTTAAATTGCTCTGTATTTTTAAATAATCATTATATTTATATTCTTTTCAGAATTTCAGTTATTACCTCAAATATTAACTCCTCCATTTTATAATTTGGTTTCATAAAATATTACACCATTCTTCTGCCAAAAATTCTAAAAAATACAAGACCAATATTGTTTTATTATAAAATAAAAAAAACAATCCCTTCATGTCAAGCTCAAACTCCCCAAAAATTGAATAAAATCTCTATTATCATAACTTCTGACATTTGAAAATCTAAAGTAAATTATACTTTTATGCTCTGGCAACGAAATTTCTCTTCCTAATAAAAATCTCTTCTATCGTCAAAATAAAATACTTCAAGCGTTACGTCTGAAGAGCTCAGTGTTCTATATTCTTTACCAGCTGTACCTTCTAATTGTTTATTATTAATTTGGAATCATATATCCATACAAAATTTATTACGTTATATCCAGTAGCCTACAAATTATATTTTACGCCGGTTCCACAATACTTCTTCACAATCCATGTAATCGGCTTGTCACGACCAAACAAGTGGCGTTATTACATATCAATCCAATCAGCCAATAGAGATTCAGCATTTTCTCAGCAGGGGGTATGGCGATTATGTTTTAGAAACATGCGGACGTAACTACGGGAGGTACAGATGTAGCTGTAATGCGTTGAATAGTGGTCAATGATAGTATTGGGTGGTTTGGGCCTGGCGAACAATCATACTGTCTTGCCTGGCATTTGTGCTGCTTGCCCTTTCAGAACTTTCATTTCGTCGGCAATTTCCTTGTAGCAACCATTGTTGCCATCTTTACACAGCAGTGTCTGTACGCTGCAAGTGGCGGCTTGTTGCTCAGTATGACCACCCAGCTTAACGCAACCCTTTACAATTTTTTAAGGTTTTTGATATCGTCGTAATGGCATCTTTATGAAATTACAATGGCAGCAACGAAAAAGATAATGCGCGCCATGATCGTAATTCCTGTTCATTTGCCTTGAAACTTCGATCATTTGCATACCAAATTTTGTCACGATCGCAAATGTCCTTCTTGGTGCTTCGCTTTTTTTGCAAGTGTATTTGTATTATATTGTACGCTGTATTACAGACAAAAAGAAAACTATTCTCTTAAAAGAGGCTGATGGGAAGGGGGGAAAAAAAGAGGTTGAAACCCCTGCACTAGATATTACTCCAGCAAAATTCATTCATTAGAAAATTTTTTCCAAGTGCAGGAGTATGACAATACACAAAATCTTTGATGGACAACAAAACTTTTCCGAATAGTGAGAATTTCTATCTAATAAAAGGCAGCATTTCATAGGCAATGGAGAATATGTTGATTAATAAATTAATGAAGTATACAAAATAATGGAATTCTTTCATTGAAAAATACAAGTACATGTATTTTTGTGCAAGTATCCTGTGCAATTCTGTGCATACACTGGTGAAATAAATTAAAAGAATATTCATATTTGATCTATGATCTCCAGAAATACTGGACAGATTTTAATAAAATTTTGTGTGAACATAAGATGATATAATACAATTAAAAACATTGAACAGTTATAATAGATACACATGTTCGTGTGTAACACTCATGGGAGTCTGAAGGCCTTAAACAGCGGTTGCAGAAGAGACAAACGAAATGGGTTAATAGGCGGGTATAGTCCCCTCTTGCAGCCATACAGGCCTCGCAGCATGTCATACTAGAAATAAGGCAGTTTTATCAGCACCTGTGGCACTTGGTTCCACTCACTCAGCAATGCTGTTTTCATACTGGTTTCTGGAAACAAAATCATTAACACAAATGCACAGAAACTTCATGTTACCAGAAAGATCTTCCTACTAGAAACAGTATCCTTCATTGGCCAAAAAAAATGTTTTTAAAAACAGAAAGTGTGAAAAACATTGTTTTAGAAGACTAAAGTGATGAGCTAAAAATCAGAACAACCAATGCAATAACTAATATGGATAACAATATGGATATCAACACATGCGCAACAAGAACTCTAGTATTGCACTGAACACTCTGCATGCCCCGAAAGCAGCACATACTGATACTGGATACAACATTAGAATTTATTTTTATGAGCAGTTTAATAATTAGAATGTGTTAAGACTCTGTACAGCCTATAACTTTTCAAAAATCAAGAGAGATGCATATATTAGCATAAAACAGAAAAATTTACACAAATTAAAACGGATGGATCCAGAAATCCATATTCTACTGAGCATTTCTCAAATATTGCATATTTCCAAGATCTGTGTATTAGGCTAGAAGCAAGATTTTGTTCCAAAAATTCAGCTAAAATCAAACCTCCCCCCCATGTAAGCCAAATTTAAAATTACTCTATATATCAGCTAATTGTTGTCATATGTTTGATTAACTTATCTTCTATCTTAGCTAATCCTGTAACTGTGAAGCTCTCCTATACTTAAAAAAATAGGTCAGAAAATTACTACATCAGCAATGCTATGAATGTAAATGAAATTCCAAGGAGCAGGTGGCAATGGTGTTAATAGCAAAATGGCTAAAGGACAATGCCATTCATTGAAATTTGGCTGTAGTAGTAAAAGAACTGATAAGATCTAGAAAATTCTTTGTTTGATACGAATATTGAGACAATTAATGTCTATTAGCAGTAAATAAAATTAAACTTATATTTTTATAATTAATTTCATAAATTTTATTTTTGTCAACAAATCGTTTGTTAATCATTTTAAATGAGTATAAGGCCCCCCAAAAAAAATTTCAAAAATTTTCAGACATGTATATTATAAATACAATTAAACTTTACAAAGAAGCAATGCAATTTTTATTTTCAATTTTTTAAGAAAGGTAAAAAATGTGTAGTAATAATGAATGCTACTACCCTCAAGTGGAGTTCCCAAATTACTGATAAATACTTTCAGTATAAAACAGGCATGAGAAGTTTGATAGCATATAATCATATTAACAAGTTAAATGTTTTATTACAAGATTTTCTATAACTGTAGGAAATTTACAAGTTAAAATTTGATTTGCAATGATTTGGCAGCTTTCATATAATCTTGTATATTTTACAAAACAGATTAAGAAACGTAAAATACCTGACTGAAAATGTTAACTCTATGCTGGCTTGTGTGTAATTCAAGAATTACTACACAAACACTCAGCAAAAAACTAAAACAAATAAAGAAAAATTGAATAAGAATTAAAGTTACAATTAGGACTGGATTTGAAATATTACAAGTAGACAGAAATGTATTTTAAAATAAAACAGATTCAGCCACAATGTTTACAATATTCATTCAAAGATTACATTAGTAGTTATTTAAGATTACATAACATTAACAATTAGACTCAGTCTATATTGGTATATTAAACACAGCTTATGAGACTGCACTTCGGGAAATAAGACAATGAGAATTCATTTTTTATTCATATTATTTTTAATAATAAAGGTTTATTTTAAAGTAGATACTTTAGTAGAAATATAACATAAACAAAAAAAAAATGGAATAAATTTATTCTTCTTGGTTATCAGAATTACATGATTAAAAAAAATTTTTATTTATTAAAAATATAAAACAATGTGATTTAAAACCTTTCATGTATTACAAATTTTAATTCATACAATTTTTTCAAATTCTTTTATTTGCCTTATTAGCTGCCTGTTTTGCCTTATTCTGTCACACAAGGCAAAAATGATTTTCTGTTGGCAGGAAACCTCTCCTGGTCATAAGTGGTGAAACAAAATACTGATGAAAATGTGCTCAGCATTTTTCTATGAATTTTTGCTGTGTTTTATCATTCCTAAATGTTTGTATAATAAATTAAATACACATCAGCAGATTTCTCAACATTTATTCTCAGACTAAAACACTTTCTCTTATCAGAACAAAATTTCCTTATATTTAACAACACTGGTAAGAAAAAATGATACTTGTTGAGATTTATTCTACATTGAATTAATGTTCTTAACAGTATTTGGAAAAACAGATGTATTAAAATCAAAATGAATGGAAAATTTAAGTACATTAAAAATTTTATTTTTATATATCTCCCACATAAAAAAATGTGCAAAGAAAAGAATATTTACTTAAAAATACATTATACTACCATCAATACCTGGTATAAATGCAACAAGGATAGAACCGAAATACACAGTAAAAATGTGCCATACTTTATCACAGTTTCATCCGAATTTGAATACAGGGTCTTTTCTCCAAATATCTGAGGTTCTCATATAAACACACGAGTTTGTTACTCATACTTTATATAACAAATTCATGCACAGTTGCTATATACATAACATACACACATGAATTAATTATATTATGCAACACATGCAAAGGTAATTGCAATATGAGACAATTAGATGTTAACTAATTCTTTTAATGCAACTGAATTAGTTAGCATCAATTAGAATTAAAAGTTAGAATTTTTACAGTTAGAATACTTTCTTTTCCATTTATTCATACTCAAATGCAAAAATGTACTCTTAGAAGAGGGGGGGGGATATTCTGAGAAATCAGCCATTTAGTTTTTAGCTAGTTAAACCATGATTGCATAGTTTAACTAAATATAAAAGTTTAGTTAAACTATGCAATCACTATCAAACTAGCTAAAAACAATTATGGCACAATTGAAAAGGTTTGAAAGTTTACTGATTTTCACAAATGACTTTCTGAAGACTCAAAACAGTTTTATAAGAATCTGGCAACTAATGAGCTCAAAATTTAAAGAAAAGCAAGCATGCAAATATTACAATCCAGTTGGAAATTAGCATATCAACAAAACATTCAACCGCTTCAAATTAGAAATATTCCATACATATACATCTGCTAAGAATACCTTGAGTGTTATTTTATAAGAAACTGGCATAAGCCATTCAAACAATGGAAAATGATTCCTGGCACATTTTAATGTGTCACAATGTCCCTTGCACTGTTGTTTAACATAGCTAGGAAACATTATACAATAGTGAGGAGAATTATCCAGCATTAATATAACACACAAGTAAAAACATTAATTTTCACAACACTGTTATTGAAAAACAACTATAGTTAAATATTTAATCAATGTTACAATAGCAGTTTACCTTTACAAAGTCTTTCATTATAATTACTTTAAATTTTAAAACTGTAGAACCAAACAGTTTAGCTATTTTACGAGAGACACTTCAAGACACATAAGCTGTTTGACTTTATTTAACATCTTTGTTATGCAAGATCAATATAAAAGTTACACCTTTAGGTTTCAGCCAGACACAAATAGTAGTATGTTTATAAACAACCCTGATACAATATACAAATACAATTTACTACAAACCTTGTCATCAACACATGAAAAATATTTTAATTTAAAATGATCAGCCAATTCTGAAACTGCATTTTGAACTTTTCTAAAATGCAAAAAGTTAGCATTCAGAGGTTTGATCACGCTTTATTTTTGAAAATATGTTTAAATCACATATATTAAAACTGTGTACAGTTTTGTATTTAGCAGTTAAATCTTTATAAAAAAATACCAAAATGTCTTGCATCATAACCAAAAAAAAGCTTGAAAAATTTAAATCGATTACAAAATAATACTCCAAATTTTAATCAAAGCCCCAATAGTTTCATTCAAAGGGGAAAGGAGGCCTCCCTACTCGAATTCAGTTTTTAAACAACACACAGTTATTTAACGGAATTTTTACACCATCAAATATTTATATTAAAAAATAAACTATGATACACAAACACCTTTTCAGATTTTGCTAGCTGAGCAAATACTCAAATTACTTCTTGAAATGTTATGCAAAAAGTCTTTGCACAAAAGGCAAAAATAAGTTCTTCCTTAGAGAAAATGTTCCAGTGACTTGACTTTCGATGCAAAAATTCTAAGACATTAAAATTCAAATTACGTTTAAACCATAAATTAGAGTTTGCAACATTTTGAACATATATTTTAAGAGAATATTTTAATAAAACTTATTACATGAAATATATGCAGATACATATTTATTACACAATAAAACAGACAACAGAAGTTCAAATAGTTTAAATGCTTTAATTAGTCCATTTTCTTCAGGAGATCAAAATCAAGACACAAAAACTGCACTTCCAGACAAGGAAATTTAACTCTTTTTTTTTTTTTTTTTTAATAAAACTTATTACATGAAATATATGCAGATACATATTCCTTACACAATAAAACAGACAACAGAAGTTCAAATAGTTTAAATGCTTTAATTAGTCCATTTTCTTCAGGAGATCAAAATCAAGACACAACTGCACTTTTTTTTTTTTTTTTTTTTTTTTTTAAGTTAAAGCGTGCATAAATTTTGCACACCCATGAAAGAATTTGAATTTAGAGAATATACCGTATTATCTTGTGTACAACTCTTACTTTTTTTTACAAAATGGCAGATGAAAATCAGAAGTGTAGCTTATACACATGAATGATTAGAACTAGTACATACAAACATGTGGCAACAGAACTGCACATATTTAACGACTGAGTATAAAATCAATTCTGGTTGGGTGAATGCTACACAGAATTGCACATGTTTAGTTGTAATTGCAGGTCCTGGTGATATGTTGTGGAATACTAGTACCAGCAGTAGTAATACTGATAGTTAGACTAAAGGTCTACACTAAAGGAACCAAGAGAGTGACAATAAATAAGAGGTGTTAAACACAGAAATAAGTTCCTTCTGACCGATAAAAATTCTGTCTTAGTATGTGGTATGTACTGTTCTCATGTCTACATATGAAAAAAAAAAAATATAAATAGGTGGACAGGCTATCCAGAGCTTATCCTCAGAATTTTTTTTTTTTTTTAAATTAGGAGTAAAAACGAAAAGTGTGCCTTATAAGCACAAAAATGTGGCAAGTAATATGAAGACAAGCAATTATAAATGCTAAGTTTCACTGTCAAATTTTTTTGCACAGCTCTTTCCCACACATGGCTAAACACAGTATATAAGATGACTAACTACATTAACAATTCACAAAGCGCACTTTAAGGCAATCATGATACTTAAAATGAAAATACTGCTTAGGACAAAATTACACTTCTAGCTGACTTCAATTCTTCAAACATTTTTGAATAGTTGCTATTAACACTTTTCAGGGATTTTTATAAAAGGCCAGATGGAGTCATTTTACACTGCATATGTTAAGCATTTGAACTTACAAGTAAGTTGTTACACTTAAATACATCTGTGGTGCCCAGAGCTTCACTGTGAAGCAAATAGTTATTGTGCAGCAAAGCACAAAAAACAAATGGACGGCCATTCAGCTCACAACATACTTCGACAAATACAACGAAATGGATTAATACTGATTTCTACAATAATCACACTGCAAGTTTTGTTAAGTATTATATAACCTTAAAAACATGTATTTTATACAGAATTAAGAATTATTAAAACCAACTTGAGAAACAGTCATTTATCACCAAACAATTTGCATTAAATATGATAAAATGTTACACAGTACAACTACAGTGACCAGTTCATTCTTTTTCTTTTCGTTCATTGTCATTATGTACAAAAAATTCTCAATTACAAATTTAAAATGTGTAAAAACTAAAAGACATTTGAATGTGACCAAATAATTTTACAAAAACTGTAACCTAATATTTTGGCCTTTACAAATAAAACAATGACTTCAACTAAAATCCTATGTTAATACGGATCTAAATTTAAAAATGGAAAAATTGTATTATAAAATGTAATATGTTTAAATGTTTTAAAACCAGATACTTATTTTTGCAATTTGAAAAGAACAAAACATGATTGAATATGCTGCTTTTGATATTATGTATGCTTCTCTTACAAAATACATGGTAAAGGTTAATTTCAAGGTCAACATATTCGCACATTTCAAATTTGTCAGCACCATCACAATATAAAGAAAAAGCATGTTTGTTAGATCATCATAATAACAAAAGGATATCTGAAGAATCAACCAGTACAAAAAGCTGACCCGTTTCTAATAATTTGATACTATAAATCCAAATTTCTAGGTTCTTTTCGTAAGAACTTCATTTCCTTAAGTTATTATACTGAACATTAATCAGTTTAATTATTTAAAAATGCAAATAAATAATTAAGATAATAAGAGTGTAAGAGGACAAAAACTTAGTAAGTGTATGATAAAAAGAAGAGACAAATTAGAGCTTATTTCATTTTATGAATTTACTACTAAATTATTTTTGCTCTAAGATATACTCTGAACTAATTTACTTAAAAAATTATATATATAAGTAATTTTGCTCTGTTATTCTTATAATAAGTTTACCATATTTAAATAGACAATTAATAGTATATTATAAGATTAATCACTTTTGGATTTGCAGCCAAAATCATTATTAGAAAAATAATCTTGACTGATAATACTACATACAAAATTAAAAAAATAAAATGAACTTTTATACAGCTTTAAATACAGGTTTTTCTGATATCAGAAACTATACAAGTTTTTTACATCCCATACCATTTGATAAACTAGGCCAAATCTATCATTTAAAAAATCACTTGAAATGACTATTCAAATGCAAAGTAATACAATAAATTGCCTTTAAATTAAACAGAAAGGGGGAGAAAACTGAAAATGCTCATACTCTCACCTCTGTTAATTTAAAATATAGCCAAAAAAATTCAAGGTAACTTTTGAAGAACTTATTTTTATCAAAAATACTAGTAAAGTCTGAGCAGCTGAAGTTTTCAGAAACAATTCTGATTGCATAATTAAGTAATAAAAATTATTCTACATATGAGATAGAAAAGGTTATAGTTTATGTAATTAGTTTTTATTGCTTAATTGTTTAATACAATAATCAAATTTTGCATAACTTAAATGCATCAAAGACTAGTAACCACATAATATCAATTTACTGCATGTAACTGATGCCCATTTAACCCCAAACATCCTTAATGATTCATAAACTACTAATATAAAATCTCTAACAGATAAACACTTTTAACTATAATTTAACTTATCACATAACTACCAAAACTTAATATGTAAACTAACTAAAATTACCTCTCGAAAAGGTAGATACATTCACAAGGAAATAATTACATCTGCACTTCAAAGCGTTACAAAATTTAGATCAAATATGAATAGTAATGGAAACAATATGTACACATTTAACACAATTATTAAAAAATATTAGACATTTTATAGCAGAATATTAAATAATCATAATAAAATGACTGTATATTACTTTTTTTTCCATAATAAAGACAATAATTTTAATAGCTGATTAGAAGATGCTGCCAAAATTGGCATAAAAGCCTGTTGGCCTTCCTGAAGTAAACAGCATGAGTAAGCCGTTAATGATCATTACATGACACAGTGAAACTTGGAACTGCATTCTTAACACAAAATGGATTCTATTGTTTGAAGCATCAAAAAACTTCAATCATTGACGATCTGTCTTTTCCAACACCAATCCATTTAACTGAAAAATAAAATTAATAGTAATACCAAAACAATAAAGAAAATAAAAAATGCATTTAGGGTTCCCACTGAAACTCAGCTTTTAATTTTGCTGACTAAACATAATGAACTAATTACCAAATAATTTAACTAAATTTTAGGTACTTTAAAATTAAAGCAGCCTCCTTGGTCAATCACCAAAATTAGAAGATTAGCTATTGGTAAATATGAACCAAATATTTTTTACCTGAAACAGATTTCATTTTCAAACTGTTTTGATTATGATGTTGTCCTCATGGTATCGATTCAGTAATTCTTTTTTCCTCCAAAATATTCAACATTTTAACTTATAGTCGTATGTTGGCAACTTTTAACTTTCCATCAATTTGAAAATAAGGGTGCTTCATGATATTCATTTTTTCATAGTTTTCATTATTAATTTTTCCTCTAATATGTTAACCATATTTAATTTGATTCAGTTAAAAAAGAAGCAGTGGTTTTCTTACAAGAGCATGGAATTATTTTGTACTGAGCAAAGTGTAAATAACGGCAACCAAATAAAATTATTTATAGGGAAGCTGCAGCCAAATGGCAAAACAAAGGCCAAAGATGATTGACCTGCCAATACTTAGATTCGTATTTAGAAGAATTTATGATAGGCAGCAGTATGCAAGATGAGATGATGCAAAAATATTTTATTCTTTTATAGCCCCAATTGACAAATTATAATCCTATATTGTAATTTTCATTTTTTAGAGGTTGTCAGTCTTTTTTTAATACTCACCAGATTCCACCAAAACACATGTGGCAGTCACTTTAATATCTAAGTACCAAATTTTGCATATGCATTGCAAAAAGTCACATAACCTTGAATATTACAAAATTCAATTTATTTTATTCAGAATTATAAAGTAAATGTCAGAAGTATCCCGGGTTTAACAGAATCGATGCTCACAAATTTAAGAATTTAAGAAAACAGCAAAAGTAATTTTTGTACATAAAAAGCAATTTTTATAATACACTGTTGTGGTCAAATATGATCAAGAAAACACATTAACCTTTTGAAGCGCACGATGCTATTTTCATAATTTTTAACTAAAAAACTCTAGAAATTAAATAATATGATTCTAGAGACAAATAATATATGAATTAGAAAAAATCTACTCTTGCCTATTATCTGTGGGTGGTGGTCGCACTGTAAAACCAGGGCACGTCTAGGACTTTGAAACTTACTGAGGTAGTAGGGGGAAAAAGTTACCTTTTCCCATGTGCAATTCCAATAAATGATGAAATTTGCGAATTTAAAACAAAACTGTATTTATGAATTGCATTATATACAAGTTTTTCACATTTTACAAAGTAAATCGCCAGAAAAAATTAAAAAATAAACATTTATGCAATTTTTCTATAGCAGCGAAAACATTCTATAGCAGTGATACAAACCTACATAAGGACACCCGGATAAATGGATAAAAAAACTCAGTTTTTTTTTTAAAGTCCAAAAACAAATTTTTTTGGTTGAAAGCATGTTTTGTTTTTTGGGTACATGCATTAGACCCACATTGCAAGTTTCGCACATGTATCTTGTTCTATGAGGTTGCTCCCTTGTGCTATAAAATGTATCATCAGGATTTGCCTTTTACTGGAATATGTCCAGTGTTATTTAGTTTCTTTTGTCTGGCACATGAAATTTGTGGTTTTTTATGTTAATAGGGGGAGGCTTTGTCTTTTTGGCTTTGATACGGGTATTTCGTTTTCTATTCGTATTTATTTTATTCAAATTTTGTCCCAAATATTTATAAAATATTTTAAATTTAAATAAAACTTTTACGAGATTTCTATTTTTAATTATAGCAAAGTACATTTACATTATATTTAAACCATCCAAAAAATTTTATAAAATTGCATTACTAGCAGAGGAAGCAAGCGTGTTGAGCACAGAAAATTCTATGGAAATGAAAGACCTTTTCACTGGGCAGGTGCATGTATTGTTTAGCAATAAAATAACTCTGGAGTTTCAAAGCCCTTATCTGTATCCGAGTAAAAATACACATTTCTATTTGAAAAGCAGCAAACACCATTGTGAAACACCATCTGTACTTGCACCCTGAAACCACAAAGCAAATGCTATAAATATACATTGGTTTTTTTTATATATGCAGTTTAATTAGTGGTATTTTCTTATTGTTTATAATGTGCGATGAATAACTTTCGAAATTTAAAGTTGTTTACATTCATAAAAGTAGGTTATTTTGTCTCTTGAAAACGAATTTTAAAAGGCATCCGATTTGTAGCACTAAGACCTAAAAAAATTTATGATTCTGCAGTCATTTTGTGTTATTTAGAGGTAAAAGATCAGTAATCAATTGTAATAATTAGTTTTCACTCAAATATTTTGGAAAGAGGAGAAAAATATTCGAAAATTGGTGGTTTAAGGGCGCAACCACTGAACGTCAAAGGGTTAAGTACTAAAAGCATGGAAATCAGGCCATTTTAATATAAAATATTTACAAGAAATAGAGTTTGATGCTTGCAAGAATTATTCAGATGAATGACCAACAACTGCAATACATTCATCAGAATGGTAAAGCAGTTAGCATAACTTTGGGAGGTGCTCAGTATGTCATCCCTGCACAA